>CM055906.1:24213093-24798093 GCA_029582155.1 Panopea generosa | reverse complement strand
AGAGTTTAAGTTGTATATTACATTTTGATGAATGTAAGTTCACCTTGACTGCACGACTGTTTATCAGTTGGTTGAGAAAACATAAACCACTTTTTAAGGCTTTTTGAAAATTCACCAATTGAATTAGACCTACCCGCATGCTTGTTAAAGGAATTTACGTTGTCGTATTAGTTGGCATCCAGATGAAGAGATGAAACTTTTTGAAGATGTTTTGAAAGATTGTTGCTTAATGTTTTCTGCATAATTCGGTTCTTGTATGTGCAATGTCCAAATATATAGATAACGACACTTTGTCGTGGTAAAATGAGGTTACGTTATGCGTCGACTGACGGAAACTAATACTCTCGCTTTATCATTGTGATACCATTAAATGGCACTTAAGGCATAATTCCTGGGATTTGTTTTCATTAGAACTATTTATATCGATATTCCCAGGAACAAGCAACGTATACAATGATGTCTCCCTTCTTCAAAATAGCACTCAATCTCTCAATTTAGGTGGTTTGGCGAAACCAAGAGGTACCGTCGTCTCTTGTATAAAACCTGCCATGCTCAGCATTATATCTACGACAATGGTTCAGGCTAAAGTTTATGTTTAATTTTATTCACAAATATATACAATTGCGCTACTATGACAATTACTTAAGACAAACACGTGGTTGTACAAACAGTACTTTAATTCTTAGCAACAGATAGCAAGGTGCCAAGCGACAGACCAGAGTACTCGCTGCGTAAGAGACTGCCTCTCCTAGTCTCTGTCCGAATCTCTCTGCAGTCTGACTAAAATGTCCCGTTTATAAAGCCCCCATCCCCACCCCCCGCATCACGAACAGTTATGAACAATCATATTTCATCGTGACATTCATGGAGCTGCTACCTTGTAAACAAATCAGTCAAGCTTTCAGGTTAAGGTCATCTCTAAAGTGATGACGTACAGTCTGACCCGCATGGAACAGTTTGACCTGGACCAAATTCAATACTCATTAGTAACATGTTGACCGATATTAACTCACAATCACATCGAAAAAAAGTACGGATTAATTAACACATGCGTATAGAATTAAGAAAGAGATTCAGGAAAAGCTTACAGTATTTAGTATCGTATATAATATTGAGATAGAGTGTGGCATGACATTTTTGCCTAAAATTGTATTTGATTTAAATATTACATAATATATAACGTAATATGTGTTTATATTGCAATAACATATGTTTGAACTATTTAGTGAATGTGTATCCCTAAAGTCGATGGATTGAATACGTGACAGAAAGTTTATATGTGTGTTAAAGTTCATGAACTATATGGTATTTAGATCATTAATTTCAAGAAAATGTGAATTAACAGAGAATTTATTTGCAAATTTCTATTGAAATAGTTCATCCCGCACTATATTAACTAATCAACATCGGTTAGTGAGTGTAACCAAGCGCACAGATTAATCAGGGCTAGTGGCGTATTCTTGGGGAACACATTGTCCGATTTATTTTCGTCCCGTATAGGTGATATGTCACAGGTAAAAGGAAGAATTTACCATTTTCCTGAGTTAAGTATAAAAGGAATCTTACATACGTGCTGGTTTATTATTGGATTTATTAAACCTGTTTGGAAAAAAAGAGATTATGCGAGGCTTTCTGTTTTTTACTTACTCGTTTAATAGATTCAAATTTAATAACAAATGAGCACTCATGTAAGATCCTCTATATATGTTGCTGCTGTGTTGCAGCTCGTCTGGCGCTCATGTCTTGCATCACATAGTTAGTCTATATTTGGTTTTCATCATCGTGGATCGCCTAGCATTCGCACAGTACATCAGGATAGTGTATCTTGTGTGTTTTATTGCAGGTTGTCTGGCGGAAAGGTACATACCCGCACCCATTAACAGTTGGGGAAATGACGTACGTTCCTGATGACAGGTTTCAAATACATCATATACTGGAGAAAGGTGACTGGAATTTGTTTATAAAAAATATCAAGAAAGAAGACGCCGGCATGTATGAATGTCAGATCAGCTCGAAAGAAAAGTATATTCGGAGGTTGATACATCTTACGGTCACTGGTAAGTTTTTCGTCAAAATTTCGCTTTACGGGTTTTTCACTTATTTATTTCACATCGATCGTGAAAAAAGTTTTCACAACAAATTGATGTGTAAAATTAGTACTAAGCATATGCAGATAAAGTGTCTTGCTCAATGACACTGCACAAAGAGGTGGCGGCAAATCGAACCCACGAACAGGCTATCTTGAGTTTCGATATCTACCACTGGTAAATGATTGAGGTTTATGCTAATGACTAGTTAAAATATAACAATGTAGTGCTGCTTTCAGAAAACGTTTTCTCTCAACAGTCATATAAATTCGAAGAATCATATCTCCAGTTGTTCTTTAATGAAAAAAAGTTTCAACTGTTATAAAAAATTGGCCGTGACACATGTATTGTTAATTCCGGTACGATATATATGCATGTATATGGTTCAATCGACGAAATTGTGAGCACTTCCCGTTTTGACCCAATCGTACAAACTCGAACAATTCCGTCTTCTTTCGGTATTTGATAATTAGGATAATTGGCGAGGTGGTCCGAATGGCTTTGACCGCCAACTTAATTCTTCTACGATATATCAACGATGCTCGCTTAAAGTCACGTTATTGTCGGGAATAAATAAACGTGCAAATGACAAGGCCGTTTCTGAAAAGTTGTTTTAGGTCTTAGACGTGTGTGAAAAAAAAATTTTTTACATGCATTATTATAATTTGCCTCTAATTTATATAAAAACTAGAAAAGTCCTTTAAATAACATATGAGTATTTTCACCAGCAAAAGCTGCATTATGAACTGAAGTACTGGCAACGCCCGGAAATCGCCAATGCATGAAGAGTTCTGTGTTTTAAACACTTTGATTTAATCTTAGAACAAGGAGCCCGTTCAACTTATCATAATCGTAAATCTAAAGATTTTTTTTCGAAAAAATGGAATCATAAACGCAAAACGCAAAGTTATTGCGAATTTTGATTTTAAGAAAAACTATTTACTGGACTCATAAGATATCTTCGCATTGTTTTAGTGAAGCATAAGATGCTTTTCTTCGCTTTTTTTTGTAACTTCAAAGCTTAAGTCAAGGACTAGGTAAACTTACGAAGGCTAGTGAACCAGGTCTCCGGAGACAATCTCACATTTTGATATTTAGTCTGCGATAGCAATAATTTTTCTTGCCCATATTTTACGATTAACAACGATAATGTCTGCAATAAAATCATATTAAAAGGATAGGCGACAGTCAGCAAGTTCGTTTTAATACCGGGAAACTAAAGGCACACTAATCGTGAATGTCTGTAAATCTAATGTCTCTATTTTTAAAAGCACTCCTGTAGTGCAGCTGATGGGCAGGTTCTGTGTGCCAACCTACGAGTAGGGTGTAAAGTCACCAGTTCCGGGTGCTGGGAGAGTGTTATATTTTCGGCAGTATAATATAATAAAACTGAGTTTTTATGTTGCGTAACCAATAATCCAACAGTTAAGGTTTTTGAATGGTTAGCGTCATTTTATACAATTGACGGCTAACAGACGATCCGTTTGGTTAACCTAACCACTAGGATCCCGGAAGGTTAACCAGTACTCAAGCACACTTAACCCTCCCAAGTAACTGATAACTTTCCTATCACTGAAATCAACGGTGAGAGCCGAATGAGAATTTGAAGCAATGACTTATATCAAACATCACGGAGACTGTGGCCGGGCGGGGATTCGAACTTACGATGCCTAGATGATAGTCAGACATGGTAGACATTAAGAAATATTATGTCTCCAAAAGTTATAGGAAGAGAGAAACAAAGAAATACCATTCAATGACATGCATTCTCTTCTGTCATCGGTTGGCCAATCATTTATATGCCATATTCTTAAAATATATTTCAATTTTATCTGTTTTATCTTCCCCACATACTTGTTGCTAGAACACAGACATGCATATGCAGCACGCCTATCATAATGGTTGTATTTTTTCCAGTTACACTATGTCATGTTTGACACACAGAGTACTTATTATAGAATGTGTTTTTCATTTACATGCGAATTCATTTGTATAACACAAAAGTACTTATTATATAAAAAAAAAATAATTTACATGCAAGTGCATTCGTACAACACAAAATTATTTATTAAAGAATTTTTTTTTTCATTAACATGCGAGTGATTTCGTATAAGACAAAACGTACTTATTATAGTTTGTTTTTTTTCATTTACATGCGAGTGATTTCGTATAAGACAAAACGTACTTATTATAGTTTTTTTTTTTCATTTTACATGCGAGTGCATTCGTATAACACAAAAGTATTTATTAAAGAATTTTTTTTTTCATTAACATGCGAGTGCATTCGTATAACACAAAAGTATTTATTAAAGAATTATTTTTTTCATTTACATGCGAGTGCATTCGTATAACACAAAAGTATTTATTAAAGAATTATTTTTTTTCATTTTACATGCGAGAGCATTCGTATAATACAAAAGTATTTATTAAAGAATTTTTTTTTTCATTTTACATGCGAGTGCATTCGTATAACACAAAAGTATTTATTAAAGAATATTTTTTTTTATTTACATGCGAGTGCATTGGTATAACACAAACGTACTTATTATAGGATACGTTTTTCAATAACATGCGATTGTTAGATTACAAACCTATACATCAACATGTTTATCACGTGACTATGAACCATCATAAAGCGTAGCGTCATCATCTCCACAAGAGCAATTGTTGTGCCGTGCGTCAGAACGATTATAGCCATAGTTTCACTGAACATCTCAACTTGGGATTCTTCTCAATTTTTTAAATGATCTAACTTCACTCTAACTTCACTCTAACCTTACTTCACTCTAACTTCATTATAACTTCACTCTAACTTCACTATAACTTCACTCTAACTTCATTATAACTTCACTCTAACTTCACTATAACTTCACTCTAACTTCACTCTACTTCACTCTAAATTAGACATGGTTTAATAAATATGAAATTACGATTTACAAACATAGTGTTACGCCATTTTCAACAAGTTTAATAGTCCGTGCAAACGGCATTCAGTTTTATTGCTGGAGAAAGACCCCAGAATTTAATCTTAGTCAAACTGGGCTCGACTCACGACCCCATTGGGGATATATGATAAATACTTATTAGTGTGCTTATATATTTTCAGAAAGAGAATACAAAGTCAGAGGTATGTGGAATCATTGTTGTTTTCTTTAAAAATGATAATTGTATATTTAGATCATGTAAAAGTTGGATATATAGAAGTTAGCATTGTCTACATTCTTTGACTGTCAATATACCAGTTAATACAATACATATAAATTTGAACAGTGTTACTGTTGAATGATCTCAGAAATTAAATTATGTCTAATTTTCCTTAAGCCATTTTATATTTTTGCATTACAGCCTTGACAGTTTTTTTTTTTGCTTTTCAACTTAGTATGAAACATTGAAAATTAGCCAAATACGTTCATTTTGTATAGGACATTCATAATAATTAGCGATAGTGATATACAGAGAACTAAACTCTGAAACTAGGAATGTGTGCAGTAACTTTAAGTTTATTTTAATGTATTACATCGTAGTAAACTGAGAGCTAGGTAACGTTCAGTTCGGATAAACGTTTGCTAACATTTCCTAGGACCCGTTTCACTAATCTTCGCCAATCTTAGATTTCCGTACGAACAAAATGTGACCTTAACACGCTTCTATTGCGCAGTATTTTTGTAAAATTAAAAAAAAAAGTACCTTTTTAACGTAACTTCAATTTTACACAAGGCAGTTCGTAAACTTACAAACGTTATTGAAACGAACATCTTGATACTAGCTTAACTTCAAATTAAAACGTATAACGCAATAAATTTAGGGAACCAAGCAGAACGTGGTTTGCTGTTTAATGGTACTGAACGTTGTCCTTCGATTTCACTGTAAGTAACGTGATTTGAAAGATGTTTTATTGAATTAATGACTTACTGAACGCAGGTCATGCTTCAATTTACAGTAATATGATATCAGAAGCAGTAGTAGTAGTTGTAGTAGTAGAAGAAGTAGAAGTGGTAGTAGTAGTGGTAGTAGAAGTGGTAGTGGTAGTTGTGGTAGTGGAAGCGGTAGCGGTAGTAGTGGTGGTAGTGGTAGTGGTTACAGGTAGTGGTAGTTGTAGTGGTAATTGTAGTGTTAGTGGTAGTGGTTACAGGTATTGGTAGTAGTTAGTTGTAGTGGTAATGGATACAGGTAGTGGTAACAGGTTGTGGTAGTAGTTACAGGTAGTGGTTACAGGTAGTGGTAGTAGTAGTGGATACAGGTAGTGGTTACAGGTAGTTGTAGTGGTAGTGGTTACAGGTAGTGGTAGTAGTAGTGGAAACAGGTAGTGGTTACAGGTAGTGGTAGTGGTTACAGGTAGTGGTTACAGGTAGTGGTAGTGGTTACAGGTAGAAGTTACAGGTAGTTGTAGTGGTAGTGGTTACAGGTAGTGATTACAGGTAGTGGTAGTGGTTACAGGTAGTGGTTACAGGTAGTTGTAGTGGTAGTGGTTACAGGTAGTGGTTACAGGTAGTGGTTACAGGTAGTGGTTACAGGTAGTGGTAGTGGTTACATGTAGTGGTGGTGGTTATAGGTAGTGGTGGTGGTTACAGGTAGTGGTAGTGGAAATGGTAGTGGTTACAGGTAGTTTTAGTGGTTACAGGTAGTGGTAGTGGTAGTAGTAGTGGTTACAGGTAGTGGTAGTTATAGTGGTAGTGGTTATGGTTACAGGTAGTGGCAGTGGTAATGGTAACATGTAGTGGTAGTGGGAGTAGTAGTAGTAGCAGTAGTAGCAGTAGTAGCAGTAGTAGTAGTAGTAGTAGTAGTAGTAGTAGTAGTAGTAGTAGTAGTAGTAGTAGTAGTAGAATAATGATAATAGTAATGCCTTATTTAAATAGAGAAAAATCAGTTTTCCATGAGGCCCTCATAAATCCATCGATGAAATGTAAGTGCATATCAATTAATATCAGCCTCATTGATTCCTGAAATAATAATTATATACTTATTTTCATTCCAGATATAAAGATAAATGGTCCAAGGAAAGTGAAGAAGGGCGATTGTTTAGTGCTCGCGTGTAATGCTACAGGTGGTAAATCAGCACCACATGATCTGGATTGGGTTAAAGACAATAAAAAACTTGTTTCAGATAAATCAGGTCGAATAAACATAACGAAACACATATCATACGTCACCTTGAACATAATTAGCAATTTGACAATAAACCGAGTGTCTACCAAAGACGCCGGAATTTATGTATGCCGGACCTCAGACAACATGGTGAAAAACGTCACTGTAGAAATCACGGGAGTTGGAATGAAGGATAAAGATAAAAGTAAGTATACATACAGAGGTTTTATACATATACTAGTATACCGATTGCGAGAGGCCAAGCTATAAATATTTAGGCACCAGCAGATTAACGTTAGTTTTATATCCATTCGTGTTTCGTTTTTTGATATATAACATGAAACTACCTCTAACACTTACCTTTTCTGTCTCCAATATTTAAGAGTTACATAGGTGCACCTCGAATAACTAACTGACATTACACAGGTTGCCAATCGAACAAAGATAAAATAAATGTAGAACGACAAATGCCACAATCCCTTGTTTTGTCATTATAAACATTGTATCAAAATTTCGAAAGATCTGACTAATGCATTCTTAAGCTATTGCACGGAAACCCCCAAAAATCAAAGAGGCATAACTGTAGAATTACAAATGTCACAACCCCTAAAATCAAACTTAGCCTGTGTTTTGTCATTATAAACGCTGTATTAAATTTCAAAAGATTTGATTCAGGCATTTTTAAGTTATTTCACGGAAACCCCAAAAATACGACTTCCAAATTAAGGATCGTAACGTTACAACTATAAAAGTCACAACCCCTAAATCGAAGTTAGCCTGTATTTTGTCTTTATAAACATTGTTTTAAAATTTCAAAAGATTTGATTCAGGCATTCTTAAATTATTGCATGGAAACCAAAGTGTGACGGACGGTGGGACATACAGACGAACAGACGGACAGACCCAAATAAGTGTCTCCCGCTTTTTCGCAAAGCGGGGGACAAAAAATATAAACTTATATATCTTAAGAAATTATGTTTTGAGGAACTATTTCAACAAAACTAAAGCATGAAAATAGCTGTTATCAATGTCGATTGCAAATCTACTATGTACAGACACGGTTATCATGTTTTGTTATTTGTTTCTTTGTTTGTTTGTTGCAGGGACTTTCTTTTGTATCGTATTCAAAATATTCCATTGTTTGTGGGGGTGTGATATGTGATATGATAATATTGAGAAATGAAACAAATTTACTCAGCTTAACAATTTCTGCATGATTGATTGATAACACGTTTTGTCTACGACGTAAGCGATCGCCAACGTGTTTAATTTACTGTAGACAAGACACCTTAATACAACTGGAAGTGACATTCATCTTCGTTTTCATCAATATTACAGGATTATTGAATAGTTTTCTCAGATAGCTGCCTGTTTGTATTTATTATTGTCTTATAGACTATTTGCACATCAACATTTGTTTTTTATTCTAACTTCAAAATGTTCTAGTCGATTAAATAAATAAAATAATTTCTAATTTTCAAAAAGTTTGATTTGAACTGTTTTACATAAAACTGAAACTCTTCCTTAATCTGGTGACAATTTAAAATACGAATTTAATAACAAAAATCCCAACTTGAGTATACGCCCTATTTTAATCTGGTGTTTTAGAACAGTTGCTGATCTATCAAATACTTATGAATGATTTTAGTTTGCATTGTAAAGTTTCAAAGACAACGAATATTCATCCGAACATCAACATAATTACCAACAATTACGTGATCATACCACACAATCTACGTCATTCACTTGAAATCGATATGATGGCAACATCTGGGATAATCTAATGTTAATTTTGAAATTTAAATTTCAGTCACTTTAACTGCATATATTCGTGAATATGTCTCTAGTGGCATACTTAAGTTAAGATGTTTAAAGATATATAGCCAGACTACATATTCACATAAAATAGCTCACTTTGATTATGAATTCAAGTCTTAGTTATAGAACTGCTTCAATAGATTGTTGTTGTTGTTGTTGTTGTTGTTTGGTGTTTAGCATCGTTTTCAACAATTTTTCAGTCATATCGCGACGGTGTCTACTTGAGACAGTATTCTGAGCGCTGTCACACTGGAGTATCATACCGCAGACATGTGGTATGATAACCCACCCAGTCACATTATACTGACACCGGGCCGACCAGACCTAGAACTCTCCTCTAAATGCTGAGCGTCAAGCGAGGAAGCTTCTAGTACCATTTTTAAAGTCTTTGGTATGACCCGGCCGGGGATCGAACCCACGGCCTTCCTGCTTCAATAGAAAACCTGAGAATAGTTTATGCACACTTAATGTTTTTTTAAAGACAAAGCCTTTCATATCGACGTAATAATTTAAAGTGATGGTGAAACTGATCAGCTGGGCCTAAATTCATCAATAATTTCTGTCTGAGAAATGGACTCGGACTCAAATTTTACATTTTTATAAAATCAAGTTAACATACACTTATAGGTGATAAATATGATCCTGTAACATTTCCCGTTATATGTAACATTTCCCGTTATATAAACACTAAACATACACTTATAGGTGATAAATATGATCCTGTAACATTTCCCGTTATATAATCACTAAACATACACTTAAAGGTGATAAATATGATCCTGTAACATTTCCCGTTATATAAACACTACACATACACTTAAAGGTGATAAATATGATCATGTAACATTTCCCGTTATATAATCACTAAACATACACTTATAGGTGATAAATATGATCCTGTAACATTTCCCGTTATATAAACACTAAACATACACTTATAGGTGATAAATATGATCCTGTAACATTTCCCGTTATATAATCACTAAACATACACTTATAGGTGATAAATATGATCCTGTAACATTTTCCGTTATATAATCACTAAAACTTGTTGGTTGGGCAATAAATATAGTAATTTGCTTGTTTAATAAAAGTTATTTGAATCTTAAAAGTTTCACGTTTTGAGTCTGAGTCTAAATTTCAGACTCAAACTATAGATGAATTTAGGTCCAGAAATATTAATAATGTTTACTGAAAATTGTTTTGTTTTGTTTTGTATCTTTATCGACAATGTGGGATTTAGATATTCCGATTTTATTTTAACATAGACCATTGTGTCATTTCAGGGGGAACACCTACAATATCACAGCACGCACCTGCTACATCGTGTGCCACGTCATCAAAAACGGTGTTCTGCGTTTTCACATATGTCGCTTTTAATTGCTCATCTACATTCAGAAATATTATGATTTTGTTATTGTTGGTGGTCATTAATACGGTCTTGTCATTCAACGGAGTAACGTTACTTGCTATACGATAGTATGCAATGGATTGACTGGAGAAAACTGTCTACATAGATGTATGCATACTAATATTGAGTCATCGAAGTACTTTAAATGGAAGTCCAACATGTTTTTTTTTATAAATTCACAAATTAATATTGCTCCAAAAATGTGACACTTCTTTAATTTGTTTAAAATATGAGACATTTATGATTTTTCACAAAGACATATTCACGTCTATGTATATTTGCTATCATTTTTAATTTTTTAAGTCTAGACTATATTTATGTGTGTGTTCGTGCGCACGTGCGTGCGTGTGTGCGCGCGTATACTGAACGAAAAAGATAACTCACCACTTATGTATTTCCAATATCTTCGTCAACATATTGAGTAGCCGTATTAAATGTATAAACGACATAAACAGACAATTACATAGCCCGATTAATTGTTGTTTTCCTAAATATTCTCTCTTATCAAGTTCAAATTCCAATGTAATTACTATCATATTTATTGAGAAAATACATAACATGCCAGGTGGTGGGTTAGCTAACATGTCAGGTGGCGGGTTAGCTAAAATTGCTTTGATACATGTCTGGTGGCGGGTTAGCTAATTGTTTTAAGTGTCTCATAGGTCGTAATTACGGCCGGATATGAAAGTTTGATTGTATTTTATATATGACTATTATTGTAACTTTTGTATGTGACACTCTAATAAAATACAAAAGTCTATAAAAGTCTTTATTACATGCCAGGTGGCGGGTTAGCTAAAATTGCTTTGATACATGTCAGGTGGCGGGTTAGCTAAAAATTGCTTTGATACTTGCCAGGTGATGGGTTAACTAAAATTGCTTTGATACATGTCCGGTGGCGGGTGTGGCGGGTTATCTAAGATTGCTTTGATACATATCCGGTGGCGGGTTAACTAAAATTGCTTTGATACATGTCCGGTGGCGGGTTAGCTAAATTGCTTTGATACATGTCCGGTGACGGGTTAGCTAAAATTGCTTTGATACATGTCAGGTGGCGAGTTAGCTAAAATTGCTTTGATACATGTCAGGTGGCGGGTAAGCTGTAATTGCTTTGGTATATGTCCGGTAACGGGTTAGCTAAAATTAATTTGATACATGTCAGGTGGCGGGTTAGCTAAAATTGCTTTGATAACGTTAGGTGGCGGGTTAGCTAAAACTGCTTTGATCCATGTACGATGGCTGGTTAACTAAAATTGCTTTGATACATGTCCGGTGGCGGGTTAGCTAAAATTGCTTTGGTACATGTCCGGTGGCGAGTTAGCTAAAATTGCTTTGGTACATGTCAGGTGGCGGGTAAGCTGAAATTGCTTTGATACATGTCAAGTGGCGGGTTAGCTTAAATTGCTTTGATACATGTCAGGTGGCGGGTTAGCTGTTCCGTTCAGTATATATATGTTTTATGAAACAGGAGCCAGGATATTTTGGACCAATTTCTTCTCAAGTTGGCAATATGACCGTGTGGATCTCCATGACAACGACATATTGTACAAAACTGATCTTGTTATGATTACCAAACTTTTGAATTGTATACTCAATCTCAAATCTCAGCTATATTCTGTGTAACCCTGTAAGCTACAGACATTCCTTTTTAAAGAATCCTTAATAATTTATCATTTCAGCAGGTTAACTTACAACTTATGTTTTGTTGTTTTTTATTTTTCGCCTAAAAGTATGTTGATTTTTGGCACTAATTAGCTCGTATGTAACGACTAACGTCAGGGGCAACTGTACGTTAGATTTTCTGATTGACGTTCAATTTATATTGTTACGCCTTCCACTTTGATGTATTTCGATGCATTATATAAGATGCAGTAAATTTTAGTAAACTAATGATGGCCAGGCAGAGAGTATCCTTACTTGAAGGTCACAAGTTTGAGTAAATTGACACAATACAGGGACGAATGTTTGACATTCAAATTGATAAATACAGTAAAACCTGTTTTAAGTAGTCACTCAAGTGGACACAGTTGACCCATTAAGGCAGATGACTGGTTAATCCAGGTTGATTAAAACTTAAATTATAAAATCAGTAAATAGAAAATGTGGCTGTTTAAGACATAGTCTGCTTAATAGAGGTGACCACTAACACAGGTTTAACTGTTGTCAACAACTCGGTGTGCGTTCAGTTACCTTAGATATATTTAACACATGATTGACGAATGTACTTTAAAAGGAAGTCGAATTGTCTCCCTCTATTTTACTTTTAGTCACGTGATTAAGTACATGCACAAAGTGCCAGCTCCCTTATGCAATCAAAAAAGAGCTAATATGTCAAATATATCTAATGTTACCAATTGCAACCAGTGATAAAAGAGAACAGTGAATGCCCGGATGTGACGATGTTGAATCTTCTTTCAAGTTAAACAAACAACAAACTGTCGGACGTGCCTGTACTGGGTGTGTGTCTATACGTAGTCTACTTTATCTCTGAGCGTTTTGTTAAACAGGTATCAATGAGGACATGGAATATTGACGAAATGCTTATTTTTAGAAGGTTATGTGATACACCTGTACCGAGTGCGGTCATGTGATAGATTCCGTGTATAGACGACAGCTTTTTTTCGACGACATGTGATAAGAATCTGTGTACAGACGACAGCTGTTTTTCGTCGACAAAAAATTATTTTTTAACTTAATGAACACTATCTTTTACATACAATTCTGTTTGTGCTAAGATTTTAAGTATTTAATAAGCTAAGACAATGTTGGTAAAACTGGGTCAATATCTGCCTTTTAATGTTGTATAAAATATGGGACTTTTGGAAGGTTTTTACGGAACAAAACCTGTTTATAATTTGAGTTCAATGATGTAAATACTTTAAATGCAGTCCGAAATATAAGGTTTCATCTTTGATTTAAAAAAATATTCAGATATTTTCTAAATATAGCATTTATCACAAACACACATTTTTGTCGACAGATAGGTCTGTTAGCGTCGCCTTATAGCAGTGACTTGATAAAGTCCTACATCGTACCGAATCTCACTTGTTATTTGTGTTATGTGTTATTTTTTCTACTATTTTGTAAAACGGGTGGAGTATTCGACGGTGTCGACGAGAAGCAGACGCTATGTGATATATTTTATCGTGTTTGTATCACAGATATTTTGGTATTATATCCGAAAAAAAATCCATTAAAAAACGTTACATATAACAATAACAAACCCTAAAAAAATATCTAATACATTTACATTTGATTTAACATTTTTTTTATAATTTCGCTGGTCACAATAGTAATCATGAATGAGTTTTTCACAATTTTGTTTTTGTTTCAATTAAATAGCAATTAAATATCGCTCGTGATCATCCAACTTCCTTAAATAGTATTTCACAGAAAATGACAATATTTTCTCTAGGTATACTGTAGTCTCGATCATATGTCGCTTGTTTTTCTAAAAGACAAACGTCTTGACAAATTGAGCAGAAGAAACGTTTGGATTTGGAAGTAAGAATTTCCTGATTGGTTGAAGCAAACACTCCTCTGCAAAGGTTATGACATTAAAATTTAAAAACACCTATTCGGAGGGCAGTCATGGCAATTATCTTGTATAAGATCTTTGCCATAGAAAATAACTAATAATATAAAAACAATGAATAAAGAAATAAACATCCAAACATTACTCTTTTGAAATACTATGGGAATCTCCGAGGTAGTCCGATTTTTTTAATCAACCAATAAAAAACGTTATAAAATTTAGTTTTATTCTCGGCCGGACTTGTCAAGACGTTTGTCTGTTAGAAAAGCAAGCATTGCATATGATCAAGACTATGTGTATTAATGAGAATATAATTATATGATCTCATGTTTCTTTAAGGCTTTCATTTTGGCTCTACTGTTGTTCATGAAAATGTTAGATGTTTATGGAATGTTTATTGAATTATTTTCGGATATAAAACCTGTGACATGTGATCACACATTGTGTCTACTTTGCATCGATCAATACATGAATACGTTGTATATAATCATGTTTTGTCTCAGTGTCACGTCACTATGACGTCACAATAATGACAGCAAAACCACTGTCATAGTATCTATGTATATTTTGAAAATTATTGTCAATTGCACATTTATAATCTCGAATCTTGCATTCTATTTTTTGTATTCTAAACTGTTTCCTTGTATGTTTTTGTGTTTTTTTTTGTTGATTTTTATTTTTCGTTTTTTTTTCTTACTGCAGTAAAGCAGTACTTAACGACACCTGAATTTATAAACAAAACCACTGTATATATAAACAGCGGTTTAAGTATTCAAATGTGTCGACATAACATTTAAAATAAACTTTACATTCATTTTGTGGTTTTCGATGTTTTGTAAATATTGATAAATATGATAATAAATTCAAATTTACAATGTCGTCTTATCAAATTGAAAACTGCTTTCGGTTATCCATATTTGAACACTTTACGTCATTGTTACTCACTAAATATTAGTATGCTTGTCTATTTAGTTAAGTGTTTATAGTGAATATATGTATATGTAAATTCGATGGTATAGGAGTAAAATTCATTCTTTTTGTATATATTGAGCAATAAATTATTGAAAAAAATAATGTGAACTGCTCTCTAATATTTTTGCAGCATGAACGACAATGATATCGCGAGTGATCTCCTTTTTAGTACAATACAGCACTTTGCAATGACAGCTTTTAACTATATCACAAAATATTACTGCCACTGCGGAGTGTTAAACATATCATAAACAAATAGAATCTTTGTATGCATGTAAATTCTTACTACATTACCTTAATTCCAAATGTCAAAAGGAGCGGTGTGTTGTTCCAATTACAGGCACTGGTAACACATTTTTCTTCAGTGTATATGGTCATATGCACTCGGAACACCTTGGCTATTACTATGTAATAACCTCGGAAATAATACGGGGGCCGCCATATTGCTGTGACCCGGCCTATCTGCCGAGTACCAGACTACACATGGCCGGACTATATTCAAAATGGAGACTATCAACCTGAAAACGTGCTCATTATGTTTACTAAAGAATAGAGACATGTATAATGTTATTGGCAGATTGTTTAATTTCCATTATGTCCAAAGAATACTGAATGCACGTCGAAAAGTCAGCCATTTTTGTTTACGATAATAACGGGAAGTAACTTGCCGGGGCAAATTACCAATTGGTGTATTCCTACAATTATTTACGAGGTCTAATACCGAAGATGACGGAATTTGCCGAGTATGTACGATTGGGTCATATGGTATCAATGTTATAGTACTACAATATAGATATATACTAAAAAAGTGTTTGTGACCAGTGCCTGTTGTTCTAACACCCCCATGAGAAACACGCTGCAAAGCGCATTACTTTTAAAGTATCTGCATCCCAATAATTATCAACTATCATATAGTGATAACTGTAAATAATTAATAGGACATTGCAATGTACATGTATTACCATATCACAAAATACTATGGCCACTGTGTCTTTTTAACCGTAAAGCACATACTAGTATATATTAAGTCATTATATTGTAGATGTAAATTTAAGAACAACAAATATATACAATCCCCTTCATGAAGCAAATAGTTCACATATCAGTTCAAATTGTGTAACCGGGGTTTACTTTCTCTATAGAGTCCTGGTTATTTGATTTACAACTTTACACTTTCTTCATAATACATTTTTTATTCGTCACATTTTTTATCCGTCACATTTTTATCATTGAATATACATATGACATTACATAAATACAGAGTAACAATTTATCACATATATTACACATACAATACACATTTAAGATACATTATGATAAACATTACAATGATTTTAACAATAGAGTTCATCGTTTGCTTATAATTCTATACACAATTTAACATTTTATTATTATATCTAAATCATCATTATAGCTAAGAACAATAATGCATGGTACAATAAATAAGATAAACATTGCAATAAAGAATACATGTCATTTGCAAGTATATGGTACTATGATGGTGAACTGTTTTAAACTTTTTCACACACAATAAATCTGTATCCTATATATAATAAAAAAGAAACAATTGTCATATTTTTACATTGTGTACATTTATAAAGCAAATTTACATTTTCTCATAAATTTTATATGGAAATACAACATAACAATATATTAATATTTATTCTATGAATATTTCTCACAGATTTCCACCAATGTCTTAAAATTCAGATACGCAGACGCGGAACACACATATTTCTCTATGTGTTTTTTCACAACAATAATAATTCCATCGTTATTTACACAGATATACGTACCGACACACATACATGTTATAACTCACATTTACATATATTCTATGAAACGTATTCAACAATTAATAGTTTTAGAGTACATTACGGTAAAACAATATTCAAGCTTTATGATTCCAATGCAAGTGTATAAACAAACTGATTCATAACACAAATCTGGTAATATTCATTCTGTTTCACTGAAATGCAACAATGAATAATAACATAGAAATTATTTTATATGTACTTCACATTTGTCATCTTTATAACATTATAAAATAAAAAATATAATTTGCACTCACCCTAAATTTCCAAATACAACATCAACACTTATTTATTTTACCGTGTGGTTCATTTCGAAATCTTAAGAATCTGAAACAAAATTTGGTTGGCTTCTAATAATTAGTTCAGGTTCTACACCTTTTTTCGCCTTCTTCGTCTTAACTTAAGGATCTGAAATGGTACCTATGGTAAATAATAGATTCCTGTGTAGGGTTCTTTTTCTTCCCATCTTCTGTTTCCTTCTCTACAACAAATACTGGAATATCTTGATTACGTTGTTTTAACACAATATAAATGTCATCTTCCCATTTGTTGGTAACTTTATGTTTACCACCAAAAGCAACAATTTTTACTAAAACTCTATCACCTACAATGATATTAGTACTTTAAGCGTTTGTGTCGTTATACTTTTTCTGGTGGTCTCTGGCTTTATTCGCTGATTCTGTAGCTATAACATAAGCTTTTTTAAGTCTGTCTCTTAATTCTTGAACGTACTTCATTCTAATGATGTTTCTTTTGGTTTTGTTCAACACCAAACAGCAAATCAATAGGTAAACTCGCTTCCCTACCAAACATTAGAAAAAATGGTGAAAAACCTGTGGAGGAATGACGGGTATTATATGCATGTACTATAGAATTGATATGGTTCTTCCAATCTTTCTTCTTATTTGGATATATAGTCCCAAGCATGCAAAGTAATGTTCTGTTGAACTTTTCAGTCATGTCATTTCCCATTGGGTGATAAGGTGTAGTTCTGGATCTGGCAATTCCTGTAATAATACTCAATTCTTTTATTAATTTACTCTGAAAACATAAACCTTGATATGAATGTATAGTTTTTGGTAATCCATAATTGACTACAAAATTATTGAAAAATGCCTCTGCTGTTTACGCAGTCATGTTTCTAGTTGGTACTGCTACCATATATCAGATGAAATGGTCTGTAATAACTAAAATATGTTGAAATCCTCTTAGAGAACGTTCTAAAGTTAAAAAAATCCATAGATACTAAGTCTAATGGTTGCGTGGTCTTAATGTTAACTAATGGTGCTCAGGCTGTTTCCTTATTTCTTCTTATGCACTTCAACATTTAGAAATCCAATTTTCTACATTTGTAGTCACACCTGGCCAATAAAATATATCTTTCGCTAAAGACAATGTTCTATATCTCCCAGGATGGCCTACATCGTCATTTAATCCTATTAATACGTTGCTTATAATTTCTTCAGGTATTACGATCTGTTATCTGTCTTCACTTCCGATGTTAATTTTCCTGTAAAGGACATCTTTAATAAGAGTAAGATTGTTAAAGACTGTAAGAAAACCAAAATTAGTTTTACTACATGTCATATTATTTCTGGTTGGTTTCTTATTGTTTTTGACAGCCTGGATCCATGTTCTAAGTATAACAGAGTCTCCTTGTATTTTTCTCCAGTTTCTACATGAATATCCTATAACTCCATCTGCTTCTTCATCATCATTAGGAATGTCTGCAATTAATGTTAAGCTACAAATGTAAGGTTCAACATGAATATTATTACATGTTGCTTTCACACAGTCATTTCTAATCGTCTCTGTGGGGCGTCTACTAAGTGCGTCAGCATCTTGGTTTCCTTTAGCTGGTCTGTACCTAATTTCAAAATTAAAATAAGCTAATGCAGCTTTCAATCTATGTCCTGTGGGATCTAGTTTAGCTGTGGTTAAGATATATGTTAGAGGATTATTATCTACTAATACAAGGAATTGCTGTTGACCTTATAGGTAATCTTGAAATTTCTCTGTTATTGCCCATTTCAAACAAAGAAATTCTAATTTATTTCCTGAATAGTTCTTTTCACTTTGTGTCAATCCTCTGCTAGCATAACTCACAACTCTCTTCTCGCCATTCAGTATCTGATATAAAATTGCACCTAACCCTTTACTAGATGCGTCAATGTGCAGTTCAAATGGAAGAGAAAAATCTGCAAATCCTAAAATTTGGTAAGAAATCAAACATTCTTTCAATGTATTAAAAGCTTTATCTTCTTCTTCACCCCTTTTCCATTGTCAAAAGCTAGTCGATTATATTCATAGAATCCTAGTAGACCTACAGTAAAAGCTGTTCTTTCTTTTTGTTTTTCCATATCAACCTGATGGTATCCACTTTTCATATCTAGTACTGTAAAATATTTATAACCTGAAAATGAATCAAGAATTTCTTCAATTCTAGGTAATGCATAAGAATCTTTTATTGTACGGTTATTGACCATTCTATAATCAACACATAGACGAATTTCATTGTTTTTCTTTCGGACAATCACTATGTTCGAACTCCATGGAGAGTGTGACTTTCTTATAACACCTGCATCTAAAAGTTGCTGAAAATGATTTCTTAATTCTTGATAGACGGAAGGTGCAATATATCTGTTTTTCTGTTTGAAAGGAACATCATTAGTAAGATCAATTCTGTGTTTTACTGATGTGTTGTGTCCAATATCTATGTCATTAATCGAAAAAATATCATTATATGATAAAGTAAGGCTCTCTATTCGACTATGTTGTTCTTAAGTTAAACCTGTGGTCTCAATATGGATTTCATCAAGTAAAGGATTTATAGCTTGTGTTTTATTTGCATTAACGTTCTCGTTAATATCTGTAACAGAAACAGATTGTAACTCATAAAGTACTTTTTGTGGTTGAATTGTCACAGTTCTCGTTGTTATATTTGAGATATGAACCCCAATTAAACCATTGTTTTTATGTCTGTAAGAATTCAATGTTGGTTCTATATCAATATCACTATGTATTGACTCTTCTAACAAAGCACAAGTGTCCGCATGTGGAATTTCTTTATCTACTGCTCCTAAAACAACAATTGAACTATAAGAAGACAAAATAACTTTTTTCCGTTCCGCACATTTAATAATTCCCAGCACATCTTTAGTTCTTTCAAGTTCCTTCTTGCTGTTGCTGATGGTCATGCTTCTGAAGGCTAAATACAATGGAACCTGTAATGGTGTAGTTTGCCATGCTTGGTTTTACAGTCTTGCATAAAGTTATTTAAAATATTTGTCCCTAACAACACTGGTGTTTTATTTGACGGTCCTTTAATACTGGTACCACCAATATAAAGCATTCTTGTTCCTTATCAGGATCTAAACCTGAAATACAAACATTTACTGCAATAAAACCTATATATGGTAAAATATTCCCATCAGCACATTCAATTGACAAAACATCATTCAATTGATGTAATTCAGTATCTGCAATTGTTATTTTGTTTCATTTCGCATGAAACGATCAGTTAAACAGAATGTAACCAATACTGGATCACAGCCATCGGAAACACAGATTATATTTATTTTAAACCACATAATATTTCGCAGACCGCCAAATAGATTCTGCAGGTAGTTCGGTTACTACTGAAACTTCCTGCAAAACGAGTCAATCGCCAAATATTTTACCCTTAGCGAAATAGAGCCGTGCATAAACCCAAACAATGCCTCATTGACAATAAACAAATTACATGTATCTAGAAATAAACACAATTTTCAAATTCCGCAGTAGTTTACAAAAATACTATTTCACCGGCTATAATTGCTATATGCCTATATCACCCACAAACAACCCCATCTTACTGTACACCGATAACGTAACAACTCTGTACTCTAATGGGAACAAATGCTCTCTTCCCAATTTGATCAGTTTTAGAACACTTAAAAGTGCCGTGTGATATATTTACATTGTATGGCAATGTTTGGAGGTAAAATATTATTACTTCACAAAATATTATAAATTGTTCTACTGGAACTGTGATAACAGCTTGTAACGCTTGTGGTGCTTCGTCATGTATATCAGAGAGACAAATGTCTGAGGAATGACCTCAAGTCCTCTAGGAAAGGTTTTGCTTCCGGGGCCAGTGTCCTGAATCTCCACCACAGTTTACGAGGAATGGAATCAACTTGCGAAATTATATGGGAGGAAAAATGTACAGTTCTGAATACAATATTGTTTCTTAAAGCCAATTATATGAATTGTCTTAACAAAAACATTACCCGTTTTAATTTACTACCTCGTTTGTTCAAAAGTGGTAGCCAAGGTCTCAATATCCACATATAGTCAATACTTTTTGGTTGCTTAAAGCACCACCCACATCGTATTTGCAAGTTACACCGACATTTCTAAAAATGTACCATCTGACAATAATTCGTTTCCTAGTCAGCTTGAAGTTCAGCCCAAAATAGTAACATTCCTTGCAAAATAACAAGCACTCCCCAAATTTGCTAAACTAGCACTATCAATAAATAATTTCTAATTTCTGTAATGTGCTATATTTGCTCCAAACTGTTTGAGTTGTCCAAAATAGTAACACATAACAATAAGTCCTCACGCAGGGAAACCGAAACTAGAATCTTTTAATCCAGACATTGCCTCAAAAAAACCGACGTCAAATGCTCTACTTGACATAATGACTTTCCCAAAGCTAATTAAAATGGCTACCTATGATTCCAATTATTTTTAAGTTATCTTTCTTACGTTTAAGAAACTGCATCGGATTGAACAAAAGTGCATACACCTTGTAATGAGGAATTCTAATAAGTATATTTGACCGAATCCATCTCCCAAGCCAAGAAGAAAGACAGTTGTTAGGTCTACCGAATTTTCCTCAGCAAATGAAATATTCAAACTGCACATATTTTCTCAAAACATTTAACCTAATCCCTACATTGAGATTGTCACTTTTGTTTGCAAATATAAAGTGATCTAAGAAATGGTCAGTGCTTTTCAGTCAAGTTGTGAATGGTATCAGCCAGTTAATAAGGTTGAAAACGTTTCAAACAAATGTGCAGGGTAAGCTACATCTTATCGGAAAACACTTCTAATATATGTTTTACCTACTATCTGAACTCCACGTAAGTAAAGCTCCCCTGGGTATATAGGTAATAATCACAAAGCAGATTGGATACCTCTTTTTGCCATCATTTCTGCAACTTCATCATAAGGTGTATATTGTGCTGATGACAATCTGGCAGCAATACCGTCTTTTATACTCGAACCTGTTGGATGAGATAACTGTGTAATCAGTATACAGTCCTCTCCAGATTAAGATCTACTCTCATAGGAGGCCGTAAATTGGAAATAGTTAGCAGCTTAAAAGGAGCCGCCACTCTGTCTGTCACTTTATTTTCGTACCTTTTCTCTAACTTTTGATTTGCAGAAGCGGGTTTTAAATTAGTAGTACATTGTATTAAGACTGACACCCATCTTAAAACATTGTACCAAATGACTTGCAATTTCTTGATTGGAGTAGTTGACTTAAAGCTCCTACAGTACTTGACGATTAACTTGTTAAAAATAGGTCCCATATACCTCTTTTTTTTTTTGGGGGGGGGGGGGGGGAGGGGGAGGGGAGCGGGGTGGCACCACCGGATTTGCTATTGTTATATACATCTGATGATACTTGGAAGACATATTTGCTACAGATATAAAAGGATAATAAATACATGCAATAATTTGTAATGCAGATAAATACATGACATTAATTTTAATGGAGTTCAACCACATTTTCAACACTAAAGACAATCAGTTTTATTGCTGGATGAAGACCCGGTAAGCGTGCGCCTGAACTCAAGTAGACCCACCTGCATTCCGTGTGTGATGTTGCCTAACAAACATCGACAGCGGGCTGAGATTTTCTTCGAATTAACTTTTTTGCTCGATTCTTTCATGAGATACTGCAAACAGAAAGCAATACAAACGTGCCAGATCTGAAGAAATGCAATAAAGAAATATAAAGAAATTAAGACGAAATTACTTGAACCATTTTTTTATGTTTTTTGTTATTCCTTTGCGAGTATTTTACTGAAAACATGTAAAAGTCTGTTTTATAAAAGCCCCCAATTTTCACAATAATAATTTGATTGCCTTATTTGTTTTTATTAGATAATATTATTTTGCTTCTTATCGAAGAATCAATTTAAAACCAAGCGTGTAACATAAGCATTACTTTTTTTGGATTACCCATGCGTCTAGAGATATAATGAAGCCAGTCTGTTTACGTACTCATGGGACGGTAACAAGATACATTGTCTCTCTACATGCTACGGCTGTATTAACAACCGACACGGGAGCTGGGAAATTTAATTCATAATATAAAATTCAGTTAGATGCAATTGTAGAATAGAAGAGACGTGTATAGCTACATCAACATATAGCAAACAATCACCAGGTTTCCGGGGGGGAGCTAGTATTGTTAATGATGCATAAAAGACGTGGAGAAACTAATGAGCGTCATTTTCAAAAACGGATAACAAATACCAGGGGACAAAATTATGCCTGAATGAGGAAGGATATACATTTCTCACTGTACGTAAGATGGCATGATCTTGACAATAGAGAATAAACAAACGACACAAGTAAACAATGCCAAGCGGTGTGACCCTGGTAAACATCCTACAAAACAGCCATGTCAACACTGCCAAACGGTGAAACCCTAGTAAACATCCTACAAAACAGCCATGTCAACACTGCCAAACGGTGTAAGCCTAGTAAACATCCTACAAAACAGCCATGTCAACACTGCCAAACGGTGTAACCCTAGTAAAGCCATGTCAACACTGCAAAACGGTGTAACCCTGGTAAACATCCTATAAAACGATCATGTTAACACTGCTAAACGGTGTAACCCTAGTAAACAGCCATGTCAACATTGCAACAGGGAGTAACCCTGGTAAACATCCTATAAAACGGTCATAACGACAATAACTAACGGAGTAAAACCTTATAAGATCCTGTACAACAACCAATGCGTTTAGAGACTATAACAATAACGGTGGACGACTCTGTCAAATCGTTTATTCATGCATCATGTAACACGATAAAGGCAATACTAATCTTTTGAGAAAAATGATATTAAACTTCATAATGTATTAGAGCCTTTCCGACATAAAACATGTTTGTTCCATGAATATGTTTTCATATATCAATACAAACGTACAGAGTTTAACGGGTTTGATTGATTATTGAATGATTGATTGATTATTTAGTGTCATTATTTATGCCATCTCAGGCTAACAGACGATCAGTTAACCTAACCACTGATTCCTGGGAGTTTAGCCAGAACTCGAGCACACCCCATCTCCGCAAGTAACTGATAACTTTTCCACATAAATCAGCGATGGGAGACAAATGATAATGAGAGGCAATGTCATATATCAGTCATAACGGAGACTGCGGCCGAGCGAGGATTCGAACTCACGACCCCTGGCTTAATAGTCAGACGCATTACCGACTGAACTTATCGGGCCCGGTTTAACGGATTTGAAAGCAAGCATACCAAAATTATGAACTATGCATTGCATAACTCATTACAAAATCTCTGCATTACGTGAGATCCAAACAACCCCGTCACATAAGGGGACTGGTGCATGATACATGTGAATGACGACGGAAGAGCTGTTTGGTTATAGTCTTTATACGGTAGGTTCAATCTAAAAATAGAATGACGTAGTTTCAAAGAAGCTGATTCGGTTTATACGCTATTTTGGAACTATGTCATCTTATTTTTAGATGGATCCTACCGTAGTAGTGATGAAAGCAAATTTAACTGTTTAATAAATTGTACAACACATTAGATTCAATATTAATGTGTTACCTGTAACTATCAATAGAATGACATAGGTTCACATAAGCATATTCGGTTTATAGCGTCGCTACGAGGGGTATCAATATATCCTGTCACTAATGGCCTTCCGTAGAAACGTATGAACATGCAAAACTCGTGCAATTGTTTTTGGATGTTTATTCAATACACCTGCAGCGAATTTTCAATCAAATCTGATAATAATTGACCAAGACATTAATTATTGAATTATACACACTCATGTACAGTGGCTATATTCCAATGTCATAATGAAATCAGGAAAAAAAATAGAAATAAGGGTTAACATTGAAGCTCGAGTTTATACAGCTCATTCATGACAATGCTTCTGTCCACAAAAGTAAAAGTGTACAATCTTTCTTAAAACAATAACGGTTATTCGGATTGAACACCCCTCTTATTCCCCTGATGTAAGCCCCTGTGACTGTTTCCTATTGTCCATGCTAAAACATTGCTCGCATGTAAACGCTATAAGAAACGCTATATACAAGAAGTGCTCGTGGGTCTGCAATTTTTCAATATACATGTACCAAGGGGATACTACTTTGCAGTATTTAGATCGTGCGCAGCAAGACTTCAAAAGTGTGTTTATGTGCGGTGGGAATACTTTGAACGATTGGCCTGAAAAAAAAGTCCTGTTTCTGTTAAAATCTTATATATCCGAAAACCAGTGACAGAATTTATTAAATGCCCCTCGTATCAACAATTTTTCAGTCACTCATATCGCGACGGTGTCTTCTAAGCTCTACCACACTAAAATATCATGCCGCAGACACCGAGTCATATTATACTGACACCGGTGCCGGCCAAACTAAAACATTCCTGTGCGCCAAGCGAGGAACTTCCAGTACTGTTTTTCAAGCATTTTGTATGACCCGGCCGGGGACCGAACGTGCGTGCGAGGCGGGCACTCTACCAGTATACCACCGTTGTGATTATGGATATTCAGAGAGTATGCACACATACACATGAAGAAGTACTAAGTCGCACCATATGCAAAGCGGAAATCTGCACCATTTATATACAGAACACTATATATGCATAATTCTAAAGTAATGTGCGATATAACAAAACTATAGCACGACATATACACGTAAAGCAAGTATTTAGCACGAAATACGCACGTTAAACAATACAGATATTATCAGGCACCCATGAAACGAACGAAACAGAATTTATATTTTGGATGAGCATCGTATCTTATCATCAAATATAATCAATTCATGTGTACAATGAAATGATAAAATACATATTTCTAGATGAGGATAATTTTCATGGTGTTAAACAAAATGATAATAACCTAATGATTATGATTATATAGGTTATATTTTTCTTATTTTTCGTCAAAGCAATACTTTGTAAAGAAATAATGACATTAATGTTATCGCAATTTTATACTTGCTGGTGTATGGTGGAGTGTATTATTATATGCTTGTACTGTAGTCTAGTTATTGTTTTTGTTGTTTCTGATATATTTTAGTAATGTGAGTAACATTATACTTTGTCCGTTGCCTAGGCGACACCATTTCACATTATTGTCATTCCTAAACCTTGCTAATATTAGTGGTACATTGCATACATAGAATGCGAACATGAGAACTACAATAATTTATGTATAATTTATGTTTGAATTAACTTTAATCCTACCAATGAGAGAGAGAGAGAGAGAGAGAGAGAAAGAGAGAGAGAGAGAGAGAGAGAGGGGGGGAGAGAGAGAGAGAAATTAATCAACAATAAATCAATTACGTTTAGTGTCGATATCATAATGAATCAGACATCATTGGTGGAAGCGAACATTCTTTGGCAGCATGGGGTTTTATTTACGACAATAGAAAAAACTTTGTTGTTTTTTTCCTATAAAGTATTCATATGGGGAAATATGGAAGAAATACTATACCAATTAAGGTTACAGTCCATGGGGAATATTGTTCATACGTATGTCAGTTCATGAAATATTCAAGACGCAAGCTGGGAACCTTAACTGTTCCGTGTAATAGACGATCGCGAACTTCAATATCATAAAGTGGATACTAGATATCAATTTCCCCCAAATTGAAATTCGTTTGATTACATCAAGGAAGTTCTGTATTTTTATCAATTAGCACCATACATTCAATTATTATCATATCTTTGAATTACCATCGAGCACAGCTGCCCTGTACTTTGCTGTAATTGCATCATTTGTAAACGAGCTTTGATTTAGTGCTCTATCGTGTGCTGGTAACGACCGAGTAACAGAGCATTGTTGCTGAGTTTGGTAAATATCAGCAATGTAACTCTGGGCGACTCAGACACATTCATTGTTCTAACAACTCCACTGGGATTTATATATGACTTGTTGGAGAGAAAAACATATACTTACCCAAAGATTAAAAAACTTCTTTAATAGGTGTTCTGTGTATATTTCAGACAACTAAGCAGAATTTTATGTGCCACTGTTTAAAGTAAAGAATGCGGAGAAGAATACAAAAGAAACTCAACATGATAAAGGAGATGCAAACATTTGATATATTAGTCTGATAAAAAAAATCCAAAAATCACCGCATGAGGTATGGAATGTTCATGGAAGTCTGTTGTAATAGAAAGTGACTTTAGACTGTACTTGACCATATTCCATATGTTGCCAAGAAAAAAATGTATTGCGAACGCATAAATTGGGGTCAAAGGTCACTAGGTGCAAAAAAAAAGTTAACGTTTTGAATGTCTCGATGTTTCTGATATACTCAAACACTAGAGACTTCATTTGAGTATTTATTCCAATGGAAAACATATATTTGCTTATCATAAACAGCATAATCTTGCAAAGTTATCTTTATATGGGAATTTTTAGACCAAAAACAACAAAATAATCAAAGTATCAAAAGTATTTTCGAAAACTGGATTTAGATATTATGGATTTTTAACAACGTAGTTGCTATGAAGGGTTTAAACGAAAATAATCATAGCATATGTGTAAGTGCGGACTATAGTACATTTATTATCTGGCAATGTAACACATACAGAATAAGTGTTTGCTTGAGAGTTTATCTCCATTAAAATGTACACTAGAAATAATACCGATAAATGTCTCGAGTATGTTGATGTTTATTAATGCCGTTTCCAATATGATTTAATTGATTTAATGTTTTTTTAAAATTTAGATATAATTGTGTTTCCATTTGAATATTATTCAACCTTAAGTATATATATTGAAATAATAAAAAACCTTATACAGCCATTCAAAGGGAGTAAATCAGATTTGTTCGAAGTTTTTAAATTGGGTAAAAAATACTCTCCCCACCACATCCCATCCCTTATATATACTCAATGATCCCGTATTGCCAAAAGGATATCTATTTAAACGTGCTAAAACAATATTTAGAAGAGGGATTTCCTAACTTGCGCTAAACGCTTAGGTCAAACTGAAATATATTTCCCACTTAAAACTTATTTTGTGACATATTAAATGTCAGTTCATTTTGATTTCAATTTGATCTGTCATGCAGGTTTATACGTTGTAAAATGTGAGTCTGAATGACGATGTGAAGGTCGTCAAGCAATATTTAAGCGTGTTTGTTGGTTTTTTTGTGTTTTTTTTTAGAATAGGGATTTTGTTTCAAGTTTACCAATTCGATTTAAATATTGATTTTGTCATATTTTGGTGGATTTGATATATCAAACCATTCGTATTTTCTTTATTTATGATAATTAGACGTTTTTATCAATTTAAAAATAATTCTAAGACATTTATAGTTTTTACCTTTATGTTATATCTGTGTTTTGATTGGCAAAAGATTAAAGAAGTTATTGCAGTAAAATCAAGTTTTATGTAGCGGAGAAAAGTTAACTTCAATTAAAATAACCAAATAGTTTCTATGCATGATACCGGTTGTAACGCTGATAAATATGATAAAAATGTACCCACTAGTCCATAAACAAATCGAATTATTTTGTATTTCAACCAAACTTTATGACTGGAAGTATTTTTTTATATATCTTAACGATGCGCAGGTATATGTTTCGACAGCTATCATCAAGATCGCAACAACATATTATGTAATAAGTTAAGTTATGGGCTTTGCAACTACATCAAATTACATTAACATGGCATTGGAAGAATATTAAGACACGCCTTTTGGATAGTCTCCGTTTCATAAATTAGATCATGTACACTTGAATTGTATTAACTTTGCATTGTATATGTTATCTATACCAAGACTGACAAGCAATTCTATCAATAGGCAATTTATATCTGGAGCATTTTTTAGAGACTTGATCCCATGAATTTGTGACTTCTTGAATTTCACAGTCGTGCGATGTTGTTTCTATAAGTGATCACTGTTTCAGTCCTATATTACACAATGGACACTGATACAAATAAGAAATATTACATGAATTAAATAATATCCAAAGTTGATGCTTTAAAAGTTCTACAATAGCTTAAGTTTGCTTAAACATTATCTCAAATATTATTTGATTTTAAAGGGACACACAGCAATGTTGACACATGATGCAGATACTCTAGTATGGATGTAGACAGTTAATTTTGTTTCTGTTTGGAAAAGTTGCAGACATCCGGTAAATAGTTGAAAGGCATTATAATGCGGCAAAAAGTGTCATCGGAGTTTGCTTATGGTAATGCTATAGATTGAATTCATTTGCAATATTGTAAACATCTTTTAGGCATAAAACTGTACACAAAACTAGTTTGTTTGTGAAGAACTTGGTAGAATGTGTTGGGAGTCTTGCGTTGATCCTCCACCCCAGCTATATGTACGTTGTCCTTGAGCAAGACACTTTATCCACATATGCATATGGTACTTGTCCTATCTAGGAAAGACCTTGGGCATGGTTTGTTTAAGTTGCAGTAACCTGTTTCACAATGGATGTAAAATAATAAGTTAGAGTATACATCTAGATGTATCGGCTCGAGCTGGGAACTGAACTGCAACCTCTGGCGTGAGGGACTAACCCTCTATCAAATACATAAATGTTAAAGAACACAGTCCATTTTTCACATGTCGTCTGCTTGGCGTTCTCATCATTGTCGTCTGCAACCGGTACATAAACGGGACACGATGCCTTAAGGTCAACACGTGTCACAAATGACATCAAAGTTTTATCGTGTACGGAATTTATCTTTTGAATGGTTACTATGATGAGCGATTGGTTACCGTCCAATTTTTTGGCGAGCAGGACCAGGCTGCAATGCGGAAAGTATGCGTATGTGGCGATCAGTATCACATATAAGCGGCAGGGAAGGGCAGAGCAGAGCATGTCAGACAGACAGGTAGGGAGGACAGGTAGACAGGCAGGCAGGCAGGTAGGGAGGACAGGTAGACAGGCAGGCAGGCAGGTAGGGAGGACAGGTAGACAGGCAGGCAGGCATTTTACAAAAATTATACAATTACTATTATTATTTTTAGATTCATTTATATGTTTTGTTCAGATACCATTTTTTTTTTGCTTTAATGAATATTTCGTATGCCCGTGTTTAACAAAAATAAAAACGTGTAGCAGATGAGTGTGTATTTCCGTGTTATTTGTCAACATGTCCTGTCACAAATAATTTGTTAGACAGATACAATTTTTATATGAAATAAATATTACATTTGGTTTGTTTACTGTTTTTTTTGTTTATTCCACCGAGACTTGAACATACAATATCTGGGATTGTAGACAAAGGATTAAACCATTAGACCAGGCTGGGATGCGGGGCTATAATATACGTACATTTTTAACATCTTTTAATTAAAGTTATTTAGTCTGAAAAGTAACGTCAATGACCAGGCGTGCGTGTCCCGCCAAAAAAACTAGAGTCATTAACAATCATCAAAAACGTAAATCAACAATTCATACTATTTTATCATAACAAGTTGTTTTATGAAACGAAGCCCAGGCCGGGTGCTGTTAGCTCAGTCCTCTGACTATTAATCTAAGTTCTAATAAATTCTAAGTTCGAATACCCGCCCGGCCACTGTTTTCGTTATGGTAGATACACAACATTGCGTATCTACTCAAGCAGAACTCAGTTACACAATGAGCCGTTTCTCGACGGAGTCTCGGCAAGTCATTCGGCAGTGGTAACTTGTCAGTCATTCGGCAGTGGTAACATGTTATTCGACAGTGTTAACTTGTCAACCGGCAGTGGTTATTTGTCACTCGGCAGCGGTTGCATGTCGTATGGCAGTGGTTACAAGTTATACGGCAGTGGTTAATTGTCAGTCATTCGGCAGTCGTTCTATGTCATTCAGCAGTGCTAACTTGTCATTTGGCAGTGGTTACATGTCAATTGATAGTGGTTATATGTCTTTCGGCAGTGGTTCTATGTCATTCGGCAGTGGTAACTAGTCATTTGGCAGTGATTGCTTGTCATTCGGCAGTTGTTACATGTCAATCGATAGTGGTTAGATGCCATTTGGCAGTGGTTCTATGTCATTCGGCAGTGGTAACTTGTCATTCAGCAGTGGTTACTTATCTTTTGGCAGTTGTTACATGTCATTCGACAGTGGTTCTGTCATTCAGCAGTGGTAACTTGTCATTCGGCAGTGGTTGCTTGTAATTTAGCAGTGGTTACATGTTATTCGATAGTGGTTACATGTCATTCGGCGGTGGTTCTATGTCATTCAGCAGTGGTAACTTGTCATTTGGCAGTGGTAACTTGTCATTTTGCAGTGGTTACATGTCATTCGGCAGTGGTTACATGCCATTTGGCAGTGATGCTATGTCACTCAGCAGTGGTTACCTGTCATTTGACAGTGGCTATATGTCATTCGGCAGTGGTTGCATGCCATTCGACAGACATGTCATTGGACAGTGGTTTCTTATTATTCAGCAGTGGTTACTTGTCATTTGGCAGTGACTATATGTCATTCGGCAGTGGTTAAATGTGGTGAAAAGGTGGCTTCTATTCCCGGCCCAGCAAATACTTGGGTTTCATTCACAACTCAGGTATCTTCTACACACCATTTCCAGCTCAGAAACACCAAGTTTTTTTTTTAATCTCGTACTTCTGGAAAGCCGTCAACGGGTCTTGTGAATATGTGCATTCAGTGAATCTGCTGCGCTGCGATTTTGACGAAATGTAGTGAACTGGCTTACCATTTCCTCGCAACCGTCGGCCGTTGGAACATACTTGCGTTTCATTGCACAACGCATGCACCTTGTACATGTTTTTTCATGCTCAGAAACACCTAGTTTTTAACTCTCGCTCAATAAAGAGGCCATTAACGAATAGTGTGAAGATGTGATGTGCACACATTCAGCGCATTGGCTAGGCAGCGATTTTGACACAATATGATAAACTGACTTTCCATTCCGTCGCAACTGCCGGTCTTTGGAACATACTTGGCTTTGATTTAGTGCTCTACCGTGTGCTGGTAACGACCGAGTAACAAAGCATTGTTGCTGAGTTTGGTAAATATCAGCAATGTAACGCTGGGCAACTCAGACACATTAATTGTCCTAACAACTCCACTGGGATTTATATATGACTTGGTGGAGAGAAAAACATATACTTACCCAAAGATTAAAAACTTCTTTAATAGGTGTTCTGTGTATATTTCAGACAACATAGCAGAATTGTACGTGCCACTGTTTAAAGTAAAGAATGCAGAAAAGAATACAAAAGAAACTTAAAATGATAGAGGAGAGATGTAAACATTTGATATATTAGTCTGATAAAAAAAATACAAAAATCACCGCATGAGGTACGGAATGTTCATGGAAGTACATGTATGTTGTAAAAGAAAATTAATTTGGAGGATAGTTCAAACATACAAACGACTATTTTATAGCAAGCATTGCTCTTTTACATGCTTGGTTTAAAGCACCAATACATTGGACCTCAATTTTTGAAAGACTGATAAGTATTTTCAGTTGGAGGATCCGAGGGGGTGGGGGGTTACTTGATCCAGCTGCCATATGCGAGTTATTAGGTGGCTCTGAAACAGATTTTTCTAAAAACCTTAATACGTTTCAAAATCACTGCTTTTTTGTTTGTTATAAATAGGCAAATCAATAGATTTATGTTAATTTCAAAAAGTGTTTATTATAATTATGCAGTTTGAAACAAAGTTCAACTTTCTAGAGAGGTTCTTGCGAGCTTTTACACTCTAAATTGTTAACAAATACAAATCAATATCTACAATCAATGGTGTATTATAGCATGCTGAATCAAGACAGTTACAGAAAACAGCTGTTGCACAATAAACCCTCCTACACTTTCTCCCTGCTAGCAGAGTCGAGTTTGGGCTCTTATTTTCTATTTGTTCATTTTATTGTCTGGACGATATGGAAGAATAACAAATCATTTTTTTTAAAACAAAGATTATATATTAAATAACAAACAAGCAGACATAAATGCACCACTACCAAATGCAAAGTACCATGCATGAAGTCAAACCTGTCATAAGCAGTCATTCAAGGGAAGGAGCAAAAGTGGCCATTTAAGACAGGTTGTTGCTTAAACCAGGTTAATTACAGGTTAATTTGCTCTGAAATCATAGAATTGGGAAATAGCAAACGTGGCTGCTTAACACAAATGGCTGCTTAATAGAAGTGACCACTTACACAGTTTTGACTGTACTTTATTCAGTCAAGTCAATATACATGTACAGTGTACAGAAAGGATAAAGAAATGACAAGTGAAGAGTCCCATTCTCCAACTACTGTAAGTGATATATACAGTTTTACAATACGCAAGTTACGGTGTTTCATTAATAACTTGGTCAATACAATCATAATTATTGACAAAAAAATAACATACATATTCTAAATATCGCTTACAATAGTTTGATTTTAACATTCACCCAGCATTTCATTAAGCTTCAATATCTACAATTTCTTTTAATAACAATCCACATACATTGTACACATTTCCATCTGTCATAACCATATACATAATTTATATTTCCTTCAAACTATACTATATCATGAACATGTGTTTCCTTCAGTCATAACCATAAACATATTGCGGGTTATCTTCATTATAAATAAAGTATTTCTGTTTTATATTATATTGGTTAAACTTAGTATAAACGCATTATTCAACGGATTTTTTAGGTAGAGGTTGCAAATGCACAACAGTTAAAAACTTGTCAAAAGTCAGTGAATTATTTTCATGAAATATTAGCAAAATCTCCACCATGCACTAGACCTGATGCAAGAACGACTATCGCTCCGCCCACTGGCCACGTGGCAACGTTTGTCCAAGTAAATACAATATAGCGTTTATTTAAACATTGTTAGCTTGTCTAAGAAATATAGTGGCTTAGCAACCAATATCGCTGGTTGGATTATCAACTTCATGTCACTTGTTTGATTGACAGCCCGTGTAAGGTCAATTTCATATCAAACATATTGTACTCAATTAGCCAGATCTGCATTCTTTATACAATACAATGTTTGAAATTGTTTGTAACTGTTATGTCAACTTTTTCCTGAGTCAATGTTTGTTTGATTTGTTTTATTTAAATGTAAAGGTTTGTTAGGGGCATAGTATTGCCATGTTCAACCCATTACATGTTTATATATGGCTTCCAGTTTTACTGAGGGAAGACCTCAGAATGAATCTAGGTGGAATAGAACCCTGAGCTTTTGTAAGTAACTCATAAAAAAAAAAATTTCCTCTTGAAAATAGACAATCATGTTTTATACTGAATGAATGGTGTTTTATGTCACATCAACACATATAAATAGTTCATTGTGTATGCGCATCATGTTTTATAACACAAAGCGGTAAAAAACAACAACAAAAAAACTCTATTTTTTAACTAAAATCAAAAGAATTCTAATTTCTAGTAAAAGTAAAGATACAGTATGTTGATTGTTGATTAAAAAAAGGATAAAGTTTCAAGCTAACAACAAAATAAGTGGAAACATTTATAAAGAAATGCATCTTTAAAAGACATAATATTAATAAACATCACTTATATTTCATGTACAGCATATTGCAGATAAATGATTTAAAAATATATTTGAAAATGGGCAAGAAAACATCGAAAAAATATATGTTAAACAATTCCTCGGACTGAAATGCCTATACTAGTATTACAGTCACACTTATCAGATATGTCCACACAAAAATACCGTAAACTGAGTTTGGTTTTATTTAAACAAGTAATTTAAACTACCAGGTACGTTAATTGTTACAGGTTAATTGTATTGTACTGTTTGGAAGTTTAAAGTCCCTGTCTCGTCTCTAGACAATATTTTAAAGATATGACACTGAGGTATATACGTATAGCAGCAGGTGTATGACAAATTAGACCTACCAATCAAATTATAGGTAAACAGTTTCTGTTTCATCAATATTTTCTTAGGGCTATTCCATTTAAACATACAACCCACCCATGGAAGGCACTTTGAAAGTGGACCCTCCCCCTTTATAATTTTAATTCATTTTATCAGGCCCCCCATTTTGAAAAACCCTCCCACCTTAGAAGTTTATTATTTTGCCATCCATGGGTGGGATGTATGTTTAAATGAAACAGCCCTAATTAGGATTAAGGAATAATGGTTCTATAATTTTAAAATGTGACTGTTTCTATAATAAGACTGTGATACACTGTTTCTATATTAAGACTGTGGTACACTGTTTCTATATTAGACTGATACACTGTTTCTATATCAGGATTGTGATACATTGTTTCTATATTAAGACTGTGATGCACTGTTTCTATATTAAGACTGGTACACTGTTTCTATATTAAAACTGATGAACTGTTTCTATGTTAAAACTGTGACACACTGTTACTATATTAAGACGGTGATACATTGTTTCTGTATTTAAACTCTGAAACATTGTTTCTATATTAAAACTGTGATACACTGTTTCTATATTAAGGCTGTGATAAAGTGTTTCTACAATAAGGCTATGATACAGTGTTTAAATATTAAAACTGTGATACACTGTTCCTATTTTTAAACTGTGATTTGCTGTTTCTTTATTAAGACTGTGATACACTGTTTCTATATTAAGACTGATCCATTGTTTCTATATTTAGACTGATACAATATATCTAAACTGTGTTCTTTGTGTCAATATTTAGACTACAAGTTTGAAATACAGAAAGGGAATGCGGGTGCCTATTCCGGTACTGTAAAGGTCAAACACTACGGCCTCTCTGGTAGGGTGTGCTCCGATGGATGGGATGATGTGGATGCTATGGTAATTATTGTAAAAAAATTTAATTTACTAGTGAGAATTTTTTCTATACTCCCTGGCTCACTGAGCAAAGCTTGGGATGAGCTGTTTAGATTAGTTCCTATTCAAAATTGGATGCAAATCTTTCCAGTCTATCATAGCTTCCTTGACCTATATAATCAGAGGCTTAAAACAGTAGATTTTATTAGCAGATCTGGAACCTTCCAGCAAAATACTTGAAAGGTTCCCAAGACTTATTGAAAGGTCCAAACTTTACTAATAAAATTTGCAGGGTGTATTTCATTTTTATAGGTTCTATTAGCTAGTGAGAGCCTTTGAAAAAAACATCAAGAAAGCTAGTACAAATATGGATATGATTTTCACCCAAATTCACTTTCTTCTTCAACTGCACTGTTTACATTATACTGATATTTAGGATTGCCAAGCAAGTTACATTATGTTATACATTGTAATTAAAATGTGCCAATGGCAGATCTTTCTGTGTTTAAGTCTTATGAAAATCTGTAGTAATCATTCTAAGAAGATTAAGAAAAAACAAAACAAATCAAGTCAGGTATAAATATATCATTAAATTTCACATGAAATTTCAGGTATTTTGCCGTAGTTTGTCATACACACATGGCATTGCATATCACCAGTCAGATAATCAGTTCTCTCCCTTGTTGGGACGTGGTCCATATTGGCAATACGGGTTCAGCGAGTATTTAGAGTCATGATATATGGTTTTAGCCAATTCGGAAATATTGAAAAAAATCCTGATACTTTCCCAATAATGTAGTTTTGGAAATGCTCAGTTAATGCATGATAGTGATAACAATTCATGTACCGACATATGCCTAAATTTAATATGCAACTGTAGGCGGCTCAATTGTTATTTACATTCTTATCATACTCATAGGGACATATGTGTTGCCACGTACCGTGTGTTATCATGTGCTTCCAGGGCTGTACGTATGCCTATAAATGTATGTATTCGTTAGTGTGCATATTCGTATGCATAAATTGACGCATGTGTACGAGTATATATTTATGCGTACGCTTTCTGGAACTTTATGTTGCCTACATTAGATTCTTAAGACGTTAAAGAGGCTTCACCTATTCGTCGGTAGTTTTTCGGTCTTATCAGTAAAACTACACGTTTCACTTTATATTAAACATCATATATTATTGATATTCTGTTCAATAATTTATATTGTATTTTGTTTCTGTAGTGTACAATTCTTTAATTTGTTTTGACCAAATACTAAATCACGTCCGGCGATAAAATCACTCACTGGTCAGTATCGGGGACATGCTAAAACATTGACAAAAAATGGCGACTTGTATATTAACGAATTTCTCATAAAAAAGATAAACCACAAAGACGAAATCAACAATTATATTCGAATGGGAACTTTCTCTTTGTGATTCAATAAACTTTCCATTTTTTAAAACATATTTTATTGCATAATTCACATAGCAAACGGGTTTGGCCACAAGTTCTAGCAACATAAGTTACGGCCCTCCCCATCACTGAACAGAATGCTATAGGTGATGCATCTTTAACAATCGAATATTGTGCGAAATAGCTGAATAACTTATATATTTCCTCTGTGTTTTCTATTTGATCACTCACAAGCACTAGTGATATCCCCATCTGTCTGTCTGTCTGTCTGTCTGTCTGTCTGTCTGTCTGTCTGTCTGTCTACGCACCCACCCCACCCACCCACCTAATATATCTACGATGGTGAAAGTGGGCCCCAATGGGACACCGTAATAAGCTTCCATTTCAATCATTTATTATTGTAAAATGTATAAATGTGTGCTTGCCAAAATTTGAAATTAAAATATGTTTAAACCAACATGGATTACGTCTATTACAACGTTGTCATGTGTCCCCTTAATGTGTAAAATTTTCAGTTTTCATTTATTTCAGGTATACAAACTAAAATCGACTGTGCAGAGAGTAATATCGGTATACAATGGAAGCTTGGAAAATATATTTTGTACGTTGGAAGCGACTGCTTACGCTGATATGTGTCTCTTTACCACTGGAATTACTAAACCTTTTTCTTGCATTATTTCTGAAATCTAAGAAAGCAGAATATGTCGAAGACATGAGAAAGGTTCACGAAGGCACGGACTTAAAAGAGGAAGATTACAAAAATTCAATACTTTCGTTTGGGTACATTCACCAATGGTTTCGATCGAGGTTAGCATAGCATATTTCGTATGCGTTTTCTATTTCAGAATCTAAAATACGTGAGTAATAAGTGGTTATTTCGGCATTGTTTAAAGGGAGCAAGGCAATTTTGATACATTTTCACTAAAAACCATTTCTAATTAGTAACCTGCATAATCCTAAATTGAAATTAATAATCGCAGTATGTTTGCAGATTCTCGCTTAAAATTGCAACGTTTTTTTTATTGTGACGTATCAAATGATTCGTGTGATTTCATTTTGACGTCAGTCAATAAGATATAGCCTGTACAAGTCAATAACATATAGCCTGTACATATTGATTACATATTGTAGAATTTGTTACATCTTAGAAAGTGTCCGAATGACGCGGTGAAGGTCGTTATAAGCAGTACCTGCTATCTATTTTTAGAATGGGGATTTCGTTGCAATTTTACCACTGATTAAAATAGCACCTGTGTCATGTTTTGGCAGTATTGGAGAACAAAACCATTCGTAATATTGCTTATCAATATTAATGAGGTGTTTTGTACCCAATTCAAAGAAAGTACAGTTCAATATAGTTTTTAAAACAATAATTGCTGATGGTCGGTATCACTAATTTATTCCATAACAAATTATCAGAGTTGCTCGGCACAAGAAATCATCAATATGATTCCATTACAACACGATTAAGTTAGATAAAACGTTTCAAATGTATTTGAACCAATATTCCTGTTTAAATTGATATTCTTTTACATGTGCCTTTTCATTCGCTGTAGGTATCTAGATATGTGGAAGGAAGCATTTCTTGGTCAAAAGGCACCAAACCCATCTGTGGTGACCTTAAACGTGGTCGGTACGCATAAATTACTGGATTTCCAAAAAAGGAGCAGACCTTTAGTCGTCAATTTCGGCAGCTGCACGTGACCTCCTTTTATGGCGAAACTTTCACAATTTAACCAAGTTGTTGACGAGTTTTGCCAAGTTGCTGACTTTATTACCGTTTATATCGAAGAAGCACATGCAGATGATGGATGGAAATTCGAAAATAATATTCAGATCAATACACACCAAACAATCGAAGATCGATGCAAAGCTGCGCGCATGCTGCAGTCACGCGGTGCCCGGGGCGACATCGTTGTAGATGCATTGAGTAACACGGCTAATGAATTGTATGGCGGTTTGTACGAGAGATTGTATATTATATTAGATGATGTCGTGGTGTATGAAGGTAGACGAGGACCAATGTGGTATTATGTAGAGGAAATGCACGAGTGGCTTGACAACTACTTTAACTCTTAAACATTAATCTAATTGGATATAAAGAAAAACTTTGCTTCCAAGCTTTACAGCGGTGGTTTAGTGGTAGAGCGTCCGCCTGGCCTATTTAATAAGGCGTGTTTATTATTTGGATTTCCGATCTGCTGTCCATATTGGGAGACTCAAAATTAAACATCGTTAAAAGGCTGTATGTAGTGGTGCAATATGCCGCACTAAGCGTCAGCCTCGCATAAGAAAAGGTCATGGTTGTTCAAAGGTGGCTGGGTTCTATTTTCATGGATTTTCAGCGAGATAGTTTACGTGCTCCCAGTCTGGCACACGGAACTGCCAGCTTCATATCCACTCCTCAAGGATGGCATACTTCCGTAGTACCTTGTCCAAATCCAAATAAGGCGCGATGGAAAGCGTTTGATAAAAATACCAGATTTAACCCCACCAGGAATCATACCAGGGGCCTCTGCGTATCGGAGCAAGAATGCTTACCAACACACATTAAGGTATTCCTAGAAGCAAGTTATGGAAAGCAGGTCGAATACCCAAACGATAAAAAAGCAATCAATCCACGTCTTATCTTATTAGTATTTAAACAATCAAGAACATATCTTAAATATATGGGCTGTTTGTGTATATACTATGAAAGACATGTTAACAAATTGGGGCTCAAGAATATAGAGACCGGTTTATCGCAAATTCTTTTAATATGAATTGCCATACACTACTTGATCTATAGTTAATGCTATTTCAAATACATGGTCAGCGAAGTGCCTTTAAAGAGCGGAAGTCATTTTTACGACTTAATGTGCCTTTAAAGAGCGGAAGTCATTTTTACAACTCAGTGTGCCTTTAAAGAGCGGAAATCACTTTTATGGCTCAATGTGCCTTTAAAGAGCGGAAGTCATTTTTACGACTCAATGTGCCTTTAAAGAGCGGAAATCAATTTTATGACCTAATGTGCCTTTAAAGAGCGGAACTCATTTTAACGACTCAATGCGCCTTTAAAGAGCGGAAATCAATTTTACAACTTAAAGTGCCTTTAAAGAGCGGAAGTCATTATTACGACTTAGTGTGCCTTTAAAGAGTAGAAATCATTTTTACGACTTAATGTGCCTTTAAAGAGTGGAAATCAATTTTACGACTTAATGTGCCTTTAAAGAGCGGAAGTCATTTTTAGTGTATATCATGACCGCTTTGTCACATATAAGTACAATTATTTATACATGTATATAAAACACTTACAAATAAAAGTCACCCTAGAATATATGTTTATTCCGGAATTTCCAGTAGTTCCGTCTGTTACATTTTCATACAACTTTGTCATTTGGTTTTTTATGATTAATCAGTTCCAAAGTTTTTTAGGTTCTGTTTATGATGGCGTATTGCGTACCTGAACGACCATGTTCGTAGCGAAAAAGTACACAGAACATTTCACAAACAGCAATGTCACGTGCAATTCTATGGGATTGCTTTTACGGGATCCGAGAAAGGAGAAAGATATTTATGAAAAATGCCATCATTGTTATTCTAGGATCGCGATACATAAATAGTACAGTGTACAAGAATATCAATATCAGTTTATAATTGAAACATCGGCTGTTAATCAATGCTTGCTTGTATTTTTCAAAATAATGAAATATCTTTCAAATAACCAAATGGTGTTTTATCATGACTTTTACTTAGAGTCGTGTAAGTAAGGTGTTTTGTATATAATTGTTTTCTTTTTTTTTGTAAATACTCGCATGTGTATACTTATGTTTATATATTTTTTAACGATTTAATTTAGTAAGAACATAACTACATATGTACATAGTTTTAAGATTTTGAATTACAAAGTGTATATGTAAATACACAGATGTATCGTATAACGTGTAATGTTGTTACTATGTCGTCTCGTCCAGTTTAATTTTCACCACAATACATACTCGTACAATATATTACCATATTGTACAAAACACTGTAAAATAATCTTATACTATATGGTCTTCAGTTTTAATGGTAGAGAAACATCGTAGATTCATACTCATAACTCCAACAAAGGCCACCGTCCTTCTGCAAGTAAATGGTAAACTATCTCACATAAAAGCTTTGGACTGAGTTCGACTCAAACCCGCGACCTCATATATGAGAGATGACACTGATAAGGTGCCCTGGACTACTGTGCCGAGGAAGGTCCTGCTGTTAGAATATACATGTATTTAGATCAATAAGTTGATTGCTACATGCGTCATTTTCTTCCATATCATGTCGTTGTCTTTTTTTCTCTCATGTTTTGAGAAGAATTTGATCCTTTTTTTTTTTATTGTTTACATGTCAATGTAAATGATTTATGCCGACACAAAGATTTATGCCGACACAATTTTTTATGTCGAAATAAATATGCTTCATCAATAATTTACACGAAATGTTCATAATTGTGTCGACAAACAACCATATCAACATTTGTTTTATCTAATATATTAAATTTACATGTCGACATAAACATGGTTAAACATAAATTTATATAAAAATATGCATATGTCGACAAAAGAATGTCATAACTTATCTCACAATCGGTGTAAATACATTAGTGTTATATACATCGGATCATCCGAAGTCCGACACAACGTATCACACAAAAAAATGGAGTTACATTTGCTCCTTAACTCTTGGTCGCCATTTAAAAATAACGAACTCAATACATGTCTAGTCATAGGTAACATTTGGTAGAGGTAACATTTGGTAGAACTTCCACACACATACGACATATAAAACACAACTGTTATACTTTGACCCTACTCCTTACCTTTAATTTGAGTTAATTCGATTTTAAGATGTCACTTTAGTTTTTAAGTGTTTTTATTAAGTTTAACTGCTTCGAAGTTATTAATATAATATAAACGATTATGTATAGTATCTGACGTTTTAACATTGCCATATAAAACGTACTGTCCTACGTTTAAACTTGCTTTCAAAGGGTACATCTTCAATAACGTTTTCTTTTATCACGTAGTACGCATATATTAGACACAGAGCTCAGTGCCCCTTTTTTGTCACTGCACATAAAAAGGCTTATGTAATTCAGTTCAAAATATTTTCAAAGTGGCTCATAGGGGCTGTGATTTCTTGCTGCAGATGAGTAAAACTAAAATTGGCATAGCATAGTAAGACATCACTGGTACTAGATAGGTGACTTTTTAGAATTTAAAAGATGCATGTATTTATGGGCGTTTGAGGACTTCATTTTTAAAATAAGGTGTCACTGCACAAGCTGGTCTTGTGTATTTTTATGTGCGGGTACATTCCTGCTATGAAAAATTATAAATTGCGCAAATAGCACATATATTGGCATCGCCATTAATGTACACAGGACAACGTTTTCTGGCGTTGTTGTGGTGGCGCAGTCGGAAAAGATGTTGTCATTAATGTGCTAGTCGCTGACCCTGCAGGGGCCGCGGGTTCGAATCTCCAAAGTGGCAAAAATATTTCCGAAATTGTTCGTGGTCAGGTGAATAAGACATGTGTCACTCCTCTCCAATGAGTCATTTAAAGTAGGAATAATACAAAGTATTTTTCTATAGTTTTCGGTACAAAAAAGTGTCTGCTGGATTGCCAGTCTAATGTAAAACTATTACAATATGTTACGACGATGAAATAGGCTCCTGTTAGGCAAATCAAGTTACAGATAGGCCATTTAATTCTTATATCACACGAGACATGTCGCCTGTATCAAAATATCCACCGAAAGTTCTCAACATGTTTTGTTTGTGTTTAAGGACGGTCGTCTTTCATATTCGGGATGATAAACTTTAAACGAACACCCAATTCTAAAAATAAACAGCACTTAAATACTGCTAGAAGACTTTCGCATCGTCATTCAGACTCTTTTTTTTTTTCAAAATGAAACAATTTTTACTACGGGCAAACATGTATAACGGATCTAATTGAAATTGGTGATACCCATATGGCATATGTAAAATATAAATTACCTCATATGGCATATGTAAAATATAAATGACCTCATATGGCATATGCAAAAAAATACTTTTTGCTATATGGAGAAAATAAAGTTTAAGATTGCAAGTCTGTATTTGTATGTATATCTCTAATTTTTAGTAGAAAAATGGTCAAACTGCATTAAAGGTCATCAAAGGTAACTTTTTGGCGTACGGTGGTGATTCTTAGATCGTGTAGGGATCTTGAAGAGGCTTGAAAATAGATCAAAATAGATCAAAAGACTCAACATAGAAAATAAAAGTATTAGAATTTTAATTCAATTTTCGAATAGCATATAGAAAAATCAATAACCTGATATGGCATATGCCAAAAAATATTTCGCCTATATGGCATATGCAAAAAAATAAATGGCAAAAAACACTAACAGACCCTCATTACTATTGATCATTAAATGATTTGAAAATCGAAATTATCTTGTTTATTCCTTTGACTTCCTACTTTGGTTATTTTATTAATTTAAGTCTTCAATCACTAGAAAGTGGCCGGCTCGTAAAATAACATTATTCTGAACAAATTTATTTGGCCAAATCTGATGATTAACGTTGCTCCATAGAACACACTTGGCAACTTTGTGCAACATGACCGATTATTAATTACTGGCGTAACATAAAATCTTTTATACCGTGAGATTCATCAGACATTTTACGGTAATCTTATATCAAAAATATGGAACTATCAAACTTGATAATTACTCAACGGTGCGCAAAGAAAGAAGGATAGAATAGAATTTGAGTAAATAATAATATCAGATATAACCATGTATTTGATAAAGTAACCCATTTATAAGACAAATCAAGTGTACATATAAAGAAAAATATATAAATGGCTATAGCTGTATTAGATATATGTACTAGGAAAAGATCTAAAATACTAAAGATATAGAAGAAAGGAATTCTAAACTTTTTTTCACCCGACAAAGACAAACCGTTCTGACTTCCGTGGTAGTACCAGGGTTTTTAACCTGCTTAAAAATAATGTCACCGGGATTGCCAGAAAATTAGGTTATCAAGATTGCCAGAAAAAGAAGTCACTGGGATTGCAAGAAAAAAAGTTATCAAGATTGCCAAAAAAATAAGTAGCTGGGATTGCCAGAAAAATAGGTTATCAAGATTACCAGAAAAAGTAGTCACTCAATTAAGTTATCAAGATGGACAGAAAAATAAGTCGTTGGGATTGCCAGAAAATTAGGTTATCAAGATTGCTAGAGAAGGAAGTCACGGGATAGCCTGAAAAATAGGTTATCAAGACTGCCAGAAAAAGAAGTCACCGTGATAGCCAGAAAAATAAGTTGCTGGGATTGTCAAAAAATGAGGTTATCAAGATTGCCAGAAAAAAAATTCGCCGGGATAGCCAGAAAAATAGGTCCTCATTATATTCAGAAAAATAAAACAAGTCATTGGTATTGCCAGAAAAAATAAAAACAAGTCACTTGGATTTGCCAAAAAATATAAGTCACCAGCATTAACAGGAAAAAAAGGTCACTGGTATTGTCAGAAAAGTAGGTTATAGGCCATCAACCTACTTTTATTGCAATCCCAGTGGCAATTCTTGTGACTTATAAGCTGATGTCATGGTAAATTTTCATTGAATCTTAACCAATCTTACACAGCAGTTATATAACCACAAAATCTCGGACAAGTTCTTGAACCAGCGTGATTCAACCACAAATGCCTCTGCCACAGGGCTTATAAACATATCTTAAGTAAAACTGTAATAAACATTTCTCTGAAAGTTAAAGGCCTATAGACCTTAGATATTTTACATGTAGCATTTCATGGAGGTCTCCTAAAAGGTTTGTTGAAGTCAGGTCCCAAGGGTCTGTCCGTTTGTTGCAAGTAGTGACTTATTTTTCCGACAACCAGAAATGCCTAAAAAAAGGCCATCAAGATTGTCAGATAAAAAGTCCCTTCGATTGCTAGAAAAAAAGACCATTCAGTAATCATGTGTATGTTATTATATAGGGGTCAAAACTCTACCTTTAAACAAATTATATGGTGGTCAAAACTCTACATTCAAACAAATTATACAGGGGTCAAAACTCTACATTCAAACAAATTATATAGGGGTCAAAACTACATTCAAACACATTATACAGGTGTCAAAACTTTACATTCAAACAAATTATATGGTGGTCAAAACTCTCCATTCAAACAAATTATATGGTGGTCAAAACTCTCCATTCAAACAAATTATATGGTGGTCAAAACTCTACATTCAAACAAATTATATGGTGGTCAAAACTACATTCAAACAAATTATATGGTGGTCAAAACTCTACATTCAAACAAATTATATGGTGGTCAAAACTCTAAATTCAAACAAATTATATGGTGGTCAAAACTGTACATTCAAACAAATTATATGGTGGTCAAAACTCTACATTCAAACAAATTATATGGTGGTCAAAACTCTACATTCAAACAAATTATATAGGGGTCAAAACTACATTCAAACACATTATACAGTGGTCAAAACTCTACATTCAAACAAATTATATGGTGGTCAAAACTGTACATTCAAACAAATTATATGGTGGTCAAAACTACATTCAAACAAATTATATGGTGGTCAAAACTCTACATTCAAACAAATTATATGGTGGTCAAAACTCTACATTCAAACAAATTATATGGTGGTCAAAACTACATTCAAACAAATTATATGGTGGTCAAAACTCTACATTCAAACAAATTATATGGTGGTCAAAACTCTACATTCAAACAAATTATATAGGGGTCAAAACTACATTCAAACACATTATACAGGGGTCAAAACTCTACATTCAAACAAATTATATGGTGGTCAAAACTGTACATTCAAACAAATTATATGGTGGTCAAAACTCTACATTCAAACAAATTATATAGGGGTCAAAACTACATTCAACCACATTATACAGGTGTCAAAACTCAACATTCAAACAAATTATATTGGAGTCAAAACTCTCCATTTAAACAAATTATATGGTGGTCAAAGCTCTACATTTAAACAAATTATATGGTGGTCAAAGCTCTACATTCAAACAAATTATATGGTGGTCAAAACTCAACATTCAAACAAATTATATTGGAGTCAAAACTCTCCATTTAATCTAAATAAATCTTTGTGTGCACAATGGCATAATATCTTTCCTAGCCTGGAGTGCCTAGGCAAGAGGGGATTGAACCCTGGATTAAACATCGGCTCAGAAGTCTGTATTACGGTCCAGAAAGGAGGGTCAAAGCTCTACAATGCATTGTGCAAAAGAAATCGGGGTCAAAACTCTACATCATATGTCCAAAAATAATGGTCAAAATGGCGGCATATATGTATTCACCAATATATAGGGAGTGCATCCTACCCCCACTGGGTTTGACTCTATTACCTCAACTGTAAATGATTTTGAAACAGCACCTTAGAATATATAACATTTGTATAATTCTACCTCAGTACATCTATTTTTTTTCTAAATATTAGTATACACATGTGCATGTATTATGGTGAATAAAATTTAAACCAGTATTAAAAAAAAAAAAATTATATTGTTTGGCAAGCAGAATTTTTTGTTGTTGCTTAATATGCTTTAATACGAACTGTATTTTGTAAGCTGTACTACATAAGTTCACCTGTAAACTGTACGACATAAGCTCACCTGCAAGCTGTACTACATAAGCTCACTTGTAATCTGTACTACATAAGCTCACCGGCAATCTGTACTACATAAGCTCAAATGCAAGCTGTACTACATAAGCTCACCTGCAAGCTGTTCTACATAAGTTTACCTGTAAGCTGTACTACATATGCTCACCTGAAAGCTGTACTACATAAGCTCACCTGCAAGCTGTACTACATAAGCTCACTTGTTATCTGTACTACATAAGCTCACCAGCAAGCTGTACTTCATAAGCTCACTTGCAAGATGTACTACATATGCTCACCTGTAAGCTGTACTACATAAGCTCACCAGCAAGCTGTACTACATAAGCTCACCTGCAAGCTGTACTACATAAGCTCACCTGTAAGCTGTACTACATAAGCTCACTTGTAAGCTGTACTACATAAGCTCACCAGCAAGCTGTACTACATAAGCTCACCAGCAAGCTGTACTACATAAGCTCACCAGCAAGCCTTCAGCTCGGGATAATTACAATCATAAACTCCTAGCACACGCCCCCACTCCCTGCCTCCAACCCCCAAAAGTCACATATTTTATTATTAAAATCCACTATATTTTTACTGAAAAACATCCAGACTTTGTATTGCACCCTCTTAGTTGGCCCCATCTAAACTGAAATCCTAGATACGCCCCTGATTACTATTAAATATAAAATCAAAGTATAAAGGGTGGGATTGCTAGTACCGGTAGATATTATAAGTTGTTTTATACTGTAAAGCGTCGCTTTCAACCCAACATTTTTTCATGCTGTCACACTTGAGTATCATGTCACATGGTATGGTACCCCATCTAGTCACAATATACTGACACGGACTTCAAATATTGAATTAATACAGGCTACAGTTAAAGTAGTTTGTGTTTGGCAAATTATTATGCTCATTGACTTACAGTTGAATGATGTCTAAATTATATCTATATCTAATAAAGGGAGGTAATGTTAACATTGTGTTTCAATAATGTATGCATAGTTCTCTAGTAATGGGAGGTAATGTCCACATTATGTTTCAATAAAGTATACATATTTCTCTAGTAAAGGGAGGTAATGTCCGATGGGTTCTTCCTCTGTAAATTAGCTAGACAGTGTTTTTGAAAATATAATTTCAAAACAATTTAAATTGTAGATTGTTAATTTGGTAGTAATAATTGACAATAATACAGATATTAGAATAACATCTCTATATTATCGATTATGATCTATTAAGTTTAATAACAAGTATCAACACTGTGCAAATATATAACCTAATTAAAAATAATCATTCAATCAAAGTTTCAATCAACAACACTGGCCTGTGTTAAGCACATCAGGAGGTTTTCGATACCATGCTAGCATAATTTATCTTATTTACAATAAACAATTGTTTCATCAATATGTTCGCTCTCCTTATATGTTTTGATTTCTTCTCCAAGTAATTTCAATTTCTTCCGGTATCAATTTTTAATGTAGACTTAACCTTTTTCATGTCTGATTCGCATTGACTTAACCTTAACCTTTTTCATGTCTGATTCGCATTGACTTAACCTTTTTCATGTCTGATACACAAAACTAGTTTTGTTGTGTCCCTTTTAGATAGGAATCATCAATGCTGTTGTTGTTGTTGTTGTTACTATTGGAGTTTGTTGTTGATGCTTATAATGATGATGATAGTGGTGACGGTAGTTATGATGATGATAATGATGATGATAATGGTAGTGGTGGTGGTGGTAGTTATTATGATGATGATATTGGTGGTGGTGGTAGTTATGATGATGATAATAATGATGATGATAGTGGTGGTGGTTATGATGATGAGGATGATGATGATAGTGGTGGTGGTGGTAGTTATGATGATGATGATGATGATGATAGTGGTGGTGTTGGTAGTTATAATGATGATAATGATGATGATAGTGGTGGTGTTGGTAGTTATAATGATGATGGTAACGATGATGATAGTGGTGGTGGTGGTAGTTATAATGATGATAATGATGATGATGATAGTGGTGGTGTTGGTAGTTATAATGATGATGGTAAGGGTGGTGATGATGAGGATTGAGATAATGATGATGATATTGATGCTGTAGTGTTGACTGTAATGTGAATCTATTATATCATCACCATAAAGTTTATGTTCCATTGGTGACTTTTCGAGTAAAAGGCAATAATTTTACTCATATGTAGAGATGGGTGTGCTGGTTAAACTTTCAGGATGCCAGGAAAGAGTGATTAGGTAAACTGTTCACCTTTTAATCCTTGATGACATAATTATGACGCTAAATAAATCAAACCAACTTAGTTTCTTCAATATTGCTCATATTGTAAATACATCTACTTGGTTTATCCAGATGCATATACACATTAAAGGGAATATATCAGGATTTTTTAAAATTGGCTAAAAACACTTTTTTCAATTCAACATGACTATTATATGCTCACTGACCCTGTATTTCAAAAAGCAGAAAATGTGTTTTAAACACCCTTAAATATATTGTATCAAAGCATTTGAAATGCTAGAACAGACGCTTAATGCAAACAGCAAATTAGATAAGATTTATGAATATATTACAATTAGTCATATGTGAATAAAAAGTCAACCAGCCATGTTATTCACTCTTACTATAATAATTATTACTACAATATTTTATAAAATGATTATATTCAAAGTCTCATTAAACTTCCGAAATGCACTTTTTTTGATAATAACAAAAATTATTGTAATTAAATGTGTTTATAGTTTTGCTAAAACCATTCATACAGACCCATTAGTGACTGTTTTTAAAAAAGCGAGAAAATAAATAACTTCGATTGAAATGTGTATTTCTTAGACAAGCAGACCAAGCTTTTAATTTTTGTTCACATTTTTGTTATTATGTAGTGACTTGGGTTGCTTTCCGACTGTACCTCCGCCAGTGTTCCGAAGTACACAAATGCATATTGCAGTGGTAGTCTGCGGATTAAGACCATTAGATAAGGGGTTCATTAAGAAGATTAGAAAAGTTATGTCTTCACTAATATCCTGTATCGTTTTTGGGGTTTCTTTTTTAAAAGAAGTATATATGATGTCGGCTTCAATAAAACTGTTTTGAACATAGTATGCATTATATTAGTTATATGCACTGAAAACCAATGACTATGGAATAGTAGTTTGGTCTAGTATCTCTTACTCAGGATCCTCCCTTGCATATAGGCGTGACACTTATAATCACACACGCTATTACATCACAAATCACTTATCACAGTCAATATTAAGAGGCTACCATGGGTGGTTTGTTTAGTACAGTTATTAAGGAATGAATGAATAAGGTTTTACGGCGTACTAACACATAGGTTATTTGACGCCAACAGGAAGGAAGATTTCAGGTTCACACTTCATGTACAAAAACAACAAATTAACATACAGATTAAAAAAAAATCAACAAATGAATATGTAGAATGAACCTAGAACCTTGATAACTGCAGAGTTTTAGCAAATTCTGTCTTATTACTCAATTTGTTGCTTCTTACGACATGCATAAGCCAAAGTGATCCTATTCTTGCCATCACTCATATGGCTCCCTTGAACCACACTGGGGTTGATAATTTAACCACAAAAGTGAACACGACAAAAAATGATAAAATGAACACAACACCCATTTGGAGGATTCATACCCATTCTGCAGAGATCGACAGGGATTCTATTCTTAGCCGGAAACACACAGGCTAGTACAGTTATTAAAAGAAGTAATTCTATTTTTAATTTCATATGAACGATTCATCGCTTACCTGTCTATATTAGGTTGTGGGTTCCAGTTCATTAATACACTGAGTGGAATAGAGGGGATGTTCTTTAAAACTATCTATTTAATATTTAACTGCATCCCCTACAGTTCCCCATACTATGTTTCTCTCTGAAGTGAATTCATCATATATTACCGACCGACGCATTTCCGAACAAGCTTCGTTACTGAAGGTGTTTATTGGAAAGAGACGAACATTAATTTGTAAACAAAACCCGTTCTTAATTATGTACTAATGATGTGCTTTATATATATTTTTTTTCGTTTCCATAGTTTCTCAGTGACCAAATAAACATGTATTCTATCATCTGGAAGAGTAAAACTATTTAAATTAAAACTAAAAACGACCATTTCGGAAGTTTAATGAGCTTTTAATGAAATAAAAGGTTGAAGTGATCTAGCTGTTTGGTATAAATGAAACATAGATTGAAGTGATTTTGATGTTTGAAATAACTTGCTGTCATTAAGTGTGCATGCTTATATTCTTTCTATTAAAGGGCTGCTGTATTTAGTTTACAGCTAAATATCTACAATAGTTAATTGTTTTTTTGAAATACTTTTGTGTTATTGTATTTGAACATTCCTGGCCCCAATGTCCTGTACCTACCCAAGTGTCACCACACTACATCAGTTACATCCCTTTTTCCATGGTAACATGATTCTTACGCTTAAAAAAAGGCCTTTGTAATTTGGTTTTGAAATATTTTCAAAATGAATCATAATGGTTGTGATTTCTTGCTGCAGATGAGTAGAGCAGAAGTTGGCATAGCATAAACTGCAATAAAACATCACTGGTGTTAAAAAGTGACTTTTATAGGATTTCAACATATGCATGTATTTATGAGCATTTAAGGACAATTTTTTTTTCTTCAAAATAAAACAAAAAAAAAACTTAGTCAACCTACCAGATATTGTGCATTTTTATGTTGGTATACATTCCTGCTATGAAAAAAAATTCTATGTGAAATTCTTTTTATACCATGGAAATCCTAAACCTTATTTTATATAGAACAAGGAACAAAATTCAACTGTGAAGTGAGACCATAACAACCAAGTGGATCCAAGGAAAAGATGATTACGACCACTGACCATTTTTAAATATCTGAAATACTGTTGATAAAAGTTATAGAATATCATACAAATTAATACTAACAGTGCAAACAATATCTCTAAGACGCACCTAATATCTATGAAAAATTTAATTGTTATAATAGAATTGGATTTATAGTTTTGGTTATTTGTATAATACCACTTTAAGCTCATTAATCAGAGCTAGCCCCATAGAAAAAGAGTTTCTAAAAGTTTCCTGTCAGATTTTAACATGCCCCAATTAAAAGTATTAAGTGCGTTTCGTCCCGATTATGTTTTAAGGGCCCATACAGGGTTTCCAGGACTCATCAGTTAGACAAACCCCATTAACTTGAGCCGACTGAACATTGTTGTCAATTGTTAGTAATTGTTAGTTATTAGTAATTGTTAGTTATTAGTAATTGTTAATTATTAGTAATTGTTAATTATTAGTTATTATTGTTAATTATTATTGTTAATTATTAGTTATTGTTAATAATTAGATATTGTTAATTATTAGTTATTGTTAATTGTTAATTATTAGTGTTAATTATTAGTTATTGTTAATTATTAGTGTTAATAATTATTTATTGTTAATTATTAATAATAAGTTATTGTTATTTATTAGTAATTGTTAATTGTTATTGTTAATGTTAGTTATTATTGTTAATTATAAGTTATTGTGAATTGTTATTGTGAATTGTTATTGTGAATTGTTATTGTTAATTATTAGTGTTAATTATAAGTTATTGTTAATTATTAGTTATTGTTAATTATTAGTTATTGTTAATCTTATTGTTAATTATTAGTGTTATTATTAGTTATTGATAATTATAATGTTAATTATTAGTTTTTGTTAATTATTAGTTGTTAATTATTAGTTATTGTTAATTGTTTATTGTTATTGTTAATTATTAGTGTTAATTATTAGTTATTGTTAATCTTTATTGTTAAAAATTAGTTATTGTTAATTATAAGTGTTAATGATTAGTTATTGTTCATTGTTATTGTAAATTATAAGTGTTAATTATTAGTTATTGTTAATTGTTATTGTTAATTATTAGTTATTGTTAATTATTAGTTATCATTAATTATTGTTAAATATTTAGAAAAATGGTTAAGAAATAAAATAATAGCAAAATATAAGATACAATTAATACAACACAATATGTGCAATAAGATATAAGGATATAAGATGAAATAACATAAAATAATAAAAAATACAATATTAAATAAGATACTATGCAATGTTATAAGATACAATGTAATAACAATTACGATTTAAAATATAAGGGAAAATCGTTGTCACGTCTTCAGCAAATTTACAAGACCTAACAATGAATAATGTAGAGTTGCAATTGTTATTGTTACAGCTTCACAAATAATTTATGACCTAGCAATTAAAAGATAAAATAATGTAATGCTGCATCCTTTCTATTCACGTCTTCACCAACTATACAAGACCTAGCAATAAATAAGATAAAATAACATAGAACTGCATCCATTGTTGTCTCATCTTCAATTTTACATCACCTAGCAATAAATCAAATGAAATAACGTAGAGCAGCATCCGTTGTTGTCACTTCTTCACAAATAATAGAGGACATAGCAGTAAATAAGATAAAATAATGTGTCATCTTCACCATATATACAGGACCTAGCAATAAATATGATAAAATAACTTAGAGCTGCATCCATTCTTATCTCTTCTTCACAAATAATAGAGGACCTAGCAGTAAATAAGATAAAATAATGTGTCATCTTCACCATATATACAGGACCTAGCAATAAAAATGATAAAATAACGTAGAGCTGCATCCATTCTTATCTCTTCTTCACAAATAATACAAGACCTAGCAATAAAAATGATAAAATAACGTAGAGCTGCATCCATTCTTATCTCTTCTTCACAAATAATAGAGGACCTAGCAGTAAATAAGATAAAATAATGTGTCATCTTCACCATATATACAGGACCTAGCAATAAAAATGATAAAATAGCATAGAGCTGCATCTATTCTTATCTCTTCTTCACAAATAATACAGGACCTAGCAATAAATATGATAAAATAATGTACAGCTGTATCCATTGTTATCTCTTCTTCACATATTATACAGGACCTAGCAAAACATATGATAAAATAATATAAAACTGCATCCATTGTTGTCTCATCTTCACAAATACTACAGGACCTAGCAATAAATAAAATAAAATATTATGAAATATTATCCACATAGCACAACATATCACACCACTGACAACCCACCACTCCACATAGTACACCACACCACACCACCAAACAACCCACCACTCCACATATTACATCACACCACCGACAACCCACCACTCCACATAGTACACCACAGTGCACCACCAACAACCTACCACACCACCAACCACCGACCACTCCACATAGTACACCACAGTGCACCACCAATAACCTACCACTCCACATAGTACACCACAGTGAACCACCAACAATCTACCACTCCACATAGTACACCACAGTGCACCACCAACAACCTACCACTTAACATAGCACACCACACCACCAACCACCGACCATTCCACATAGTACACCACCAATAACCTACCACTCCACATAGTACACCACACCATCGTGCACCATCAACAACCCACCACAGTGCACCACCAACAACCTACCACACCACCAACCACCGACAACTCCACATAGTACACCACAGTGCACCACCAATAACCTACCACTCCACATAGTACACCACACCATCACACACCATCAACAACAACCACTCCACATACTACACCACAGTGCACCACCAATAACCTACCACTCCACATAGTACACCGCCAACAACCCACCACTCTACATAGTTTACCACAGTGCACCACCAACAACCGACCACTCCACATAGTACACCACATCATCAACAACCGACCACTCTACATAGTTCACCGAAGTACACCACCAACAACCTACCACTCCACATAGCACACCACACCACCAACCACCGACCACTCCACATAGTACACCACAGTGCACCACCAACAACCTACCACTCCACATAGTACACCACAGTGCACCACCAACAACTGACCTCTCCACATAGTACACCACACTGCAGCATCAACAACCCGCCACTCCACATAGCATACAACACCACCAACAATCTACCACTCCACATAGTACACCACAGTGCACCACCATTAACCTACCACTCCACATAGCACACCACACCACCAACCACTGACCACTCCTCATAGTACACCACAGTGCACCACCAATAACCTACCACTCCACATAGTACACCACACCATCACACACCATCAACAGCCTACCACTCCACATAGTACACCACAGTGAACCACCAACAATCTACCACTCCACATAGCACACCACAGTGCACCACCAACACCACATAGTACACCACAGTGCACAACTAACAACCCACCACTCCACATAGCACACCACACCACCAACCACCGACTACTCCACATAGTACACCACAGTGCACCACCAACAACCTACCACTCCACATAGCACACCACACCACCAACAACCTACCACTCCACATAGTACACCACAGTGCACCACCAACAACCCACCACTCCACATAGCACACCACACCACCAACCACCGACCACTCCACATAGTACACCACAGTGCACCACCAATAACCTACCACTCCACATAGCACACCACACCACCAACCTCGGACCACTCCACATAGTACACCACACCATCAACAACCATACAATACAACACACTACCTATCCAACCCTACATATCTCTCAACACAAACAACATGCTTCCTCAGGACCCATGGTACAGCATCCACCACCACAACAGCACCATCACCATCGGCAGGACCCATGGAACAGCATCTCTTCACCATAACAGCACCATCACCATCGGCAGGACCCATGGAACAGCATCTCTTCACCACAACAGCAGCAATCCAACATTGGTAAATGATTGGTAAAAACTGCAATGTATCAAACAAAACTACAGTACACAGGTATATATATATATATACATGATAAACCCTTTGATGTGACACAAAACACTTCTACTACGATAATACTCTTGCAGCTAATACTGTAAATTACAATTCACTATGACTTGCAATATGATACAATACAATACAATACAATATGTCAGTCACAATACTTCTATATTACTATAACTACAATACATTAAAGTGCAATACAATACAAAACAAAGCAATACAATTTTTCAGTCATATCGCGACAGTGTCTACTTGAGACAGTATTCTGAGCGCTGTCACACTGGAATATCATGCCGCAGACACATGGTATGATACCCCACCCAGTCACATTATACTGACACCGGGCCAACCAGACCTAGAACTCTCCTCTAAATGCTGAGCGTCAAGCGAGGAAGCTTCTAGTACCATTTTTAAAGTCTTTGGTATGACCCGGCTGGGGATCGAACCCACGACCTTCCGCATGCGAGGCGGACGCTCTACCACAAGACCACGCCGCGGTCACAATACAATACAATGCAATACAATACAATATACTACAATATTATACAATACAATACAATATGTCAGTCACAATACTCCTTTATTATTATAACTACAATACATTAAAGTGCAATACAGTACAGTACAGTACAGTACAGTACAGTACTATCAGAACAATACTACTACATTCTGTCACAATGAAATACAATAGTTCACTGAAAACAGAAATTCAATTATCAAACAGAAGCCTATTGTTGCAGATTAAATACCTCATTTAGTCTTCAGTGAGTGAAAACCATATAATTATTAATGAAACATTAAAAAAAATAAGAGTATGATATGCAGAGGTGGTTTGACTGTGATAAAAAAGCATAGAAATTTATTTTATGATCTTAGGAATGAAAAAATATCTTATACTAGTTGTTGTTGTTGTAAGGTGTTTAGCGTCACTTTCAACAATTTTTCAGTCATATCGCGACGGTGTCTACTTGAGACAGTATTCTAAGCGCTGTCACACTGGAGTATCATGCCGCAGACACATGGTATGATACCCCACCCAGTCACATTATACTGACACCGGGCCAACCAGACCTAGAACTATCCTCTTAATGCTGAGCGTCAAGCGAGGAAGCTCCTAGTACCATTTTTAAAGTCTTTGGTATGACCCGGCCGGGGATTGAACCCACGACCTTCCGCATGCGAGGCGGACGCTCTACCACTAGACCACGCCGCGGTCTTCTTATACTAGAAATCTTTAAAAAAAGTACAGTTAAGTAATTGTGTATTAGGCAAATGATTTCATAAAATACAAGAAATCACTGACTAGTGCAATTACTACAGCAATGAATTTAACTTTCCTAAGAGAGTAGGGAAATAAATAATGGACTCTAAAATCTAAGCTTGATTATCCTACTTCATCTTTATTTTTGTAAAACTTCCCAAGAGAGCAGAGAAGTTAGTTGGAGTCCATTTTTTCCATTTGAACAATCAAATAGCGACTATAAAACTTCCACATTCTCAAAAGAGAAGATAATGATATACAGAGTTATCTTCATTGGAAAGACTCATAGAGATGAAACTGTTGACAAAGGGGCCTCAACAGCTTCACTGAAATCTGTCTAACGCGCCATTCAGACAACTCTGTTTAATTATCAGAACCATCTCTTCTAAGCCTGCGACAGAATCATAGAAATCTATTCTATGATCAAAGGAATGGGAAAAAAAACTACATGTATTTAAAAGAATAAGTTCCATTATTAACACAAAAAATAATTTGAAAACAAATAAAACACCACATATTAATCTTAAAGTTTTAATGAAAGTAACAAGTGTTGTGGTCCGCAACACATTTATTATTAAAGTAAGAAATAACTTAATGAAAGTTGAAATCAAATTTCTTCTGAAAAAACTGTTTGTTGAAACAAGTATTTATGCTTAAAAAGTCCTAAATACCTTTTTACAATAATACATATAAAAATGACCATTGTTGTTGTCACAGCAAACACATCTCGAGACTGCATAGAAACTCACCCTGGATGTCTATATAGAATATGGGAATCTTCAGTGAGTGAAGACCCATACAGCCTAACATTCTATAAAATTACATTAAGTATGTCAAATACAAAACAAAGTGATAAACCCTTTATAATATTAAGCAACTAAAAACTTAAAATAAATGAACTTAATTAAGAAACAGCCACCTTAGTGATCCCATTACATTACAGTTTAATCTGCGACTCAAGACTTCTATTCAAATAACTGACTACATACATAGGGGAAATCTATGGCTAAATGAATAGACAAAACAGGAAAAAAAATGTATGATAAATATGGAAATACATCATACCCACACCTCTATGGAGATAAAAAAAATGCCTTGAACAGTCTTGAAAAACAAATTAGATTAATAGATTAATAGATTAATACCTAACCTACTTCCCAGCCACAGAAATCCCCTACAAAACTATCAATACGACAACCTGTCCGGACGGCGAGACACCCTTCCTAACCTAGTCCTAACCTCTAGAACAGAGGCTGGGACTACCCTAACCCTAACTGGAGTGTCGCTGTATCTGAGGGGGGGTCGTCTAGCTCGAGTAGAGCGCCTAAGGGGTGCCGGTGGTGCAGGGACTGCTTCACGGACGGGTGGGGGGTGAACAACAAAAAGCTGAACTGGAGCAAGCTGAACAGGCTCGGCAAGCCTGACACGGACAACGGCGGGAGGAGAAGCAGTCCGAGGGACAGCAACACAGGCTGTGGGTCTGACGCATACAGCCGTATGGTCAGTAGCAACGGACGGACGGATACAGCGACGGACAGAGACACACGAACCTACCGGGGCGGGGTCTGCCACAGCAACAGGAGCCCTAACTACAACTACCTGAGGTACCTCATCAGCAACTGGATGTTGATCCTCACTTGGCATGGTACAGGTACCAGTCACCTGAAAATAGAAAAAGAAAAGTTTCAATAAAATGTTTAACAACTAAACTTTGAATGTCAGTGGCAGAGCATCTGACAGGTTTAGGATTGGAGGGTCATGAGTTCAATCCTCTTGCAAGGCCAAGTGTGAATATTAATGAAGAAATTACAGCCTAGACAAAACTGTTTACAGATGGACAGATAGACAGACATGGTGAAACCAGCAATGCACAGGTATAACAAGAGCTGTCGAAGAACAACGTTAACTCGACTATTCTAGCCTTGTTACAGAACAGTATATTATATGCACAATGAAAAAAAACCAGATTTATCTTCATCAATGAAACCATCTTTAATATTAGCCAAATAGTAGAAGGGCAGGGTATCTAATTCAAAATAAGATTAAAAACAAACAAATGACAGGAGGGTGCGGTCCTTGGGGTTAGTAACAAAGCTGAAATGGACAAAGTATTTAGTTTAAAACAATTTTTTTTTTTAAAACACTTGGGCTGCGGGTGGGGATGGTGCTTAGGGTTTGTGACAAAAAATTGAAATGGAGCAGAGTATTTGACTTAATACAAAACAAAATTTAACAAAAAATAGGTACAGAGGGGGTGAGGTTCTTGGGGTCAGTAACAAAGTGGAAATTGGGCAGAGTATATGATTGAATACCAAACAAAGGTAGCCAAGTATTTTCAAGTTTCATAAAAATTCTTTAGCATACATAGAGCAGATATATAAACAGAGATGGATAGAATTAAAGACTGACTGACATCATCTCAAACTGCAGTACTAGTAATAATTCAATACTACAGATACATGTAACATCGGCAAGATAAAATCATTACATACACTACTATCCCATATTCCCAATTCCAGCTAACATCAACATCAACCTCATCATCATCATCATCATCATCATCAACAACAATATCATCATCATCATAATTATATATAATACCTTACACCCAACTCCAACTTACATCATCATCATCAACATCATCATCTCTAGCTACAGTATTTATATATGTAACAACAGCATGCTATAATCATTACAGTTACTATTATTATAACCAACTCCAACTAACATCATCATCATCATCATCATCATCTTCCTCATCATCATCATCATCATCATCATCATCTCTAACTGCATTATTTATACTAATGCAATACTACAGCTACATGTAACATCAGCATGCTATAAATATTACATAAACTACTATCACTTATACCAAACTCCAACTAACATCATCATCATCATCATCATCATCATCATCATCATCATCATCCACATCTCTAGCTGCAGTATTAATACTAATGCACAACTATACCTACATGTAACATCAACATGCTTTAATCATTAGATTAACTACTTTCCGATATTCCCAAATCCGACTAACATCAACTTACACCAGCGTCATCACCATCACCACCATCATCATCATCATATTCATCATAATCATCATCATCATCAACAACATTATTGTCATCATCATCAACATCATCATCTCTAGCTACAGTATTTATACTAATGCACTACTACAGCCACATGTAACAACAGCATGCTATAATCATTACATATACTATTATTATAGCCAACTCCAACTTACATCATCATCATCTTCCTCATCATCATCATCATCATCATCATCATCTCTAACTGCATTATTTATACTTATGCAATACTACAGCTACATGTAACATCAGCATGCTATAAATATTACATAAACTACTATCACTTATACCAAACTCCAACTAACATCATCATCATCATCATCATCATCATCATCATCCACATCTCTAGCTGCAGTATTAATACTAATGCACAACTACACCTACATGTAACATCAACATGCTTTAATCATTAGATTAACTACTTTCCGATATTCCCAAATCCGACTAACATCAACTTACACCAGCGTCATCACCATCACCACCATCATCATCATCATATTCATCATAATCATCATCATCATCAACAACATTATTGTCATCATCATCAACATCATCATCTCTAGCTACAGTATTTATACTAATGCACTACTACAGCTACATGTAACAACAGCATGCTATAATCATTACATATTCTATTATTATAGCCAACTCCAACTAACATCATCATCAACATCATCATCTCTAGCTACAGTATTTATACTAATGCAATACTACAGCCACATGTAACAACAGCATGCTATAATCATTACATATACAATTATTATAGCCAACTCCAACTAACATCATCATCAACATCATCATCTCTAGCTACAGTATTTATACTAACTCACTACTACAGCTACATGTAACAACAGCATGCTATAATCATTACATATACTATTATTATAGCCAACTCCAACTAACATCATCATCAACATCATCATCTCTAGCTACAGTATTTAAACTAATGCAATACTACAGCCACATGTAACAACAGCATGCTATAATCATTACATATACTATTATTATAGCCAACTCCAACTAACATCATCATCAACATCATCATCTCTAGCTACAGTATTTATACTAATGCACTACTACAGCCACATGTAACAACAGCATGCTATAATCATTACATATACTATTATTATAGCCAACTCCAACTTACATCATCATCATCATCATCTTCCTCCTCATCATCATCTTTAACTGCAGTATTTATAATAATGCACTACTTCACCTACATGCAACATCAGCATGCTCTAGTCATTACATAAACTACTATCTCTTATACCCAACTCCAACTAACATCATCATCATCATCAACATCTATAGCTACAGTATTTATACATGTAACAATAGCATGCTATAATCATTACATATACTATTATTATAGCCAACTCCAACTTACATCATCATCATCATCATCATCTTCCTCATCATCATCATCATCATCATCATCTCTAACTGCATTATTTATACTAATGCAATACTACAGCTACATGTAACATCAGCATGCTATAAATATTACATAAACTACTATCACTTATACCAAACTCCAACTAACATCATCATCATCATCATCATCATCATCCACATCTCTAGCTGCAGTATTAATACTAATGCACAACTACACCTACATGTAACATCAACATGCTTTAATCATTAGATTAACTACTTTCCGATATTCCCAAATCCAACTAACATCAACTTACACCAGCGTCATCACCATCACCACCATCATCATCATCATCATCATCATCAACAACATTATTGTCATCATCATCAACATCATCATCTCTAGCTACAGTATTTATACTAATGCACTACTACAGCCACATGTAACAACAGCATGCTATAATCATTACATATACTATTATTATAGCCAACTCCAACTTACATCATCATCATCATCATCATCTTCCTCATCATCATCATCATCATCATCATCTCTAACTGCATTATTTATACTAATGCAATACTACAGCTACATGTAACATCAGCATGCTATAAATATTACATAAACTACTATCACTTATACCAAACTCCAACTAACATCATCATCATCATCATCATCATCATCATCCACATCTCTAGCTGCAGTATTAATACTAATGCACAACTACACCTACATGTAACATCAACATGTTTTAATCATTAGATTAACTACTTTCCGATATTCTCAAATCCGACTAACATCAACTTACACCAGCGTCATCACCATCACCACAATCATCATCATCATATTCATCATAATCATCATCATCAACAACATTATTGTCATCATCATCAACATCATCATCTCTAGCTACAGTATTTATACTAATGCACTACTACAGCTACATGTAACAACAGCATGCTATAATCATTACATATACTATTATTATAGCCAACTCCAACTTACATCATCATCATCATCATCATCTTCCTCATCATCATCATCATCATCATCATCTCTAACTGCATTATTTATACTAATGCAATACTACAGCTACATGTAACATCAGCATGCTATAAATATTACATAAACTACTATCACTTATACCAAACTCCAACTAACATCATCATCATCATCATCATCATCCACATCTCTAGCTGCAGTATTAATACCAATGCACAACTACACCTACATGTAACATCAACATGCTTTAATCATTAGATTAACTACTTTCCGATATTCCGAAATCCGACTTACATCAACTTACACCAGCGTCATCACCATCACCACCATCATCATCATCATATTCATCATAATCATCATCATCATCAACATCATTATTGTCATCATCATCAACATCATCATCTCTAGCTACAGTATTTATACTAATGCACTGCTACAGCCACATGTAACAACAGCATGCTATAATCATTACATATACTATTATTATAGCCAACTCCAACTTACATCATCATCATCATCATCATCTTCCTCATCATCATCATCATCATCATCTTTAACTGCAGTATTTATAATAATGCACTACTTCACCTACATGTAACATCAGCATGCTCTAGTCATTACATAAACTACTATCTCCTATACCCAACTCCAACTAACATCATCATCATCATCAACATCTCTAGCTACAGTATTTATACTAATGCACAACTACACCTACATGTAACATCAGCATGCTATAATCATTAGATAAACTACTTTCCAATATACCCAAATCCGAAAAACATCAGCTAACACCAGCATCATAACCATCACCACCATCATCATATTCATCATAATCATAATCATCATCATCATCATTAACAACATCATCATCAACAGCATCATCAACATGTCTAACTGCAGTATCTATACTAATGCACTACTACAGCTACATGTAACATCAGCATGATATAATCATTACATAATACTACTATCCCTTATACCCAACTCCAACTAACTTCATCATCATCATCATCATCATTCATCATCATCATCATCATCATCATCAACATTTCTAACTGAAGTTTTTATACTAATGCACTACTACAGCTACATGTAACATCAGCATGCTATAATCATAACATATACTGCTATTCATCATACCCAACTCCAACTTACATCATCATCATCATCAGCATCATCAACATCACCATCATCTCTAACTGCAGTATTTATACTAATGCACTTCTACACCTACATGTAATATCATGCTATAATCATTACATATACTGCTATCCATCATACCCAAGTCAAACTTAGATCATCATCATCATCATCATCATCATCATCATCATCATCATCATCATCATCTCTAACTGCAGTATTGATACTTATGCACTTCTACACCTACATGTAATATCAGCATGATATAATCATTACATATACTACTTTCCCATATTCTCAACTCCAGCTAACACCAGCATCATCACAATCGCCACCATCATCATCATCATCATCATCAACATCATAATCATCATCATCATCATCATCATCAACAACAACATTATCATCAACATCATCATCATCACCATCAACAACAACATTATCATCATCATCATCTCTAACTGCAGTATTGATACTTATGCACTTCTACACCTACATGTAATATCAGCAAGATATAATCATTACATAAACTACTTTCTCATATTCCCAACTCCAGCTAACATCAGCTAACACCAGCGTCATCAACATCACCACCATCATCATCACCATAATCATCATCATCATCATCATCAACATCATCATCATCTCTAACTGCAGTATTGATACTTATGCACTTCTACACCTACATATAATATCAGCATGATATAATCATTACATAAACTACTTTCTCATATTCCCAACTCCAGCTAACATCAGCTAACACCAGCGTCATCAACATCACCACCATCATCATCACCATAATCATCATCATCATCATCATCATCATCATCATCATCAACATCATCATCATCTCTAACTGCAGTATTGATACTTATGCACTTCTACACCTACATGTAATATCAGCAAGATATAATCATTACATAAACTACTTTCTCATATTCCCAACTCCAACTAACATCAGCTAACACCAGCGTCATCACCATCACCACCATCATCATCATCATCAACATCATAATCATCATCATCATCATCATCAACAACAACATTATCATCAACATCATCATCAACAACAACATTATCATCAAAATCATGAGCATCATCATCATCAACAGCAACATTATCATCATCATCATCATCAACATCATCATCATCACCATCAACAACAACATTATCATCACCATCATCATCATCACCATAATCATCATCATCATCATCATCATCAACATCATCATCATCTCTAACTGCAGTATTGATACTAATGCACTTCTACACCTACATATAATATCAGCAAGATATAATCATTACATAAACTACTTTCTCATATTCCCAACTCCAGCTAACATCAGCTAACATCAGCTAACACCAGTGTCATCACCATCACCACCATCATCATCACCATAATCATCATCATCATCATCATCATCAACATCATCATCATCTCTAACTGCAGTATTGATACTTATGCACTACTACAGCTACATGTAACATCAGCATGATATAATTATTACATATACTACTTTCTCATATTCCCAACTCAACCTAACACCAGCGTCATCACCATCACCACCATCATCATCATCATCATCATCATCATCATCATCATCATCATCATCATCATCTCTAACTGCAGTATTGATATTTATGCACTTCTACACATACATGTAACATCAGCGTGATATAATTATTACATATACTACTTTCTCATATTCCCAACTCCAGCTAACATCAGCTAACACCAGCATCATCACTATCACCACCATCATCATCATCAACATTATAATCATCATCATCAACAACAACATTATCATCATCATCAGAATCATCAACATTTCTAGCATCAGTATTGATACTAATGCACTACTACAGCTACATTTAACATCAATATGCTATAATCATTACATTCACTACTATCCCTCATACCAAACTCCAACTTACATCATCAACAACAACATTAGCATCAACATCATCATCATCATCATCATCATCATCATCATCTCAAACTGCAGTATTTATACTAATGCACTACTACACATACATGTAACATCAGCATGATATAATCATTACCTTTACTGCTATCCATCATACCCAACTCCAACTAACATCATCATCATCATCATCATCATCATCATCATCTCTAACTGCAGTATTGATACTAATGCACTACTGCAGCTACATGTAAAATCAGCATGATATAATCATTACATACACTACTATCCCTTATACCCAACTCCAACTTACATCACCATCATCATCATCATCATCATCATCTCTAACTGCAGTATTGATACTTATGCACTTCTACACCTACATGTTATATCAGCATGATATAATCATTACATATACTACTTTCCCATTTTCCCAACTCCAACTAACATCAGCTAACACCAGCGTCATCATCATCACCACCACCACCATCATCATCATAATTATTAACACGATAATCATCATCATCATCATAATCATCAACAATATCAGTATCATCATCATCATCATCAACAACAACATAATCATCATCATAATCATCAACAATTCTATCTGCAGTATTGATACTAATGCACTACTACAGCTACATGTAACATCAGTATGCTATAATCATTATATTCACTAATATCCCTTATACCAAACTCCAAATTCCATCATCAACAACATCATCTTCATCATCAACATCTTTAACTGTAGCATTTATACTAATGCACTTCTACACCTACATGTAACAACAGCATGCTTTAATTATTACCAACTCCAACTAACATCATCATCATCATCTCTGGCTACAGTAACATCATCATCATCATCATCGACATCATCATCATCATCATTTCTTACTGCAGTATTAATACAAATGCACTACTACAGCTTCATGTAACATCAGTATGCTATAATCATTACATTCACTACTATCCCTTATACCAAACTCCAACTTACATCATCAACAACAACATCATCTTCATCATCAACATCTCTAACTGCAGCATTTATACTAATGCACTACTACACCTACATGTAACATCAGCATGATATAATCATTACATAATAGTACTATCCCTTATACCAAACTCCAACTAACATCATCATCATATACATTCATCATCATCATCAACATTTCTAACTGAGATTTTTATACTAATGCACTACTACACATACATGTAACATCAGCATGATATAATCATTACATAATACTACTAACCCTTATACCCAACTCCAACTAACATCATCATCATCATCATCATCATCATCATCATCAACATTTCTAACTGAAGTTTTTATACTAATGCACTACTACAGCTACATGTAACATCAGCATGCTATAATCATAACATATAATACTGTCCCTCATTCCCAACTCAAACTAACATCATCATCATCATCATCGTCAACATCTCTAACTGCAGTATTTATACTAATGCACTACTACACATACATGTAACATCAGCATGCTATAATCATTACATATACTGCTATCCATCATACCCAACTCCAACTTACATCATCATCATCATCATCATCATCATCATCATCATCATCATCATCATTTCTTATTGCAGTATTAATACTAATGCACTACTACAGATACATGTAACAACAGCATGCTATAATCATTATATATACTACTATTATATCCAACTCCAACAAACATCACATCACATCATCATCATCATCATCATCATCATCATCATCATCATCTCTAACTGCAGTATTGATACTTATGCACTACTTCAGCTTCATGTAACAACAGCATGCTATAATCATAACATATACTACTATCCATTATACCCAACAACAGCGAACATCATCATCATCGTTATTGTCATCATCATCATCTCTAACTGCAGTATTTATACCAATACACTACTACAGTTACATGAAACATCAGCATGCTATAATCATTTCATATACTACTATCTCTCATACCCAACTTCAACTAATATCATCATCATCATCATAATCATCAGCAGAAGCAGCAGCAGCATCAACATCACTAACTGCGGTATTTATACTAATGCAATACTACAGCTACATGTAACATCAGCATGCTATAGTCATTACATAAACTACTATCTCTTATACCCAACACCAACTAACATCATCATCATCACCATCCACATCTCTAGCTGCAGTATTTATACTAATGCACAACTACACCTACATGTAACATCAGCATGCTATAATCATTAGATAAACTACTTTCCCATATTTCCATATCCGACTAACATCAGCTAACACCAGCGTCATCACCATCACAACCATCATCATCATCATATTCATCATAATCATCATCATCATCAACAACATTATCATCATCACCAGCATCATCAACATCTTTAACTGCAGTATTGATACTTATGCACTACTACACCTACATGTAACATCAGCATGCTATAGTCATTACATTCACTACTATCCCTCATACCAAACTCCAACTTACATCATCAACAACAACATTAGCATCAACATCATCATCATCATCATCATCATCATCATCATCTCTAACTGCAGTAGTTATACTAATGCACTACTACACATACATGTAACATCAGCATGATATAATCATTACCTTAACTGCTATCCATAATACCCAACTCCAACTAACATCACCATCATCATCATCATCATCATCATCATCTCTAACTGCAGTATTGATACTAATGCACTACTGCAGCTACATGTAACATCAGCATGATATAATCATTACATACACTACTATCCCTTATACCCAACTCCAACTTACATCATCATCATCATCATCATCATCATCTCTAACTGCAGTATTGATACGTATGCTCTTCTACACCTACATGTAATATCAGCATGATATAATCATTGCATATACTACTTTCCCATTTTCCCAACTCCAACTAACATCAGCTAACACCAGCATCATCATCATCACCACCACCATCATCATCATAATTATCAACATGATAATCATCATCATCATCATCATCATCAACAACATCAGTATCATCAACATCATCATCATCATCATCAACAACAACATAATCATCATCATAATCATCAACAATGCTAGCTGCAGTATTGATACTAATGCACTACTACAGCTACATGTAACATCAGTATGCTATAATCATTATATTCACTAATATCTCTTATACCAAACTCCAACTTACATCATCAACAACATCATCTTCATCATCAACATCTCTAACTGCAGCATTTATACTAATGCACTCCTACACCTACATGTAACAACAGCATGCTTTAATTATTACCAACTCCAACTAACATCATCATCATCATCTCTGGCTACAGTAACATCATCATCATCATCATCATTTATTACTGCAGTATTAATACTAATGCACTACTACAGCTACATGTAACATCAGTATGCTATAATCATTACATTCACTACTATCTCTGATACCAAACTCCAACTTACATCATCAACAACAACATCATCTTCATCATCAACATCTCTAACTGCAGCATTTATACTAATGCACTACAACACCTACATGTAACATCAGCATGATATAATCATTACATAATAGTACTATCCCTTATACCCAACTCCAACTAACATCATCATCATCAACATTCATCATCATCATCAACATTTCTAACAGAGATTTTTATACTGATGCACTACTACACATACATGTAACATCAGCATGATATAATCATTACATAATACTACTAACCCTTATACCCAACTCCAACTAACATCATCATCATCATTCATCATCATCATCAACATTTCTAACTGAAGTTTTTATACTAATGCACTACTTCAGCTACATGTAACATCAGCATGCTATAATCATAACATATACTACTGTCCCTCATTCCCAACTCAAACTAACATCATCATCATCATTATCATCATCATCATCGTCAACATCTCTAACTGCAGTATTTATACTAATGCACTACTACACCTACATGTAACATCAGCATGCTATAGTCATTACATTCACTACTATCCCTCATACCAAACTCCAACTTACATCATCAACAACAACATTAGCATCAACATCATCATCATCATCATCATCATCATCATCATCATCATCATCATCTCTAACTGCAGTAGTTATACTAATGCACTACTACACATACATGTAACATCAGCATGATATAATCATTACCTTAACTGCTATCCATAATACCCAACTCCAACTAACATCACCATCATCATCATCATCATCATCATCATCATCATCTCTAACTGCAGTATTGATACTAATGCACTACTGCAGCTACATGTAACATCAGCATGATATAATCATTACATACACTACTATCCTTTATACCCAACAACAGCGAACATCATCATCATCGTTATTGTCATCATCATCATCTCTAACTGCAGTATTTATACCAATACACTACTACAGCTACATGAAACATCAGCATGCTATAATCATTACATATACTACTATCTCTCATACCCAACTTCAACTAATATCATCATCATCATCATAATCATCATCATCAGCAGCAGCAGCAGCATCAACACTACTATCTCTTATACCAAACTCCAATTTACATCATCAACAACATCATCATCATCACCATCCACATCTCTAGCTGCAGTATTTATAGTAATGCACAACTACACCTACATGTAACATCAGCATGCTATAATCATTAGATAAACTACTTTCCCATATTCCCAAATCCGACTAACATCAGCTAACACCAGCGTCATCACCATCACAACCATCATCATCATCATATTCATCATAATCATCATCATCATCAACTACATTATCATCATCACCAGCATCATCAACATCTCTAACTGCAGTATTGATACTTATGCACTACTACACCTACATCTAACATCAGCATGCTATAGTCATTACATCAACTATTATCCATCATACCCAACTCCAACTTACATCATCATCGTCAACATCATCATCATCATCATCATCATCATCATCATCATCATCATCATCATCTCTAACTGCAGTATTGATACTTATGCACTTCTACACCTACATGTAATATCAGCATGATATAATCATTACATATACTACTTTCTCATATTTTCAACTCCAGCTGACATCAGCTAACACCAGCGTCATCACCATCACCACCATCATCATCATCATCATCAACAACAACATTATCATCATCATCATCATCATCATCAACAACAACATTATCATCATCATCATCAACAACAAAATTATCATCATCATCATCATCATCATCATCAACAATTCTAGCTGCAGTATTTATACTAATGCACTACTACAGCTACATGTAACATCAGCATGATATAATCATTACATAATATACTATCCCTTATACCCAACTCCAACTAACATCATCATCATCAACATTCATCATCATCATCAACATTTCTAACTGAGGTTTTTATACTAATGCACTACTACAGCTACATGTAACATCAGCATGCTATAATCATTACATTCACTACTATCCCTTATACCAAACTCCAACTTACATCATCAACAACAACATCATCATCATCATCATCAACATTTCTAAATGAGGCTTTTATCTAATGCTCTACTACAGCTACATGTAACATCAGCATGCTATAATCATAACATATAATACTGTCCCTCATACCCAACTCAAACTAACATCATCATCATCATAATCATCATCATCATCATCATCAACATCTCTAACTGCAGTATTTATAATAATGCACTACTACACATACATGTAACATCAGCATGCTATAATCATTACATATACTGCTAGCCATCATACCCAACTCCAACTTACATCATCATCATCATCATCATCATCATCATCATCATCTCTAACTGCAGTATTTATACTAATGCACTATCACATATACATGTAACATCAGCATGATATAATCATTACATATACTGCTATCCATCATACCCAACTCCAACTTACATCATCATCATCGTCATCGTTATCATCATCATCATCATCATCATCATCATCATCATCATCATCATCTCTAACTGCAGTATTGATACTTATGCACTTCTACACCTACATGTAATATCAGTATGATATAATAATTACATACACTACTTCCTCATATTCCCAACTCCAACTAACATCAGCTAACACCAGCGTCATCACCATCACCACCATCATCATCATCATGATCATGATCAACAACAACATTATCATCCTTATCATTAACAACAACATTATCATCATCAGCAGCATCATCAACATTTCTAGCTGCAGTATTGATACTAAGCACTACTACAGCTACATGTAACATCAGTATGCTATAATCATTACTTTCACTTCTATCCCTCATTCCAAACTCCAACATACATCATTAACAACAACATCATCATCATCATCATCATCATCATCTTTAACTGCAGTATTGATACTAATGCACTACTGCAGCTACATGTAACATCAGCATGCTATAATCATTACATATACTACTTTCCCATATTCCCAACTCCAACTAACATCAGCTAACAGCAGCGTCATCACCATCACCACCATCATCATAATCATCATCACAATCACCAAAATCATCACACCATCATCATCATCATCATCATCATCATCACAACAACATTATCATCATCATCATCAACAACAACATTATCATCATCATCAGCATCATCAACATTTCTAGCTGCAGTATTGATACTAATGCACTACTACAGCTACATGTAACATCAGTATGCTATAATCATTACAGTCACTACTATCTCTCATACCAATCTCCAACTTACATCATCAACAACAACATTATCATCATCAGCAGCATCATCAATATTTTTAGCTGCAGTATTGATACTAATGCACTACTATAGCTACATGTAACATCAGTATGCTATAATCATTACTTTCACTACTATCCCTCATTCCAAACTCCAACATACATCATTAACAACAACATTATCATCAACATCATCATCATCATTATCATCTCTAACTGCAGTATTTATACTAATGCACTACTACACATACATGTTACATCAGCATGCTATAATCAATATATATACTGCTATCCATCATACCCAACTCCAACTTACATCATCATCATCATCATCATCATCATCATCTCTAACTGCAGTATTTATACTAATGCACTATTACAGCTACATGTAACATCAGCATGGTATAATCATTACATAATACTACTATCCTTATACCCAATTCCAACTAACATCATCATAATCATCATCATCATCATCACCACCACCACCACCACCATCATCATCATCATCATCATCATCATCATCATCATCATCACCATCACCATCATCATCCTCATCCTCATCCTCATCCTCATCATCATCATCATCATCATCATCTCTAACTGCAGTATTGATACTAATGCACTACTGCAGCTACATGTAACATCAGCATGCTATAATCATTACATATACTACTTTCCCATATTCCCAACTCCTACTAACATCAGCTAACACCAGCGTCATCACCATCACCACCATCATCATAATCATCATCACCATCATCCCCATCATCATCATCATCATCATCATCAACAACAACAACATTATCATAATCAACAACAACATTATCATCATCATCAGCATCATCAACATTTCTAGCTGCAGTATTGATACTAATGCACTACTACAGCTACATGTAACATCAGTATGCTATAATCATTACATTCACTACTATCCCTCATACCAAACTCCAACTTACATCATCAACAACAACATTAACATCATCATCATCATCATCATCATCATCATCATCTCTAACTGCAGTATTTATACTAATGCACTACTACACATACATGTAACATCAGCATGCTATAATCATTACATATACTGCTATCCATCATACCCAACTCCAACTTACATCATCATCATCATCATCATCATCATCATCATCATCATCATCATCATCTCTAACTGCAGTATTAATACTAATGCACTACTACAGCTACATGTAACATCAGTATGCTATAATCATTATATTCACTGATATCCCTCATACCAAACTCCAACTTACTTCATCAACAAAAACATTGTCATCATCATCATCATCATCATCATCATCATCATCTCTAACTGCAGTATTTATACTAATGCACTACTACACATACATGTAACATCAGCATGCTATAATCATTACATATACTGCCATCCATCATACCCAACTCCAACTTACATCATCATCATCATCATCATCATCATCATCATCATCAACATCATCATCTCTAACTGCAGTATTTATACTGATGCACTACTACAGCTACATGTTACATCAGCATGATATAATCATTACATAATACTACTATCCCTTATACCCAACTCCAACTAACACCATCATCATCATTTATTCATCATCATCATCAACATTTCTCACTGAAGTCTTTATACTAATGCACTACTACAGCTACATGTAACATCAGCATGCTATAATCATAACATATACTACTGTCCCTCATTCCCAACTCAAACTAACATCATAATCATCATAATCATCATCATCATCAATATCTCTAACTGCGATATTTATACTAATGCACTACTACACCTTCATGTAACATCAGCATGCTATAATCATTACATATACTGCTATCCATCATACCCAACGCCAACTTATATCATCATCATCATCATCATCATCATCTCTAACTGCAGTATTTATACTTATGCACTACTACAGCTACATGTAACATCAGCATGCTATAATCATTACATATACTGCTATCCATCATACCCAACTCCATTTACATCATCATCATCATCACCATCATCTCTAACTGCAGTATTTATACTAATGCACTATTACACATACATGTAACATCAGCAGGATATAATCATTACATATATTGCTATCCATCATAACCAACTCCAACTTACATCGTCATCATCATCATTGTCATCATTATCATCATCATCATCATCATCATCATCATCATCATCATCTCTAACTGCAGTATTGATACTTATGCACTTCTACACCTACATGTAACATCAGCATGCTATAATCATTATATATACTACTTTCTCATATTCCCAACTCCAGCTAACATCAGCTAATACCAGCGTCATCACCATCACCACCATCATCATGATCATGATCATCATCATCATCATCAACATCATGATCATCATCATCAACAACATCATCATCATCAACAACAACATTATCATCATCATCAGCATCATCAACATTTCTAGCTGCAGAATTGATACTTATGCACTACTACAGCTACATGTAACATCAGTATGCTATAATCATTACATTCACTATTATCCCTCATCCCTCATACCAAACTCCAACTTACATCATCAACAACAACATTATCATCATCATCATCATCATCATCATCATCATCATCATCATCTACATTTCTAACTGCGGTATTTATACTAATGCACTACTACAGCTACATGTAACATCAGCATGATATAATCATTACATAATACTACTATCTCTCATACCAAACTCCAACTTACATCATCAACAACAATATCATCACCATCATCATCAACATCTCTACCTGCAGCATTTATACTAATGCACTACTACACCTACATGTAACAACAGCATGGTTTAATCATTACCGACTCCAACTAACATCATCATCATCATCTCTGTCTAAAGTAACGTCATCATCATCATCATCATCATCATCATTTCTTACTGCAGTATTAATACTAATGCACTACTTCAGCTACATGTAACATCAGTATGCTATAATCGTTATATTCACTTCTATCCCTCAAACCAATCTCCAACTAACATCATCAACAACAACATTATCAACGTCATCATCATCATCATCATCATCATCATTTCTAACTGCAGTATTTATACTAATGCACTACTACACTTACATGTAACATCAGCATGCTATAATCATTACATATACTGCCATCCATCATACCAAACTCCAACTTACATCATCATCATCATCATCATTATCTCTAACTGCAGTTTTTATACTAATGCACTACTACAGCTACATGTAACATCAGTATGCTATAATCATTACATAATACTACTATCCCTTATACCCAACTCCAACTAACACCATCATCATCATCATTCATCATCATCATCAACATTTCTAACTGAAAGTTTATACTAATGCACTACTACAGCTACATGTAACATCAGCATGCTATAATCATAACATATACTACTGTCCCTCATTCCCAACTCAAACTAACATCATCATCATCATCATCATCATCATCATCTTTAACTGCAGTATTTATACTAATGCACTACTTCAGATATATGTAACATCAGCATGATATAATCATTACATAATACTATTATCCCTTATATTCAACTCCAACTAACATCGTCATCATCATCATCATCATCATAATCTCTCACTGCAGTATTGATACTAATGCACTACTGCAGCTACATGTATCATCAGCATGATATAATCATTACATAATACTACTATCCCTTATACCCAACTCCAACTAACATCATCATCATCATCATCATCATCATCATCATCATCATCATCTCTAACTGCAGTATTGATACTAATGCACTACTGCAGCTACATGTAACATCAGCATGCTTTAATCATTACATATACTACTTTCCCACATTCCCAACTCCAGCTAACATCAGCATCATCACCATCACCTCCATCATCATCGTCCTAATCATCAACGTCATAATCATCATCATCATCAACAACAACATTATCATCATCATCAACAATTCTAGCTGCAGTATTGATACTAATGCACTACTACAGCTACATGTAACATCAGTATGCTATAATCATTACATTCACTACTATCCCTTATACCAAACTCCAACTAACATCATCAACAACAACATCATCACCATCATCATCAACATCTCTAACTGCAGCATTTATACTTATGCACTACTACACCTACATGTAACACTAGCATGCTTTAATCATTACCAACTCCAACTAACATCATCATCATCATCATCATCATCATCTGTGGCTACAGTAACATCATCATCATCATCATCATAATCATCATTTCTTATTGCAGTATTAATACTAATGCACAACTACAGCTACATGTAAAAACAGCATGCTATAATCTTTACATAATATTACTATCCCTTATACCCAACTCCAACTAATATCATCATCATCATCACCATTATCATCATCATTCATCATCATCATCATCAACATTTCTAACTGAAGTTTTTATACTAATGCACTACTACACATACATGTTACATCAGCATGCTATAATCATAACATATAATACTGTCCCTCATTCCCAACTCAAACTAACATCATCATCATCATAATCATCATCATCATCAACATCTCTAATTGCAGTATTTATACTAATGCACTACTACACATACATGTAACATCAGCATGCTATAATCATTACATATACTGCTATCCATCATACCCAACTCCAACTTACATTATCATCATCATCATCATCATCATCATCATCATCATCATCATCTCTAACTGCAGTATTGATACTTATGCACTACTACATCTACATGTGATATCAGCATGATATAATCATTACATATACTGCTGTCCATCATACCCAACTCCAACTTACATCATCATCATCATCATCATCATCATCATCTCTAACTGCAGTATTGATACTTATGCACTTCTACACCTACATGTAATATCAGCATGATATAATCATTACATATACTACTTTCTCATATTCCCAACTCCAGCTAACATCAGCTAACACCAGCGTCATCACCATCACCACCATCATCATCATCATCAACATCATAATCATCATCATCATCATCATCAACAACAACATTATCATCAACATCATCATCATCAACAACAACATTATCATCATCACCATCATCTCTAACTGCAGTATTGATACTAATGCACTATTACAGCTACATGTAACATCAGCATGCTATAATCATTACATTCACTACTATCCCTTATACCAAACTCCAACTTACATCATCAACAACAACATCATCATCATCATCATCATCAACATCTCTAACTGCAGCATTTATACCAATGCACTACTACACCTACATGTAACAACAGCATGCTTTACTCATTACCAACTCCAATAACATCATCATCATCTGTGGCTACAGTAACATCATCATCATCATCATCATCATCATTTCTTATTGCAGTATTAATACTAATGCACTACTACAGCTTTATGTAGCAACAGCATGCTATAATCATTACAAATACTACTATTATATTCAATTCCAACTAACATCATCATCATTATCATCATCATCATCATCATCTTTAACTGCAGTAGTTATACTAATGCACTACTACAGCTTCATGTAACAACAGCATGCTATAATCATTACATATACTACTATCTCTCATACCCAACTCCAACTAATATCATCATCATCACCATCATCAACAACAACATTATCATCAACATCGTCCTCACCATCATCAACAACAACATTATCATCAACATCATCATCATCAACAACAACATTATCATCAACATCATCATCATCAACAACAACAATATCATCATCATCATCATCATCATCATCATCATCATCATCATCTCTAACTTTAGTATTTATATTAATGCACTTCTACAGCTACATGTCACATCAGCATGATATAATCATTAAATATACTACTTTCCCATATTCCCAACTCCAACTTTCATCATCATCATCATTATCATTATCATCTCTCTGGCTGCAGTATTTATACTAATTCCCCACTACAGCTACATGTAACATCAGCATGCTATAATCCCTTATACCAAACTCCACTTTACATCATCAACAACAACATCATCTTCATCATCAACATCTCTAACTGCAGCATTTATACTAATGCACTACTACACCTACATGTAACAACAGCATGCTTTAATCATTACCAACTCCAACTAACATCATCATCATCATCTCTGGCTACAGTTACATCATCATCATCATCATCATCATCATCATCATTTCTTACAGCAGTATTAATACTAATGCACTACTACAGCTACATGTAATATCAGTATGCTATAATCATTACATTCACTACTATCCCTCATACCAAACTCCAACTTACATTATCAACAACAACATTATCATCATCATCATCATCATGATCATTTCTAACTGCAGTATTTATACTAATGCACTACTTCAGCTACATGTAACATCAGCATGCTATAATCTTTACATAATATTACTATCCCTTATACCCAACTCCAACTAATATCATCATCACCATCATCATCATCATCATTCATCATCATCATCATCAACATTTCTAACTGAAGTTTTTATACTAATGCACTACTACACATACATGTTACATCAGCATGCTATAATCATAACATATAATACTGTCCCTCATTCCCAACTCAAACTAACATCATCATCATCATCATAATCATCATCATCATCAACATCTCTAACTGCAGTATTTATACTAATGCACTACTACACATACATGTAACATCAGCATGCTATAATCATTGCATATACTGCTATCCATCATACCAAACTCCAATTTACATCATCATCATCATCATCATCATCATCATCATCATCATCATCATCTCTAACTGCAGTATTGATACTTATGCACTACTACATCTACATGTGATATCAGCATGATATAATCATTACATATACTGCCATCCATCATACCCAACTCCAACTTACATCATCATCATCATCATTTCTAACTGCAGTATTTATACTAATGCACTACTTCAGCTACATGTAACATCAGCATGCTATAATCATAACATATACTACTGTCCATCATTACATAATACTACTATTCCTTATACCCAACTCAAACCAATATCATCCTCATCATCATCGTCATTCATCATCATCATTAACATTTCTAACTGAAGTTTTTATACTAATGCACTACTACAGCTACATGTAACACCAGCATGCTATAATCATAACATATACTACTGTCCCTCATTCCCAACTGAAACTTACATCATCATCATCATTATCATCATCATCATCATCAACATCTCTAACTGTGGTATATATACTAATGCAATACTACACCTACATGTAACATCAGCATGCTATAATCATTACATATACTGCTATCCATCATACCCAACTCAAACTTACATCATCATCATCATCATCATCATCATCATAATCATCATCATCATCATCTTTAACTGCAGTATTTATACTAATACACTACTACAGCTATATGTAACATCAGCATGATATAATCATTACATAATACTACTATCCCTTATACCCAACTCCAACTAACATCATCATCATCATCATCATCATCATCATCATCATCATCATCATCATCTCTCACTGCAGTATTGATACTAATGCACTACTGCAGCTACATGTAACATCAGCATGATATAATCATTACATTATACTACTATCCCCTATACCCAACTCCAACTAACATCATCATCATCATCAACATCATCATCTCTAACTGCAGTATTGATACTAATGCACTACTGCAGCTTCATGTAACATCAGCATGCTATAGTCATTACATATACTACTTTCCCACATTCCCAAACTCCAACTTACATCAGCGTCATTACCACCACCTCCATCATCATCACCATAAGCATCAATGTCATAATCATCATCATCATCAACAACAACATTATCATCAACATCATCATCATCAACAACAACATTATCATCATCATCAACAATTCTAGCTGCAGTATTGATACTAATGCACTACTACAGCTACATGTAACATCAGTATGCTATAATCATTACATTCATTACTATCCCTTATACCAAACTCCAACTAACATCATCAACAACATCATCATCATCATCATCATCAACATCTCTAACTGCAGCATTTATACTAATGCACTACTACACCTACATGTAACACTAGCATGCTTTAATCATTACCAACTACAACTAACATTATCATCAGCATCATCTGTGGCTACAGTAACATCATCATCATCATCATCATCATCATAATCATCATTTCTTATTGCAGTATTAATACTAATGCACTACTACAGCTACATGTAACAACAGCATGCTATAATCTTTACATAATATTACTATTGCTTATACCCAACTCCAACTAATATCATCATCATCATCACCATCATCATCATCATCATCATTCATCATCATCATCATCATCATCATCATCATCATCATCATCATCATCATTTCTAACTGAAGTTTTTATACTAATGCACTACTACAGCTACATGTTACATCAGCATGCTATAATCATAACATATAATACTGTCCCTCATTCCTAACTCAAACTAACATCATCATCATCATAATCATCATCATCATCAACATCTCTAACTGCAGTATTTATACTAATGAACTACTACACATACATGTAACATCAGCATGCTATAATCATTACATATACTGCTATCCATCATACCCAACTCCAACTTACATCATCATCATCATCATCATCATCATCATCTCCAACTGCAGTATTGATACTTATGCACTTCTACACCTACATGTAATATCAGCATGAAATAATCATTACATATTCTACTTTCTCATAGTCCTAACTCCAGCTAACATCAGCTAACACCAGCGTAATCACCATCACCACCACCATCATCATCATCATCATCACCATCAACATCATAATCATCATCATCATAATCATCAACAACAACATTATCATCAACATCATCATCATCAACAACAACATTATCATCATCATCAACAACAACATTATCATCATCATTATCATCTGTACCTTCAGTATTGATACTAATGCACTATTACAGCTACATGTAACATCAGCATGCTATAATCATTACATTCACTACTATCCCTGATACCAAACTCCAACTTACATCATCAACAACAACATCATCATCATCATCATCAACATCTCTAACTGCAGCATTTATACTAATGCACTAGTACACCTACATGTAACAACAGCATGCTTTAATCATTACCAACTCCAACTAACATCATCATCATCATCTGTGGCTACAGTAACATCATCATCATCATCATCATCATCATTTCTTATTGCAGTATTAATACTAATGCACTACTACAGCTACATGTAACAACAGCATGCTCTAATCATTACATATACTACTATTATATCCAATTCCAACTAACATCATCATCATTATCATCATCATCATCATCATCATCATCATCATCATCTTTAACTGCAGTAGTTATACTAATGCACTACTACAGCTTCATGTAACAACAGCATGCTATAATCATTACATATACTACTATCTCTCATACCCAACTCCAACTAATATCATCATCATCATCATCATCAACAACAACATTATCATCAACATCATCATCACCATCATCAACAACAACATTATCATCAACATCATCATCATCAACGTCATCATCATCAACAACAACATTATCATCAACATCAACAACAACAACAACAACAACAACAACAACAACAACAACAACAACAACAACAACAACAACAACAACAACAACAACAACAACAACAACAACAACAACAACAACAACAACAACAACAACAACAACAACAACAACAACAACAACAACAACAACAACAACAACAACAACAACAACAACAACAACAACAACAACAACAACAACAACAACAACAACAACAACAACAACAACAACAACAACAACAACAACAACAACAACAACAACAACAACAACAACAACAACAACATCATCTCTAACTTTAGTATTTATATTAATGCACTTCTACAGCTACATGTTACATCAGCATGATATAATCATTAAATATACTACTTTCCCATATTCCCAACTCCAACTTTCATCATCATCATCATCATTATCATCTCTATGGCTACAGTATTTATACTTATTCCCCACTACAGCTACATGTAACATCAGCATGCTATAATCATTAAATATACTACTTTCCCATATTCCCAACTCCAACTAACATCAGCTTACACCAGCGTCATCACAATCACCACCATCATCATCATCATCTCTAACTGCAGTTCATTTAAATGCCCAATAACAGTTTTGGGCTCCAGAGTGAACAAGACACTAAACCTAAAAGTTGTAATATTCCATATGATTATAGATACACATTAAAAAATAGAGCTAACATTAATATAAGACACAAGAATAAGTATCATAATACAAAAGAAAAAAAATGGGCGAGGTCTTGGTTGGGGGTCAGTAACAAAGTTGAAAGTATATTTGATTAAATGCATAACAAAATTTTAAAATGAAAAAAAAAATGGGTGGAGATGGGGGGTGGGGTTTAGGGGTGAGGGTCTTGGGGTCGATAAAAAAGTTGAAATGGGGCAAAGTATTTAATTTAAAACAAAACAAAATTTTAAAAAATAAATAAATAAATGGGCAACGATGGGGATTTTAACTTTTTTTTTAAAATGATGAGATTAAAGTCTTCAGTTGAGCATGTACAAAGTTTTAGAGCCACAGGCTTAACTAATCCAATTGAATATGACCTCATCAAAAGGTGACAAAGCAATAATAATTCAAAGCATGGTGTAGATGCATGATAAACACTGTTCAATGTTCTCAATCACAACTATAGATCTGTGAAGAAATAATTGACTTGACCTTGCTCACACATTAAATGTCCAAGCTCACATTCACCAAAAGTTTGCCTTTGTATTGATACAACTCAACATGTTTACACACCTGTAAAGGTCACATTTACCTGAAAAGCATGCACTGCCATATACATGTATATAGACATGTTTGACCACAATGGCCAGCTCTAACAATTGAAGTTTTGATGTGTTATGATACACAGTATTCCCAAGTCCTCCCCTTGCTAATATCAGAACAGTTTCCATTTCCGTTTTCAAACCATAATTTAGTGCTCGCAATTCCTTTTTTAATCAAAACACATAATAAATACATCCATCTTTTTGTGTTGAACTACTCAAGTATATATTTGACAAAGTATTTAAACGTTTGATTTATATTTGTCCAATCTACATTTATTATCTGAATTTGTATGTAATGAGAAACATTATAATTATGTTTGAATTATTGCTCCTGGAATGTAAATCTGTACTTGAGTACACTTAGCTATACTTAGTATCCCATCTCCACAAGTCACTGATAACTTTCCCACTTGAATCAACATGAGACAAATGACAATGAGATATCAGATTTGCTCTCCATATACAACAACATCAAAGCTTACAGCAGTTTGGAATGAAACGAACCTAGAACCTTGATACCTTAAACTGCAGACAATCAGTAACCTAACCAATCTTTCCTGGGATCCTAGAAGATTAACCAGTATTTGAGTACATCCCATCTCCACAAGTCACTGGCAACTTTCCCACTTGAATCAGCATGAGACAAATGACAGTGAGATATCAGATTTGCTCTCCATATACAACAACATCAAAGCTTACAGCAGTTTGGAATGAAATGAACCTAGAACCTTGATACCTTGAACTGCAGACAATCAGTTAACCTAACCAATCTTTCCTAGGATCCTAGAAGATTAAACAGTATTTGAGCACATCCCATCTCCACAAGTCACTGGCAACTTTCCCACTTGAATCAGCATGAGACAAATGACAATGAGATATCAGATTTGCTCTCCATATACAACAACATCAAAGCTTACAGCAGTTTGGAATAAAATGAACCTAGAACCTTGATACCTTGAACTGCAGACAATCAGTTAACCTAACCAATCTTTCCTGGGATCCTAGAAGATTAACCAGTATTTGAGTACATCCCATCTCCACAAGTCACAAGCAACTTTCCCACTTGAATCAGCATGAGACAAATGACAATGAGATATCAGATTTGCTCTCCATGTACAACAACATCAAAGCTTACAGCAGTTTGGAATAAAATGAACCTAGAACCTTGATATCTTGAACTGCGGAGTTTCAGCAATTTTTATATTTAATATTCAATTTGTCCAGTGTTTTGAAATATAAAATCCAGTGATTTTGTTATTACAACATATAACAGTGTTCAGGAACCACAACATATAACAGTGTCCGGGAACCACAACATATAAACATGTAGGGCACTCCCTTCTCTTTAGGGGAATGAGGTCAGGGACCTCTTGTGGGGTGGGGTGGGGGGTGGGTTTGGGGGACTTTCACGTCTTGTTGTATCTGTGGTTATTCAGAAAAATTCATGATACATATATAAAAAAAATATAACAATTTAAAAAGAAGGGATATTAGCCCAACTAATTGAAGGTTTCCTTAAGTATCTTTATTTACAAAACTCTCCCCTAAGAATAATCAAAGATTTTTTCCAGGGTAATTTAGGGGGAGTGGGGAGAATATATATCAGGGCAGGAGTAATGGGGCCAAAAATTCAACCTAAAAACAGTAAAACAATTAAGGGCCCTGACATAAACATTCTGTAGAGAGCACTTATAATATTCCTATCCTAAGAAACCATCATGTATAGGTTAGACTTTATACAGAGTTGTCTATACCAGTCAACATGCAACTTTTAACTGGCTCAGATGGTGATCTACTTTTACATTCCTGGGTACCAGGCTTTTGCACTTCCTTGTAGTTGAATGCTTTAGGCGGTGTGCTCAACACTAAAACATTCAATATCATAAAGACCATTCTTTTATGATTTTATGAGAATAAAAGGATAGATTTCATTGGCTGAGAAAGTATGACAACATCACTATCAAAACAAGAGTTGTTGCAGGGACAGCGCGATTGACTATTCGAATATTTGTCACAGAAGTTCAAATTTGATTGAGACAAATCAAAGTAAACTTACAAAATTGACAAAATTGAGTAGGTCTTATAACTGCAATATCTTGTATGAAGTTTCAATCAAATACATGCAGTGACTACTGAGTTATAAAACTTATAAGTAAAACAATGGCCCTTGATGGTACTTCCACGCAAAACTTTAATAAAAAATTAGTGGTTACACAAACACTTGTACCTCTCTGGCAGGTGAAAAAATCACACAGACACATAAATTAATATGTGACCTCACACAATCACAAAGGTAGAAGTTAAAATTTGAAATGGCTTGTTTAAATGTTCACCAAAGAAATCAAAACTTGTAACTTTGTAAAACATTTTGCATGGATTTGAGTGTATGGTGAGGAGCACACATTTTTAGCTCTACTGGCCAAAGAAAAAGGTTAACAGATGGATGACAGATGACTGACAATTTACCAAGGCTTAAGCTCTACTGGCTTTTGATCAGTAGAGCTAATAAGAGGCCCAAGAGGGCCTGAATCACTCTAATGGCATCCAATGGACAGATGAACATTTCAGAGAAAATGCTTTTTGTAAGTTCTTCTTCAATAAATCCTTTAGGAAACCACCATGCAATTCTACACATTAAATAACTAAGGTCTAGGCCTTCAACTTTCGGAGAAAATGTTTGTTAAAGTTTTGCTTAAATTATGCTTATAAGCCCTGTGGCAGGGTGGCAGAGGTATTTGTAGTCGAATCACGCTGGTTCAAAAACTTGTCTGAGACGTTGTGATTAAATAACTGCTGTGCAAGTTTGGTGAAGATTCAATAAAAAATTGGGCTGCTATGGCATCTACAACATTTTTTCTATATAACTCTATATAAAACAGTGACCCCTGTGGTGGCCCCAAATATGACCCCAGGGACCTGACTTCAACTAATCTAGAGGTCTAACGTTCGAGCCTGCCTAATGACATTTTTTTTTTGTAAATGAAAATGTTTAAAAAAAAATTCAAGGTATTTGTGTTATTATTTTTATCTTTATTTAAAAGAATTAAGTTATAAATGTATATACATTCAATTCCTGGATCTGCACCTGCGAACCCACTCATAACTGAAATCCTGGATCCACCCCTGACTAAACATAGCAAATAAAATTTAGTTAAAAAAGCAGGATTGATTTTCTATAAGGGTCCAGGTGGAGATGACAAAGGTTAACAAAAATCTTAATCTCAACAACCAGTCAGTAAAATTTGTTCATATTTGATATAGATTATCCCTATAATCAAGAGTTGTAAGTTTGTACAAAACATGGGGCACTGGGATGGTTTGTTTTTTAGGTTTTTTTTAATGAGGTTTACGCCATTTTCATCACATTTCATGTTATATACAGCATGTCCAGTTTTACTGGTGGAGGAAGACCTCAGGCTGAGTAGAACCACCATCCTTCCCCAAGTAACTCGCAAACTTTCTCACATAAAGTTTTTGGAGCAAGCGGGACTCGAACCTATGACCTAAGCGGTGAGAGATAAGTGGTCTTGAGATGGCACCTTAGACCACTTAGCCACAGAGGACCCTGCACTGGGATGTATAGAGGCAAATGGAAATCCAAAGCTTTGTTGAGTAACAGTAAATTTGACTGTGTTCAATAATGAGGATTGAATTTCCATTAGGGGCCCACAGGGTGGAGGCCAATATTGGGAATTTTCATAAATGTTTTTTCTCAACAGCCAGTCAGTCAAATATCTTCATAAAAGATATAATAATTGCCTATGGGGTTTGACCATTTTGGGAGTTCAGGGGCTAGGGTATATAGATTGTAAGGGAATTTTGAGTTTTATATACAAATAGTATGGGGAAATGAAAGTCTCATTTTCTCATCTATTTTTTCAATACAAATTCACAGTTTCATATCTGAAGCATTGTCTGGTCTTAGCATATTAGATTTGGTTCAGCAGGGAAAATTGAATTTCTAAAAGGGCCCAAAGGACAAAAAATGGTTGAAATTTCCTCTCAATAACCATTCTGTCAAACTTGTTCATATATCATATAAATTATTCTTACATCAGCAAGGGATGGAAATTCTGAAAATCAAGAATGTGTTGCATGTAATTCCATAGTATATAAGTCATAAAACACCAAATTTATTGGTTTGGCAGAGGTCTTGATATTGTATCTATGGTTTGCATTTTAGCTAGGCTCACTCGCCATAGTCTGGTCTGTACATTTATTTATGTCTTGGTTATTAACAAATAATTATCTCCATTTATGTGTGTGTGTGTGTGTGTGTGTGTGTGTGTAGTTGCTGTTGTAGTGGGTGTTTTAGGTGTTGTATATATAATTTATATAATATTATGTATACCTGTGTATATATATATATATATATATTTGTTGTTGTAGTGGGTGTTTTAGGTGTTGTATATATAATTTATATAATATTATGTATACCTGTATATATATATATATAGTTGTTGTTGTAGTGGGTGTTTTAGGTGTAATACAATATTGAATTCTGTAATTTTGTGATGTAGGTGTTGTACCTGTATATTCATTTTTGTTGTTGGTGGTATTTTAGGTGTTGTACCTTTGTATTCATTTTTGTTGTTGTTGTAGGTATTTCAGGTGTTGTACCTGTATATTCAGTTTTGTTGTTGTTGTTGGTGTTTTAGGTGTAATGACCTTACTGAATTTTATTGTTTTGTATTTGAAGTGATGTACCTATATATATATATATATATATATTTGTTGTTGTAGTGTTGTTTTTATGGGTTTGTTTGTGGGTTGTTGTTGTAGTGGGTGTTTTTGTGGATTTGTTTGTGGTTTGTTGTTATAGTGGGTGTTTATGTGGGTTTGTTTGTAGGTTGTTGTTGTAGTGTTGTATTATGTTTTTTTTTGTGGGTTGTTGTTGTAATGGGTGTTTTTGTCGGTTTGTTTGTGAGTTGATGTTGTAGTGGGTGTTTTAGTGGGTTTGTTTGTGGGTTGTTGTTGTAGTGGTGTTTTTGTGGGTTTATTTGTGGGTTTGCGTAAATAATCTGTGTTTCTTCTTCTTTAAAAGTGCATTTTCCTTATTTTAATACATCTTTTTTTTATTTCAATAGCATTATTGGTGTATTTTGAAAGTCATTTTGTTTGAATTGTGAATTTAGAAAAAAATGGATGCTTGTAAATTTGGATATGATTTTATAAGTCTACTTTCACTATGTCAATAGTGAACACACTGAACAGAAAAAGATCTCATCATATTTTGGTAGTGCAGAGGTTGACAAACAATAAAATGTAAATTTCACCTCTTTCCTTTTGGTGTCTCTATGAACAATAACAGTGGCTTAGCCGAAGATAAAATGATGTGCAAGCCCAATCAGCTACTAGAGATGGGGTGGGGGAGAGGGGTTGGATTTTGGAGAATATCGATTTACATCCCCTGCATTCTAGGGATATTTCCAGGAGATATAGTGATGCATTTACGAGAAAATATGCAAGCACAGATGTTGTGGTAAAAGGCAGCTTCCCCACTGAACAAGCATGCAAACCTTATATACTATAGAATAAAGAACAAAAATCATTAGTGGGCTTGCACCATAACTGCAGAATAGTATTAACTTGTCAAATATTAGTTGAGCTGCATGCTATGGCACCCCACCCCTTGATCCGCTGGTGCTGACAAATGACATATAATGCATACTGTCTCAAGCAAAGGGTCTTAAACAGGGGCGGATCCAGTATTTCAGTTTAGAGGGGGCCTATTTAAGGGGCGCAACACATGATCTGAATGGGCACACATGTTTCTCAGTAGAAATATAGTGGATTTTCATAAAATATGGAGTTACGTAGGTGGAAGGGCGTACGCCGGTTGATCCGCCATTGTTATAGGCTAATATACATTATTGTGACTACCAGATATCTTTTCAGCAAGGTATACACATGTCTTTTAATACATATTTTTATCAAATCATCGACACATTCTACAAAATGAACGCAACTCTGCCAAAAATGAATGATGTTGTTCGAGGAAACTTTCATTTTTCTCACCAACACGGAATCTTCGTGAATCGGCTGCACGCTTAATTTTAAAGACTTGCCGCTTGCATAGATTTGTTTCATTTGACCATAAAACGTGCAAACAGGCGAAATGTACATATTGATAACATAATAAATGTTATAAACTTACCAAGCTGAACATCTTTCCAGCGGCTGACGAGAGAGCCTCATACACTACACTGCATACAGAACGAACAAAACGCAAAGCCATGTCTATTACACGCACGAAATCACTTAGAAAATATGGAAATTGATGTGAAGTTAAATAAACGGCGAACCAGAAATTCTGTAGTACAATTTACTTAACTTGTGTCCAGACGCGAGCGAATGAAGGCAGAACAATAGCCGTAGCTTCTTTTTATAAACTTTGGCTGTCACGTGATTACGGATTATACATTGCCAGGTAACTGATGACCTGCAGGTAAATGGAGCACACGTGACGCTGTCGTTCAGACAGAACTTTAATCAGGGAATATGATTGAGAAAAAACAACAACATGAAATAAAATGGCAAAGAATGACGAAAAGTTCACTGATTTACGTCCCTTGAATCCGTCATGTAAATACATATTGCCATGATAGATACTGCAAATTTCCCATATACTTATGAACATTGTTACTATACTATATCTTGTTTCAGACTATTACACAATTGTTATTAACAGATGGGATCGTGTTTACACAGGCCTGCACACGTGCATGGTATGTGTAAAGGCTATACGTGCACGTGATAACTGAGTGTTATGGGGTATTATAAACGTTGATAAGATATGAGTGATAAAAATGGAAAAAACGCTTCACCTAAATACTTAACTCAATTTGTCTGGTTATTTATCTAGTTAAAAATCAAAATCAACGAAACTATGTGCAGTTTTACTGAAACCAGTCTTAAATCATGATCACCTGGCTGCTTTTCTAAGATTTAAGTGGGGGTTTTAAACATATGTCGGTGATAACTTAAAAACTAGCAACATCCGATGTTTAACATCTAGATATATTAATTGTAACCGATGTTTTTATAATTAGTACTTTTGTAAACTTGGATGGTGAGGCCTTCCCGGGGGTTTTGGAGATCTGAAGAAGATGGCCATTTATTATCAGAGATCTGAGGAACATTGACCATTACTTTCAGAGATCCACGGATCAAAGGCCTAATTTTAGATATCTAGGGATATTATCCTTAATTAAAAAAGTACCTAATTTGATTAATTTTGTCAGAGACATATATACAGAAATAGGCAACTGGAGGCTCTTGTCCAACTTTCAGGTGGCACATTTTGGCTTTTTCTAGTTTAGTTTGAACTTATTTATTTTACTTCGATTGTGAAACAAGTTCTTACGACTTAAACAAATCACGCTCGAATCTTCCTGTGTGTAACCAGTACTAAGCATATGTTGAAAAAGTGTCTTGCTCAAGGACACCCCACGTAGTTTTGGCGAAGGATTGAAATACACGAACCTCCGATCACGGGTTTGGTGCTTTACCACTAGACCACGTGGCGTTTTCTAAATCATGGAAACACACATACTCCAGAATCAAACAACATATTTTTGTGATTATGGTGTCAAAAGAAAGGGCTGGATTTGGGAGATTATTTTTTTTCTTTTTTAAATTTAAGGAAATGAAGAATTTTACGCTTAAAGTTTTTTGTGTGATCATATTCTCTTTTTAGATCATTTTTAAAAGAAGAAAAACGACTTCAATACATATCAATATGAAACTTTCGCCACCGATGGAAGACATATTGCTTCATATTTCTACCTAATATTTCTATTTTTATTGTGTTTTGTTTAAACGTACATGGTATTTGTTAAATCAAGACAACCGGTTTTTGTTTTTTTTTTTTTTACGTGAAATTTCAACATATTTCGATTTCAATCCGTAATAATTTAAATTCAGAAGACAAATATAAATAATTTATAATTGGAATTGGTCATCATTTTTATCAGCTTTACTTTGGCACCAAAAGTGTTAAATTCAGACAAAGATTCGAAGAGCTATTATAGAAATACTAAAAGTGCCGTGGACATTATATTGCTATTAGCCTGCCAGTCTCTGTAATTAAGTTACTGATTTTATGTATAGTTTTTATACTTGATCCTAATTTACTTTTAAAATGAGATGTCGACTGCTGAAACAATGGTAATTCCGAGAAAAAATATATGCTGAAAAGCAGATTAGTGCAGTGGTTAGTATCGTCGATTTCGGGTCGTAAGGACTGGTGTTCAATCCTACCCGACATCTAATTTTTTTTTTATTAGATCGTGTTTACACAATAAAGTTAATTTTTTATGTGTATTTATTGCCTTTTATGAATTAACCGTTCAGTTGTTCAATTTTTTTTTTGTCTCTTCTGTCTTTCCATGGCTCTACTTGCCAAAGGCCAGCAGGGCTTATGTCATGGTAAATTGTCCGTTGTCCATCCGTTAACTCTTTTCTTGTAAAAGCTATATCCCCCACATTTTTCAAAGAATCTTATCCAAACTCGCACAGCATTTGTATAACCACAAACTCTTGAAGTTCTTGAACCAGCGTGATTGAACCACAAATGCTCCCTGCCACAGGGCTTACAAGCACATTTCAAGGAAACTTAAACTTTCTCTGAAAGCTCAAGCTATAGACCATAAATATTTTAAACAAGGAAAAGAAGACTACATGGATTTTGCTTATTATGATTATGTGTAAATGATAATAATAGAGAAGATTCTAGTTGACGTTTTACTTAAGGAAACACTATTTGGTACTATCAGGGAACTATGTTTTAAAACTTTTGGAGATCTAGGGAACAATGGAAATACTTCAAGAGATCTGGGGAACATGGACGAAATACTTTTGGGGAACTTTGGCAAATAGTTTTGGAGATCTTGGGAACAATAGGCATTACTTTAGGAGATCCAGAGAACAGCCCCCCCCCCCCCCCCCCCCTTGGGAGGGCCTCGATGGTTGTCGTGATAGTGATACATTTCGTTAAGATTCTGTAGTCTGTGTACATATTAAAATTGCCACGTGGTTTGTAACATGGAACAAGCACAACGTGCCAGGTAAACAAAAATCCTTAGCATAGAACACACACAACATGCCAGGGCAACAAACAATCCTTTACATGGAACAAGCACAACGTGCCAGGGAAACAAACAATCCTTAACATGGAACACGCACAACGTGCCAGGAAAACAAACAATCCTTAACAAGATGTTTTATTGAGTAAATAAATGCCTCCGGCCCATAATACAACACTAATTGTTGATCATTGATGCTTTACAAAGCTGTGCTATAATATATTATATATACATTTGAAGTGTCTGAAAACCGGTACAGTATATAATGTGAAACTATGTTTTATCTATAATTTCAAACAGTTTTGTTATAAAAAGAGCAATTTTTCTAATAGTCTCTGGATTATCGCTTTGAAGCAATCGATAAAACTCTGTATTTTGAATGTCCTATATACCAATTAAACAGATGTGTTTCGCTAACATTAGTAAACTTAGAACAATTGAAAAATACATGGTATTCGTTTTCTATCACCATTATATTGGAATTTATGAAACAAAATAAACATATTTTATAGGTTAATGTCACCAACATCTTGTGCTAGCCACACATACCCAAACTTATACAATAATATTTCAACGTTTGTGGCCCAAGTTTTTCTACGTCTATCGTCTAGAGATTTCAACATTTTGTAACAGTTCTTAGGATAGCGATTGTTGGACATTTGAAACAATTTACACCAGTATTTTATGCATTTGGTATAATATATTACACATAGTGGAAGTCTCCCGCACTCTCCAATAGCTACAGAATTATTAACAGTAGAATTAATACCTAGAAATTACTTACAAAATTGCACTTGTATTTGTTCTATCTTGTCGGCGTATTCATATCCCCAGATTTCCGAACCAAATGTGGGTATTGGCACTACCATCGAATCGAATAATTTAAATATATCTTTATGCATAAAACTTACAAATGTCCTCTGATATCCTTTAATTGAAAATATTGTCTTCCTAGCCTAGGCAGCCAATTTACACTTAACAGATGTCCACGAGAGTTTAGGTGTAAAAAGTAATCCCATATATCTATGTCACAGGACGAGAAAATATGCAACCAGTCCGGGACTCGAACCCAGGATCCTTCGCTTACAGGGCGAATGCTCTACCGTCTGAGCTAACCGAACCGCTTACATCAATTCCTCTGCTAGTAGGTTACATACACACTGTGACATATTCCCTCATAAATTTGGAATTCGTCCCGAATTTCCATAGAGACCAGAGAATCATGTGAAATGTTTCTCGGAATATATATCAGTCACAGTCCCTCGTTGGGCGCCAATGTTACAGGACGAGAAAAATATGCAGCCAGTCCGGGACTCGAACCCGGGATCCTTCACTTACAGGGCGAATGCTCTACTGAGCTAACCGAACCGCTTACATCAATTCCTCTCCTAGTAGGTTACGTACACACTGTGACATTTATATACAGATGTCGTGTTAACATTATTACCAATAAAGGACCAATTTTCATAATTTCGTAGTGGACCGCCATTTCTAAATACTATTATTTCAGTTTTATTGATGTTAAACTTCTTACCCGTGTTATCACAAAATTCAGAAATTGCGTTGAGCTGTATTTGTAAGTTCCTTGCTGTGTCCCCATAGTTAGCTACGTCGTCCGCAAAAAGTAAGAAAATAATATCTGGGATGTCATTAGTAATAAATATTCCATTATGACATTTTTCTCTGAGGTAGGTACAAAGTTTATTTATGTAAAGACTAAAAATTATCGGCGAATTTAAATTTCAATGTTCACTCTTCCTGTGATAAACTTAATATATAAATGAACAGTGATGCAATACAATTTTGTCTTGCAAACATCTTACTTAGCATGTTCAAAAGAAGGAAACATGCTACATAGAGTCAATATATTTTAATCATCGACAGTATTTGTAAAGAGAGCATTACAGTTCATTACGAATCTGATTTGTGGCGATACTCGATATTTTAATACGTTTGTTATCAACGCCCTATTGCAATGTACATACATTTTATCAGAGAAGTAATAATAATTATCTTAATGAGATTTTATGATAAAAGTTGCATTGCTATTTTCTAAATGACAATGCAACGTTTATTGTGAATAACATTGGCTGGGCTAATTTCAATTCTTGTTTCTAATTTATATAGCTAATGTTTGATTGAAATTAATATGTTCTGTGATATTCTTTTTTTTTTTTGTTGTTGAATGTATATATGACACAGTGATAATAGTATAATATTATATTGTGTATGTTGATTTTTTTATAGTAACATGAAGTGATAATAATGTTTTAGTGTCTCGTAGGTCGAAATAAACGGCCTGATATAGAAGTTTTAATATACATATACTTGAACTTATTTTGATGTAACTTTTATATGTGACACTCTAATAAACTATTAAAGTCTAAAAAAAAAGTCTAAAGTCTAAATGACGCGAATAATATTTGAGACAATGCCGGTAATGAATACATTTGGATCAACCAGAAAACCGTTTATCTTAAAAACACAATCAAACTGATGAAACAAAACCTCTCAGATCAAGTTCGCCACTATTGGTATGTCATCTAAGTACTTCAGTATTATAACGTCCAAAATTACAACTAGAACCATAGTTGAAAATTCTACCAAGTATTCTGCGACTAGAACTATTCCATTTCCGTACAACTGACCATAACTTACCAGTGAATCTGGGAAGATTACCGTACCACTAACCATAGATTACCAGTGAATCTGGGAAGATTACCGTACCCCGTACCACTAACCATAGATGACCAGTGAATCTGGGAAGATTACCATACCACTAACCATAGATTACCAGTAAATCTGGGAAGATTACCGTACCACTAACCATAGATTACCAGTGAATGTGGGAAGATTACCGTACAAATAACCATAGATTACCAGTGAATCTGGGAAGATTGCCGTACCACTAACCATAGATGACCAGTGAATCTGGGAAGATTCCCGTACCACTAAATATAGATTACAAGTAAATCTGGGAAGATTGCCGTACCGCTAACCATAGATTACCAGTGAATCTGGGAAGATTGCCGCACCACTAACCGTAGATTACCAGTAAATCTGGGAAGATTACCGTACCGTAAACGATATCGGCGATGAGCTACATTATGTTATAAAATATCCATTTTTTTATACTAAGAGATTTTGATAATTCCTCTATGCCATTACTGTCGGTACAATATCATAAAGTTTCGAGAACGCATGGTCTCATCAGCTTATACTCTTCCAAAATACTGTAAATATTAGTACATTTTGCTCGCCATATTAACAATAATTTTCGGTCAACTAATTAACAAAAAAAACACTTACCTTTCATTTAAACTATGGTCATATCCAAAATAGTAATATTTACTTGTAACATATTAGGGTTTTTTACGCACAGTCATACATTTACCATTAACTCACTGGCAAATGACATTCCATTGCGACTATAAAATGTCAACGGATGGAAGCACGTTAAGCACGTGGAAATGTGAAAATTTTCCCGCACTTGAGAAGACAGTGATTTAAACACGCCTACCAACATAGTTATAGATGTCACCGTGTAAACTATCATGTTCGTGATTTTAAAGGGAGTGTATCAGGAAAAACGCTGTAAAATGTAAAAAAAATAAAATGATTATTAAAATGGATAAAAAAGCATCTCATTATCATTAACAAATAAAATCACAATGGTTCGGTATGTCAAATCCACCAAAACGTGACAAAATCGATATTTAAATTTGAGTGGTAAACTTGAAACGAAATATTCATTCTAAAAATTGACACCACTTAAACACTGTTTTCCGACTGGCCAGCATTTTCCTCGCATAATTTGGTCAGTTCATAACTATTTTTATTTTATATTTTGAGCTTAACAATAAATTATTAAAATAAACATCTGCTATGTCCATGTATATTAATCAAGTATAAGTTATTTTCATACAAAATAATTAAATAAAAATGTTTACAATAAGAATTTTATTAACTTGGTCAGCGTTTTCCTGCTTAACTCGGATTTGGTCAGCGTTTTCTTCGTATTTTAAACTGAAAAAAAAAGCTGTTAAAACAAAATTCTGATTGATATTTTTATGCATGTTGTTAAAAACATCTAATTTTACATAAAAATATAGCTTTTAAATACAACATGTTTACAATAAGTTTGTTATTAATTTGGTCAGCGTTTTTCTGCTTAACTCGAATTTGGTCAGCGTTTTCTTCATACTTTAACCTAAATTTTAAGCTATTAAAACAAACATACGATTATAAACTTTTTATGTATGTTATTCAAATACATCTTAATTTACATAAAACATAACTTTAAATAAACAAAAATGTTTACAATAAGAATATTATTGACTCGGTCACCGCTTTCCGACTGGTAAGCGTTTCCTCGCATAATTCCAGTATAAAGCAGCTGGGTTATGCAATATTTTTCTCCAGGATTAAATTGTTGACTAGATTTGCCTCCTGGTATGTGATCGGTCAACGATTGAAACGTGCGAATGTTGAGGTGACTTTGATATAACCTTCAGAGAATGAGGCAAATCTGTTTCAACACAAATCATAATGTAAACATTCCAAAGATGATAATATTTACACCAGAATTAACCTTCAGCCGAAGTTTGTCTATTGACCTAGCGAGGTTAATAATGGCACACGCTTCAGGGTCAAGGTTATGCAATGTTTGTTTATGTTAGAGCTGGCCGCGCGAATCTGAGTGACCTTGACTCTGATCACACTATGACCTTGAAGCAACATCGTAAGTATGACCTCAACCCTGATTATACTATAGCCTTGAAACGATGACGTAGTTTGACCTCGATTCTGACATGTGCGCTAATGTGAGTGACCTTGACTGTCCTTGACACTGACCCAGATCTAGGCCTGGATCCACCGGACCCACCTCCACGGAGCCTCATTTGCTACTACCCGTGATTTTTTTACCCCTCAGAGCGGACACAAAAAAACCCGGAAAAAATACATCAAAAACATTTGCCCCCAGGGTCATGGTTTTGAACAAATTTGAGAGGACCACAAACGGACCCTATTTGTCAATGCCTTGTACTACAAACTTTAACCTGCTAAAAACAAAATTCTAAGCCAAAAAGGGAAATAATTCTGCCAAAATTCAATCAAGAGTTATGGTTCTTATCTCTATGAGTTTACTAAAGGATGTTGAACACATATGTGAAATTTCATGTCCAAATGATAGGATGATGAAATAAGTACTTAATAAAAAATTAAACCTTTAAAAATCTCTAACCAAATTTTCCAAGTACAAAAGAGCAATAACTCTAAAAATATGCAACCCAGAGTTACGGTTCATAACTATGTGCGTTCCATTGATGGTGCTGAACATACATGTGAAGTTTCATTCATATCAAATTAGTGGTTGCATAGATATCTTACCTGATAAAAAACTTTAACATGAAAAAGGGCCATAACTCCGCCAAAATGAACCCAGAGTTATGTTTTTATGTCTGTGAGTCCCATTAATGATGCTGAACACGCATGTGAAGTTTCATTCATATTAAATAAGTGGTTGCATAGATATCTTACCTGATAAAAAATTTTAACATGAAAAAGGGCCATAACTACGCCAAAATGCAACCAAGAGTTATGTTTTTTATGTCTGTGAGTTCCATTGATGATGCCAGAGACATAATACACAGTGTATTATGTCTCTGATGATGCTGAACACCCATGTGAAGTTTCATTCATATCAAATAAGTGGTTGCATAGATAGCCCCTCCCCCCCCCACCACCACCACACACACACACACGCACACACACACAACACACACACACACACACACACACACACACACACACACACACACACACACACACTGTCCATTTTATTGTTAATTTACGGGTACCAGACACTTAAAATGTTTAATGAAAATAAAGATTTGTATAAAATGATCATTTGACACAACTTTATCAATTTCTTAAAGAAAACCAAAATGGTTTCGATCAAAATACTCTACTTCCGATAATGTTTTACTTTAAAAGTTTTGATATATGTCCAAGAAAAAAGTTTTACCGAGACCAGTAACCCTGTGAATAATATAATTTGGTAATATCACATTACAGTCATGTTCCCAGAGTTGAACGCAACAAATAGCTGATTTTTGTTTAAAGAAATATGTTTTTTTTCTTCTGTTTTTCTCTGCGTATGACTGTTTTCTTTTCTTGTTCATTATTTTTGGGAAGAATGGGGTCATTCTCTTCCCCGATATAGGGGCAACTACGTTATTTACCGGAAACAAAAGGCCCGTGACGGGCTGTGCTGCTCTACTGGCAGATTTTGAAAATAGGATTGATTGATTGATTGATTGATTGATTGAATATTTAGCGTCATTTTTATGCCATCGATGGCTAACAGACGATCAGTTAACCTAACCACTGTTTCCTGGGATTAACCAGTACTCGAGCACACCCCGTCTCCGCAAGTAACTGATAACTTCCCAGTTGAATGAGCGGAGGTCAGTATAGGGTGCCAACTTGTTTTAAGCAGTAGTATTTTCCGTGTGTAAGTTAGAAATACATACATATATGGACGAAGAGACTCACTGCAGTACAAGTAATTCCTGTATACTATCCTCTGCATCCGTCATGTAATAATCAAAATGTTTATTGCCAAAACCAAGGAATTATAAAGAGTAGGAAAGGCAAATAATTGGAATTTTGTGAACGCTCGCGTATTCACGCAATTTCTCGCAATATCTCGTTTTCAATTATCTTAACTTCCATTCATCTCAGGAACACAAATCAAAATTCTTACATTGCAGAATGAAATTCTCATTAAAACAATACCATTTCCAGCAATTTATGTTTGAAATTGTTGAAGAAATTTTGATAACGTGTTCGAAACATGTTAAAACATCTAAATTTCGATACAACTTACAGTTTATGTAAAAGAAATCAGTCTGTGAATTATGAACCATTAATTGCCAAATTATTAATTCTTTGTGTGCTATTTTATCAACAATTATCCAGTACTTGCAAATTTCTTAGAAATGATCGCCATATGGTCAGATTTTATTCCAACCTAGAGGCCACAATTTTACATAGCCCATAGAAATATTCAGAAAAGTGTGCTTGTCCCAGTATGCACTAAGCATTATTTGTATATAACCTGCAATCTCATATAAGCAATTATGTATCCTCAGTTGCTGCTTTTTGCACAAGTGTTGTATAAAGTACATTTAATATTTAAAAAATTATTGTGTAACAATCTTATCATATGGGAAGAAACATTGTAGTGGATCCATTATCAATAAGTAACATTTTTCATGTTTGTTATTTATAGCCATACGCTGCTGAAAAGCCATGTGTGGGATGCAATAGTGCCCTAACCAAGGCTCGCTCAACCTATTGGGAAGGAGGCCGCGGCTGTAGAAACAAGATCACCACTGAAATATTTTCATGTATTATAATATAGATGAATGCATGAAGCCTAATTTAACTAATTTTTTCTTCTTCTTCCAAGTAATTCATCTCTCAAAAATTGAGCATTTTTTAGTTGAGTGTATGTTAATGTGGCGTTGAGGACCGAGTGTGCTTTACTAGTTAGAGTCCAACATATACAGGTTGATAACTGGGTATTCAAAGCCCCATCTTGAAGGATGGTATGCTGGCAGTTGAGATCAGTCCAGCAGGAAGATTCGCATGTCTATGTAATTGCAAATGGAATTATCAAATGGTATAGCAATAAAACATATGAAAAACTGTCATGGAAATAAAAGGATTAGCAATGCAGAAATATATCTAATGTGTGGACGAAATATTTTTGTAAAAATTATGTGCTTATGTTTGATAAAATATGGATCATTGTTATAGTTTTCTTTCATTTATTGACATGGTGTTGATACATTGGAATCCATCATCTCATAATGCAATTAAATAAGTACATGTTCTTTAAAAAATAGTTTGTGACAAATTATTCATATTTTTTTTAAGATTTCGATGAAACTTCCCGTTAATATCTGCTCATATTAAATAACCAATTAAAATAACATCTTTACCTTGATTCTTCCATGGTGAGGTATGTTTTTGAATAAAATTAAGAATTCTTCATTTTGTTTTTTTGTAAATATACCATATTTCTGGGATATGCCTCAATGTTAAGTAAAAGTTATATAGTTAATATAAATAGTATTAAAGTTTTGTCCATGTTTATATTTCCAGATGTTCTGTATAAATCAGTGAAAACATGTGTTCTATTTCAGGGGAGATGACAAGAAGTACAACAACTTGAACAAGACCACCTCCAGTAAGGCACAAGCCCTTGCTGATAAAAACAAGGGCAAGAAGAATACAAAGTTACGTCACACATAGAATGTCTTGCATTACAGACCTTCATGGATTTCGTATAACAGATGATGTATATAGATCACTAACGACAGATGTCATCAGTTTATACAGATTCCATATATTGATTTTGTCTTAAACAACTATATTTCATGTACTTATAGATGTCAGTTATATAAAGATTGCTTATGTTTGTATTCTATGAAATGATTTATTGTCATTAGGATTAAATTTGCATTGTTTTTGGTTCAAAAACGTCATTGGGATTTAACTTTGTTAAAAACTAAAAAATCCAGTAATTTTAGCAATATTTTCTCCAGCTCTGACGTTAAACTTTTTAAGTATTTATAATTGCATAGCCATGTTTATAATTATTGACCTCTGTCTGCATATATGACAATCATTTGAAGGCGCATGTGTGAGAAACATGTCAGTTAATCTGTTCCTTGTGTTGTATGCTTGAAAGTGAGCTGGAAAAAAATGTGTACACATATGCACAAGTATTTTGTTTGCCAAGACAGTTGACATTCTTTCTAAGAAACTGTCTGTGTTTAGCACTGAATCAAAGGTCATACATGTGATTTAACACTAGAATGACCTCAAATATTGATACATATAATTTATGAACATGTGATATAATTGATGAAAGAATAAAGGAAAAAAAATTAGTCCCCCACAAATATGAATGATTTCACAGTATATGGATATCCAATATAAATTTCTTACAAAATTGCAATACAATTTAAATGGGATGGTAGTGTAATGGATAGTGTTGGCCACTCACACCAGAGGTGGCGGGTTCACTTATCAGCTCGACCTGATGCTTCTCATAAAAACAACACTTGGTATTGGTTCTACCCAGGAAGCAGACTCGAGAGCAGTTCATACTTTTATCGCAGTTGGGTTAAAAATAAATTAATATAAACTAAATGCAATACTGTTAAAGGTTTATATTGTTTTATAAGTTGTATGTAGCTGTAAGTACAAGTAGAAGTCATGTTGTCCGTATGTATAGATATTTATACATATACAATGAACTTTTCAAACCTATCTTCAGAAATTATATCACATGTATTTATGGATACATTTATGAAAATTTGCAGTACATGGTTTGAAGACACGTCAGGATAATCTGTAATTTGTTCATGTGCACAAGCAACTTGAAGTATTGTAGAATTTCTTTAAAAAAATCTGACCTATGAACTAGGATTGTGAGTCCGATGACAGGTCTTCGATGATTGATAATCATTGCCTCTCATTGTCATTCATCTCTCACAGCTAATTCAAGTGGGAAAATTAAATTGTATGTTCTTATAATTGTGCTTATAGAAAATTACATTGTATATAGATAATGTAGACATTTTCATTATCCAAAGGCTGTTTTAATTAAACATTGATGTTAAGTAATTCTAATATACACATGTATGTCCAGGTGCCATTGTAGTTTTACAGTGATTCTAATAAATGTCCAGGTGCCATTGTAGTTTAACAGTGATGCAAATAAATGCCCGCATGCCATTTAGAGTTTAATAGTGATTCTATTATACGCTCAGGTGCCATTTAGAGTTTTACAGTTAATTCTTAAGCTCCTGCCATTCAAAGTTAAAACAATAAGACCAGTAACGTCTGAAGGGTTCTATTTTTTTTTTTTTTTCCAGCTACCTTACAGTAACTCATTTATTCTCCCCGTCAATGAGTGTGTTGTGGGTCGAGGAGGAACATCCCACCGCACACTTTACACTGTCAGCATATAAATATAGAAAAAACAATTACGTGCACGCAACACTCTCATTCTTAAAAAGAACTTATTACATATATAAATATATATTATATCAAATACACATGTGTATTTGTAATTTGTTTTTGTATGTTTCTCTATGGTCCTTAATATTCTAAAAATAAGACCTTCAGTGAACTTAATATCATACAATATATATTTTTATATGTATTTTGTCTTTGTTTCTACATTTCTATATTTCTTTAATATAATAAAAATAAGGCAAAGGGAAATATAAATGAGTTTTCAGGTAAAACGTCTCTTCTTTTTTTTTATAGCTTGACATATTTGTCGATGAGAGAAGATAATGGATAAAAGAAAAAAAAATATATATACATGTGTCTGTGTGGGTTTTGAATATATTATATTTTTTTATTACTTTAAACTAAGTTATTTTATGGTATCATTTCTGACTAACTGGCCAAGTATCTGAACATCTTACAGAAAAATAATTAACTAACTGCTTGCATAATTGGTTGCCAATCTTTTTCGAAACATTGTAAGTTGTTGTTTTTTATTGCAAGGTGTTTATATGTTTTAAAAGCCCAAGCTACCTTATTTTTAAAAGCATTTATGGATAGAGGGATATCTAATCTTTTTGAGGAGAATATATAACACTTAATTTGGAGTGAAAAAAACAGGTCTGCCTCACAAAAATGCTTTCCAATATTAAAAATGAACTCTTCTTCATTGAATATATATGGTATATTTTTCGACAGTAGGGTTTCTTTTATTTCTTGAAGAAATATTTTAGTTTCGGGACAGGTCCACAGCATATGCGTAATTGTCTCTACCTGTTGACAGGAACTGCATAGGGGACTTTCTTTAACTTTAATTTTATATAAAAAAGCTTTAGTTGGCAATAGTCTATGGTTAATTCTCACTTGGAACCACTGTAATTGAGAAGCTATTGCAAACTTAAATGGTGAGTAATATATCTCTTTCCATGTGTTGTCTTCAATATCATAGAGTTCTTCCCATTTATTTTTTGATGTTGGGATTTCATTATTTTTATTAAGCAGTTCATAAAATTCATAACAGCCTTTAGAACTTTTGAAAAATAGCCAACAATAATTTGGTCTGAAAGGATATTTCATTTTTTTAAAGTCTAAAATATTTGGTACTAATGATTTAAATGAATTTATGGCTGCAATCAGCCCATTGTATGTTAGGAAATTTGTTTTAATTCCATATATGTCTTGAAGCTCTTGCATAGAGTACCATGACCCATTGTCTTTGTAAATGTCATTTACATATATTAACCCTTTTTCATACCACAGTTTATAGAAAATATGTGACCCTCCAATAAGAATATTATTATTATAATATAAAGGACTTGATAAAAATTCTTCTGCCCCTTGGGGAACACAAACTTTAAGCAGTTGTACATAAGATATTAAGACATCTTTCCAGAATTTGTTTGATAATGTATTTATAATAGATTCACCATACCCTTGTCCAAAATTAACTAGTTTATTTAAATTAATACAATTGTCAAACAGTAATTTCCATGAACTGTTATTTGTAAATGCTCTTCTTATCCATGTTAATTTTAGACTTTGTATAAAGGCATTTATGTTAATCATTCTAAGCCCACCATCTATGTATTGTTTTACAATAATTGTTCTTTTGATTTTTGCTGGACCTTCCCATAGAAAGTTATAGAAAATATTGTTTAGGTTTGTTATAATGTTTTTATTGGGATTTGGTAGAGAAATAAAAAGGTGATTTAATCTGGAAAGGAGTAGAGATTTAATAACTGTTATTTTTCCTAATGGAGTTAGGTATCGTCTCTTCCAAATTTTTATCAAATTTTCTATTTTATCTAGTTTTTCTTTATAATTTAAGTCAATCATTTTATCTAGGTTAACATGAAAAGTTAATCCCAACAACTTAAAGTTATTTTTTCCCCAAACTAATTTCCACTTTGTCTTTATAGTGTCTGTACTGTATTTTTTTCTCCCTATCCATACCACTTGTGTCTTATCAAAATTAATATTTAGACCAGAATATTTTGCAAATTTAGATAGTTCTGAAAGAGAAGCATTAAGTGAAGACTCAGATCCATCCAAGACTATTGATGTATCATCGGCATATTGAGACAGCTTAATTTCCTGATTATCAATTGAAATGCCTTTTATAGATGTATTATTTCGAATATTTATGGCTAGTATTTCGGCACATAAAATAAATATATATGGAGACAGTGGATCGCCTTGACGACAGCCACGCCCTATATTAAAAAAATTAGAAAGTTTACCATTTTGGTTAACTGCTAACATTGCATTTTTATATAAAACTTTTATCCAAGTTATTAATGACTCACCAAACTTAAAAAATTTCAATACTTTAAAGATAAAACTCCAAGATACGGAATCGAATGCTTTTTCAAAATCTATTAATAAAATAAGACCTGGAATATCATTAACCTCAGTATATTGCATAATATCATATATGAGACGTGTATTTTCCCCCATATATCTTCCGGAGATAAAACCAGTTTGGTCCCTATTTATTAGTTTATCTAAAGTGTTTTTAATCCTATTTGAAATCGCGCTGGATGCAATTTTATATACACAATTAAGCAAAGATATTGGCCTATAATTTTTAAGTAAAATTCTATCCTTACCATCTTTTGGTAAACAAGTAATAACACCTTCTTTTTGAGATATTGATAATTCTCCTATTGAATAGCCGTAGTTGATAGACCTAACAACAAAATGTCCAATATGTTTCCAAAATGTTTTAAAAAAGTCTGCTCCAAATCCTGAGCTGCCAGGGCTGCGGTTGTTCGCCATCGATTTTAATGATTTTGAGACTTCTTCATACGTTAATAACCCCTCCAAAGAATTGGACTCATCCATGCTAAGTTTTGGAATATCATAATTATTAAGTTCATTATCCAAGTCGATATCTTGAAGTTCATTATCTTTGCTCGAATATAAATTTTCATAAAAGATCTTAGTTTCATCAAGTATCTCATTTTGATCAGTGATTATATCACCATTTGACTTCTGTAATTTTGTAATTAGTTTAGATGTATAATTGTGAGTTTCCAGGTTACAAAAAAAAGAAGTTGGTTTTTCCCCATCTTCAATAATTTGTGCCCTAGACCTAATTAAGTATCCATTTTCTATTTTTGATGCACCTGTATTATTATAAAATGCAGGTGAAGTTCGATATTTGTTGTCGGTCAAAACTTACAATCAACGAATACCCATGGGTAATTCATTATGATGCTCTCCATTTATCATGATGCATGGAGAATATCGAAATTGTCACCCGGGGGTATCTGAGGATGAAATTTACAGGAGTTATAACCCCTTTTTGGTAAAAAATTGGTTTCCGATCGTTAGCAAGGATTCATGTTGATAGATACATTTCTAGTTTAAACATGGTATTATTTAATAGATATATACATGTATATATTCAAGGATTAATTTGTAGTATACCTTACATAATCGTAATAGTGCGTGCTTGTAGTGCTTGCTTGCTTTTAGTTGGTTGTTAAAAATGAAAGCTGTTTGATTTTAAAATGTTACCATGTAAGTAAAAATTTCAAATGATATTGTACAAACATTGATGTACATTTTGGAGTATAAGATACATTAATGATTTTACTGGTAAACCAATCTTGGAACTGTTAAAAACTTAATCAATAATCTAGAAAAAAAATTGAATTTTTTATCAATTTAAAATAAATAATCGCAGCTTTATTTATTGGTTTGTTTTATATGCTACTTTCCAATTGAAAATTACTTAATAAGTGTTGTGCTCCGTATTCAGTGAAACTGATTTGTGGTTACCGTAAACTGACTGGATAATAGTTAATAGCTTTCACTGCTATGCCTTGACTGAGGTGTAACATACATTTATATAGAAGGTCCTCCATGACCGAGTGGTCTAAGGCGCTGTCTCATCACTTATCTCTCACTGCTAAGGTCGTAGGTTTGAGTGTCACTTGCTCCAAAAACTTTTATGTGAGAAAGTTTCCATTTACTTGCGGAAGGACGGTGGTTCTATTCAGTCTGAGGTCTTCCTCCAACGGTAAAACTGGCTATGCCATATATAACCTGAAATGTGTTGAAAATGGAGTTGACCCCATTAAAAAACCAAAAAAAAAACCCATCCATATAAAAGGAAATGATAACAAGGTCACCACCAACCAAGTTATAATACACCAGCTAATGAAATGTACCTGTTGCAAATTTTATACACAAGATCACCCCCTACAAGGGTATAAGACCAGGCCTACCAGAGTACCACATCTTTTGTTTTGAAAAATAGCTTTCAGCAGTGGCAGAAAGGTTTACAAATCCCAAATAATGAGCTCAAACTAGTTTATATACATTTCTACTGCAATCGGTCTTAATGAACTATATACATGTATATAGATAAACTGCATTTTATTTCACACATTTACAGCTGGGCAGAGCTAAATAATACTAGTGCGCATTCAATTGGTTGCATGGTTTTATATTTCTGTCATAACTTCACATTGTCGTGAATTTATGTGACGTTTGCCCTAAAGTTTCCATGAAAATGCTTGCACGCTCTCAGCGTGGTCACAATGTTGCTGTTCCAATCATGACATTGGTTTTGTGATGTGCATATGATCAACCTTTTTAATGTGGAAATGACATAATAACGTAATAGTTTTATGTAATATTCAAGTATTTTTCACCGGGTAATAAAAAGTCTAGTTTGATGTTGCCGGAGGCTTAATGAACATTAATACTACCCTAAGTTTTTTTATTACTCAATGAAAACTCAAAATTCTGCTTTTAATCATTAATACAACTGACAACTTTGAAAACATACATTAGGATAATTACCCAGACCCCAAACTTAAAATCAGTACCGATAGTTTTCTCCACTTTAATAACATTTTACTTAAATTAACTGATTTTGACTGGTTATTGCATTATTTTTTAACTAATGTGCATGAAATCATATGCAGTTGTACTACAGTCAGTCTAAAATCATGATTATTGGATGCTTTTCTTCAATTCTATACTGTAAGTACTTTAGGACATTCATAAATGTGTTGATGATGCAGAAGCCAGACTGACAATTCCTTTAAATGCTTATTATTAACTAGGAAGTTTCTAGCACTATTTTTCTAGTCTTTAGTTGGATTCGTCCAGAACATCAGCTCACAACCTTCAGAATGAGATGTAGATACTTTGCCTTTAATACACAAGGAAATAACAAAAAGGCTCCTGTTTAAACAATATATTTAAGTATATACTTAAAATTCTTAAAAACTTAATCTAAGAAAGCAGCTAGATAATCATGACTTAAGACTGGTTCCAGTAAAACTGCATATGGCTTCATTGATATTATTTACATAATGTGTAAACATCCAGTCAAAATATAAGTTGGTGAAACAGAAGCCAGAGGTCGTATTGACCAACCATTCTTGAAAATATTCTTAGACTTAAGCTTGAAAATCCGTATTTCAGTCTTAGATATCTAGTTTACCATGGCAGATATAATAATTGTGTGGGTTCATTTGACTATATATTAGCTGTCTCTACATGCTTGCAAATAATGGTCTCAAAAAATGGTATCGAAGTGATTTTTTCAAGGTTCATTCTCGAGTTCAACTCTAAGAATATTCTTAAAAAAAAATAAGAGTAAATGCCACCACAGATGAAAATAACATACATGTAATAACATTTGTTCATTATTGCAAATTGATATTAACAAACATCAGTGGACAATGAAAACATATTAAACATCCACTTAATGGAAACATGAAGGCCACAAATATTGATAACTTAATAAAGATGTTTTTTATTATTAAAGTACATCATTTCATATTTATGCCTCATTAAAGTCAGATACACATGTTTGACTAATACATGATATTCAAATATCCCAGACACATGACACTACTGGTACATATATAAATTTATTCATACTTTTCATAAAAAACTAAAAGGTCACACTAATCTATTTCTCTACAACAGCACTATTCAGTCATTCATTACTTAGTATTGCAGCAGAGAGAAAACACTGAATCATTCTTAAGCATAGCAATGACCAGATATGGTATTACACAATTAGTTAAACTCTTGTACCATAAGTTCACATAAAATTATGATATGTTGATGTAAAATTCTAACAAATATAGTTAAATAAGTGTTCAGTGTCACCCCAATATTTCAGTCAAAATACAAATTACCAGTACATGTATATTGAACTTTTCTGATTTAGTGATTTTATTGGAAACTACTCTATCTTGGCTTCTTAGTCAACTAGTTATCAATTCCTGTAATTGATCAATTATCGTATACTGATAATAATATTACTTTTTGGTACTTGTAGATGCTTGTGTTTCATTTATTTCATTCCTGCACAAATGACGATGAAAATACAAATACCAGTATAGCAAATAATCAACCAACTGAAATATATATGTTATCATTTAATTTTAAGTACATAAATCTATGAAAATGGCTCAAAGTCTGTTTTACCAGGTAAGAGGAAAAAACAATTAATAATCATCAGTCAGCTTTTAAATATCAATAACTGATCACGATTCTATGGACCAATTGACCCGACACGAGAATGACCATCACTCTGCCCACTGGCCACGTTGAATTGTCTGTCTCAAGTAAACATATAGTGTTTTTTCTTATACATAGTTAGCTTGTCTAAGGAAAATGGTAGAATAACAACCAATATCAGTCGCTGATTGGATTAATGATGCGTTTGATTGGCAGCTCCCATCAGGTCAATTCCAACCACACAGTCTTATTATAAGCACTGCCACATTGCAGTACCATACAAGACACATGGCACATTACCCTACCCAGCTACAGTCTATTAACCATAGACATAACATCTGTGTGTCTACCCTCTATTTGCTAGGAACCAAGCTAGATAGCTAGTAGTGCCATTTTAAAAGTCTCTGGCATGAACCATACAAGTATCAAACCTACAGTCTCTCACAAGATAGGCAGATGCTCTTCAGCTGTACCCAGGTTGTGGTGTTACAAGCATACTGGTACATTTGGCCTAAATCACAAATAAGTAAACATGTGTACATGTCTTTAAGCTAAATTAAGGCAGATTTATATCCAATGTCCACTAACTTAAAGGATCATCATTGTCCACGACCTCTACCTGTATCAGTCCACTTATAAATGCATATGTAACCATGGTTGTAGCAGCAAAAACACCGGCTAATATCATGTTCCTTTTTTTGTTAGGAAACTCTTGGCTGTCTGATTCCACATCTTTCCGCTTCTGCTCTTCCTTCTGCTTAGCTTCCATATCTAAATGTAAACACAGAAGTAAGTAAATTTTCTTGTCAACTTTTATTTTACCTGTGAAACAGTGCAGGACCATTTTCAATGAACTGCAGTTTTATAGGTAAAGAAATATCCAAAATGCATATTACATGTGTAAAACCCTTGTCTTTGTATGAGAAACTGGGAAAATTGAATACACAACTCCAAAGGTGAGTAATGTTGTTATGGCGACTTCAATCACTCGGCCATGCAGGAACATTAATGTTGTTTAGATCCTGATAATGGCGGCTAAGATCACTCGGTCACACATAAAAATTTATTAAAACAGATTTTAAACTTGTATTATGTATAGGGGGGAAGTAGTTTACTTCAAGCAATATGTAATAGTTTCTCCAAACTGTTGACTTGCCTACCAACTTCATTCTGCAAAAAAACTGTTTTTGTAACAGTATGCAGAGTTAATACCATATGGGAATAGACAAAATAATTAAAGTATGTTCAAAATTATAATTACAAGTATAACATTACACAATTCCATAATTTAATTGAACTCGGAGCAATTTAGAAAACCCGAAGACTTTGACATCCTTGTGAGATTTAATTACTGAAAGTTTAAATAAAACAAACCAGACAAACAAGCTGATACAACAGTTCCTATGTACATCAGCTTATTATTGTAGAGATAGATACATACACATACCCTCCCCAAATAGTTCATCAAAGATTCTTGTATTCAAAATCTAATGTTTTAAATCTTGCAAATGTTGAACCATTTGCCACAACCAACCTGTTGCTTCTTGGCAGTGGTACATATATCTCCATTATTAATTAATACTGTCCACTGTTCAATGAATGAATGAATTAATGAATGAACTACAGATACACAGATATATATATATATATATATATATATATATATATATATATCACTTAAATAACATATTTACAATATGAAAAATGAGCATTTGAATAAATGATGCTTTATGCCATGCCAACATGTATATATCACTTTACTTGTCTATTTACAATACATTGCAAGAAAACAGTCATAAATGATATGTTTCACAGTATGTCTACTTTGATAACATATCTATAATACAAGAAATGAGACAAATGCTATTACCTTGTTGAGACATGGGGAAGAACTCTCGCAGTATTCTACTGCAGTGGAGACACAGGTTATCACAGAATGAGCGAAGGTGACTTGTTAGCTGGTTGCTATTTAGCGGAGCCTTCAACAGTGGGGCAATGTAGCTGAACACCAGTGCATCTAGTGATGAGGGTCTGGAATAGGTAACATTTACATGTTAAGGGTCTTTATTCGTAAAGCTTGCACATTTATGAAGTTCTGAAGTGTAATATCTGAAGCTACAAAAACTTGTATATCTCCATCTAGGTGCATCCTCCACTACCTGTATATGGAGATTTATAATAAATCATCAGTAGATGACTGAGCATCGGACCAACTAGGGGGCGCTTCACAACAAAAAGCACAAAAGTGGGGCAGAGCGCAGTCGGTACAAAGAGTACTTGCCACCCTCGCTGGAGGTTACAGGTTCAATCCCCAACTTGACACAATGGCTTTTAAAAAAATAACAACACTCAGTACTGCTTTTACCCAGGAATTGGACTCGAGATTGGTTTGAACTTACTTCACAAATGAGCTTAAATAAAATAATATAAACTCTAATTAAAAAGGTTGATGTCTTTGTGCTTTTTTATACTACATGTAGATCTGTACCTGTAGACTGGCACGACAATAAACTTAAACTATATGCAGTATGTCTTGGAATTGCTTCAAACCTCAGATCTCAAATAGGTGATATAAAAATAACACTGATCACATGCTTAATAATGTCTCTGAGATAACAATTAGTCGAGACCCATTCTCCTACTAACATTACATTTTAACATAAAATATCATCTAAAACAAAAATGTGAATTTCTAAAATACCACTTTTAAGACAACTTACTGACTTCCAAAGAAATATTCTTGGTCCCCCAGTTTATTAGACAGGAATGTTAGACAATCTTTAGCATCTCTGTAAATCTGAAATAAAAAAAAGGCACTTGATTATGAACTAAAGAGTAGAGCATGTGGTCCAGTGGAATGGCACCGAACTGTGGATCAGAGGGTCGTTGGTTTGATCCTCTCCCATGGCCATGTGTGGTGTCCTTGAACTAGACACTTTTACTGCATATGCTTATTACTGGTTCTACCCAGGAAGAATTCAAGCATGATTTATACAAGTTGTAATGACTTGTTTTGCAAACGAAGTAAAATAAATAAGTTTAACCCTTTACTCCATAGATATGAGTTTTTCCGCACCAATCACAGAAGGCCTTTGAAAACAGTGCAGGAAGAGTTCAGATTGCTCGTAACGAGCAATCTGAACACTTCCTGTAATGTTTTTCCACTCTGTCAGTTAATATAAACATTATTCACCCAATAATTCAAAAGCCTTCTATATTAGGTGTCCAAAGGCATCTACATTAGAGGTGTCCAAAGGCGTCTACATGTATATGAAGTAAAGGGTTAAACAAACTAAAGAGTACAATTATGAGACCCGACACAGAGGTAACTTATTAAATTGTTTGCATATGAATCCCATTTTTTCCACGAGTAACTGGCAAGCTTCGGTATTTGCTATATTTCTATGCAAGGATAACTTATAATTCATACTCTTCATACTTCAAGGTCAAACTATTCATTTGTATTCTCATTGCTATTACACAAAATATATATATTAAATACAAATTGTCACAAAGAGAATATACCTTTGTAACTATATCAGTGTCTGTTATATTTTCAGTTCCCTGTGCCGTGTACACCCGGTTCTCGGCTTGTTTTTGGTATCTGCCAGGCAGCAAGAACTTCAATGGAAGTGGTGTGGAGCTGATGTACCAAGGCCGTGTTATACTGACATAGGTGTCCGTCTCTATCCACCACAAGTGTAACTGTAAAACAATCATAGACTGTATTTCAAATCAGAATTTTGTGGAATAAGGAAAGAATTCCAAACATTAACAGCAATGAGCATGATATTTTTTCGAATGTTTTTCTGAAGCATGTTGTGTTGAAAACACATGGTACATTCTGAGGAAAAAGACAAAAGCAAGGTTTTATTTTTCTGCAACCTAACCTTTCTAGGATCCTGGAGGTTAATCAGTACCTAAGAGCAAATCAATCTCCGCAAGTAACTAATAACTTTTCCACTTGAATCAGCAGTGAGAGACATTTGACAATGATTCACAATATTGTATATCAATCGGTGCAGAGACTATTGCTGGCTAGGATTCGAACTCACGACCCAAGTTTTTTTACCAACACAGACAACTTTTTTTTAAATATATATGTAAATAAAAAATTATATTCTCAATATTTTTTATTTAAAAGTAAAATGTTTTTTGAAATAGACAATGTATACGCATGCATGTTAATATATTTATACATACTAATGCAGGTAGAAATTTCCCCTCCAACATCGCTGTGTAGGCCACCACATCTGCACTCTGTTTGTTGGACAGGTTAAAGTCAGATCCCCAGTTCTACAGAAAATTAACACTATTTCAACACATATGTTCCATTTTTGTTTTTGATGATTTTCTCCATTTTTTAAAATTTTGTAAAGAAAACAGACACTCGACCACGAAAGACCTTCCTACACTACATGTATATATCATATTATATACTATATATGTACAGTCGTGTGGATTCCAAAGTACTAAATAGTGCATGGTGCTCCAGCCACGCTTAGCAGAAATATCACAAGGATCCATCACAAAGTACATTATTAGCAACAAAGTTAAAATAAGTACTTATAATTATGGTACTCGTAATTGTCAAAGACTATTTCATTTTTATAAATTCATAACAGTTTACAGCTTTAATGATCACTCTAGCCTGTTTCCTGGGTAAGAAATCAGTACTGTTGTTCTGAGAGATCATAAGGCAAAGACTGGGATCAAACCTGCAACCACTGGCATAAGTAGCTAATGTCCTATTCATGTAATTAACACAGCCCTTTAAATAGGTCTGTAAACAAATGATACACATTTTTTGCTATTATTTTTTTTAAATTACAATTATTGCTACATGTACGAGGGGTTATCCAGAAGTTTGTGGACAAATTTAATAAAATCTATATTTATGCAAGTGCATAGCTATATTTTTCACAACTTAAGTATTAGTGTATTTGTCATCGATGTACGGTGTTTTAGTATATTTCTTATGTCAATAATAATGTTATGGTATCCATAGCAACATACATACATGATAAGTGCCGCAGCTCAAAATGTTGAACAATTCGACAGACAAATACGTGAATAATAACAATCATTTTCCCATAACACTCGCGGTAAATCATATATAATTGAGGACACGGCATCAATGTTTGCATGACAATGTCATTCCAGCATTGCACGCAGGTGTTAGGAGTTTTAATCAACTTCTATTGAAAATGTAGATGCATTCATATGCAAATAGTGCATCTAATGAAAAGGTAAAACAACGAGCAGTAATACAGTTTAAGTCAATATTAGCAAAACATTGATTCAGACGATATATATGTATAGTAAAGCTCCGAGAAAGTTATTTTAGTGCATTTTGTAGTCTACAGATGACACAAACGGTACAGTGAGGAGCGAGAAACAATAATGGATGATAACATATGTGGTCGCCCTGTGTCAAAATTGCGTCAATGTCACGTTAACATGGTAAAAACTGCCTTAATAAGGATTGCCGTAATACAATTCATGAACTATGCTGCGAACTAAGTATAGGTTACAATACAGTGCACACGATAATTAAGTTTAAATAGCATGCATTTAAGTGCTCGCTGGGTTCCCCAGTTGCTAAACGAGTATAAATGGAGCAACGAGTAAGAGTAGGAAAATTACTTGTAAAATAAATTGATGTCGCAACGACGTAAAGTGAATCTGCCCTGCGGCAGATAGGCCTACATGACATATTTGAAATACATGTTACTGTTTTATTTGAATATATATTTTCTTCATACTTTGCATACAGTGTGCCGTTAGATTAAATACAATACATTTAAAACTCCAAAAAAATCAGACATGTCATGTTCATATTATGAGATTTGATCACAAACTTCTGGATAACCCCTCGTATGTCTTCTAGTAAAATTCTTTAACATTCCTTAAGATTTTTCACAAGTTGAACAAGAACAATTTTCATTTATAACATTTTCCCCCACAGTTGCTCATTCCAGCATGTGCAGAAAATGTGTTTTGCTACTGAACACCATACATGGACTGTCGGAGGATCAACCCCATGACCCTACAATCATTGATCTGATGCTCAACCACTGGACCATGTGCTCCACACAAAAATCATAAGTTTGAAAATTATAGTAAGCAAGCGGCATGAATAAATGCTAGAAATATTTTAATTTCATACTAGTATTTGATGTGACTTCTCAATGTCAAAGCAACATAAAACTTCTACACACATTTTAAAGTTTTCCCTGACATGTTCCTTAAAGGGATTACCTGTATATCAGAAAAAAAAATGCTATTAATGTCTTACGAGTTTAAAGTATTTTTAAAATGGATAAAAAGTATCTCATTATCATTAATAAATAAAATCCGAATAGTTTTGTATATCAAATCCATCAAAACTTGACAAAATAGGATGGTAAACTTCAAACGAAATCCCCATTCTAAAAATAGACAGCACTTAAGTACTGTATGACAACCTTCACATGGTCATTCTGACTTTTTCTAAGATGAAACACTTTTTATTACGTGAAAACCTATAAAACAGATCAAATTAAAATCCAAATGAAATCACGTGATCATTTTAATACATCACAAATAAATACATTGCAATTTTAAGTGGGTAATCTATTTTTCTCTTACCTAGGTGCATAGCCCAAGTTAGGAAATCTTTTTTTGATATATTTATTTTGCATGTTTAAATGGATATCCTTTTGGATACATGGGGTCATTGAGTATTTTATAGGAAAAATATTAAAAGCCAATTTTAAAATTTTGAAAAATCCTAATAAATTTCCTTTGAGAAACAAGAAATGTCACTGGTAAGTGTAGCATGCCCCCTTAATTTATGGTCTGTGAAAATAACAATATATTTTATAATATTTATCGATGTATCCATGAATATCAAGAGTAATGGCCTGACGTTTCAGACTAAACATGCAATTTCATGTTTTTGTTTACATTAAAGCGTGACCTTGAACTTTGAGTAACCTTGACGTTGACATCTGATGTAACTGTCTGGCTATTTCTACAGGTAAATGCAGGTGACACATCATCATGACATGCTGATCACTTGACCCTATTATGGAATTCCCTTCAATGTAGGACTGTGTCCTTGGGGACTATCAACGAGTTCAAATCGCAGTTCTAGACTTGAACTGGATAGACTGTCAATACTTTTTTTTGGACATCTACCCCTTACCCTTTCATATAATTTTACATTTTAAAGCGACTTTGTATAGCCCTACTTGTTCATTTTTGTTAGCAGCTAGCTTGACCTTTCATGAGCTCAACATTGAGCCTGAGCAGCATTGACAGATTGATAGATAGAACATATATATATTTTTAGCAGGTCCCAATAAGCTCAGCCGTTAGCGCGTCAGACTGTCAATCCAGGGGTTGTGAGTTTGAATCCCCGCCTGGCAACAGTTTCCATGATGATTGATATACGACATTGATTCAAATGAGAAATTTATCAGTTAATTGCAGAGATGGGGTGTGCTCGAGTACTGGTTAATCTTCCAGGATCCCAGGAAACAGCGGTTAGGTTAACTGATCATCTTTAAGTCCTTGATGGCATAAAAATGACGCTAAATATTCAATCAAACAAACAAACATATGTTTTCAAAGTAAACAAGTTGCTGTACTTACTTGTTTTCTCAGGTAGCTGAAGATATTAGTCAGTTTTGTTTCACATACATCGTTATGCCTCATAACTGGCAAGTTGCCTGAAATAATTAAAAGTAATTAAACAATTCTTCATCAAACCTTCAAGAATGTATATGACATCTTGCAATGAAGAATCACCATTTTAAGTTTGTTTAGTTTAAACTTATTTATTTTACTTCGAATTTAAAACAAGTTCCAACAACTTAGACAAAAGTATAAAGTGTCTTGCTCAAGGACACTATAGCCATAGCAAACGAACCAATGACCTTCAAATCCTGGATCCAATATGCTACCACTAGACTCTGCACTCTATCAAAGAAAAATACACGTATGTACATGGTGCACATGACTGGCAACAGTAGAGCTTCTTTTTACCTATTCTCACTTGCAATTGGCAGGTTCAGAATAGCCAAATAATGATTAAATAAGGCCACCCTTAAAAAAATATTTGTTTGCTTTGCTTCGACCCAGCATTTTTCATGTGGATATGTAGGTAGCAGGCCTTCTAAAATTCCAAAATGCAGGTTTTTTACTACCGTAAGAATCGCACTTATTTTAAAAAAATCACTAAAATTGCCTTACATTATGCCTTTACATGTATGCATAACCCACCCACCATATAAGCTGCATCATGTATTTTCTCCGTTTATCTATTAATAGGGAACGATTTCAAGTTTATTTGTGTATTATTTATAACATACTTTAGGTAGCTAGTTTGTTTTTTTTTGGTCAGATTTTGTATAGTCAGTTTAAAGAACAAGAGGGCCAAGATTGCCCTATATTGCTCACCTGACTGACCTTGAGTCACCCTACTAGATTATATAAAACATGTACACTCAAAAATCCAGAAAAACGAGATGGGCAAGAATTTTGATTTGTTTTGAAGATGAAACAGATGCGTAGAAGAGTTCAAACTTGGTACAGGTTCACCTATGGTAAATGTCAGTGAAGTTACATTGAAATCAGGTCAGTAGATTCTGACAAGAAGGCCTTTGAAGTTTTTACTATAGTTCATAGTAAACTATCACCTCACTGTGGCTGTCATGTTTTTTAACAAATCACAACGGCTTGAACAAACTTGGTAAAGGGTCACCCAAGGAACATTTCTGCGAAATTGTTTTAAAATTGATCCGGTGGTTTCTGATAAGAAGATTTTTTACTATAGTTTTTACTATAGTTTATATTGTAAACTAATCACTACCCCTTGCCGCCATGTTTTTTGACGAATCACTACGGATTGAACAAACTTGGTGAATATTTCTGTGAAATTATATTAAAATCAAGCCAGCAGTTTCTGACAAAGAAGATTTCTTAAGTTTTTACTATAGCTTATATAGTAAACTAACCCCACCCCCTGGCCGCCATGTTTTTTAACGAATCAAGATGGCTTACACAAACTTGGTAGATGATCACTCAAGGAACATTTCTGTGAAATTATTTTAAAATCGAGCCAGTAGTTTCTGACAAGAAGATTTTTTAAGTTTTTACTAATTAAACTTGCCCCGCCCCCTAGGGGCCATTTTTTTTGACGAATCAAGATGGCTTGAACAAACTTGGTACAGGGTCACCCAAGGAACACTTCTGTGAAGTTATATCAAAATTGGCCCAGTATTTTCAGAGGAGAAGTTGTTAGAAGCTAAAAGTTAAAGACGGACGACAGACGACAGACCCCAGGCAATCACAAAAGCTCACCTGTGAGCCTTTGGCTCAGGTGAGCTAAAAATATTCAGAAAATCATGAAAAAAAAATTTAAAAGCTTTGTAAGTCAATAAAAATGTTTAGGTAGTGGCAATTTTGAGCGAGTAGGTAGGACGAATCAAGATGGCTTGAACAAACTTGGTAGAGGGTCACCCAAGGAACACTTCTGTGCAGTTATATCAAAATTGGCCCAGTGGTTTCAGAGGAGAAGTTGTTAGAAGCTAAAAGTTAACAACAGACGACAGACCCCAGGCAATCACAAAAGCTCACCTGTGAGCCTTTGGCTCAGGTGAGCTAAAAATATTCAGAAATCATGAAAAAAATTTTTAAAAGCTTTGTAAGTCAATAAAAATGTTTAGGTAGTGGCAATTTTGAGCGAGTAGGTAGGAACACAGCAATTTTTTAAGGATGGCCTAATACAGTTTATGTATACATATAATAAAATTGCGCTCTATGGCCAGTAAAAACCCTTTAAAATGACTGACTGCTACAACTTTTTTAAGCCATTTGTTTTTGACAGACAGGCCGGTGTCCATTAACGGTCAATGATAGGGGCCATAATGAGACTAGGTTTTGTTTCTCGCCAACTATTTAAAACACAATAAAAAGTTTTTTGTTTGATACCAAATTTTACAAAATCTCAAAGTTTATTTGAATAGTATAGTAATATCTGGCGACATAATTAAAAAAATATGATAAATTTGCTCTAGAAAAAGCCCAAGAACTTATTATATTTATAAGTTCTAGGCTTGACCTTGTTGTTTTGGGTGTTTTTATTATCTTTTTGGAGGGTGGGGGGGGGGGGGGGGGGTCACCGGGCTAAAAGGTCAAAGACAATTGTAGTCACGAGGTTAAAATAAATTTATGGTAATTGAAACCATATCGTCACACTTGATCTGGTCTAATACCAAGTAAAACACAAACTCTTTTATCATCCATGACTTGTATGTAAAGTTCAAGGTCATAGAGGGCAGTTGTATATTCTGGTGTTGAGATAAAATTTGTATTATAATAATATGATTCAATTTTAGATTAAAAAAATTTTTCTTAACCAGGATTTGTTTAGTTGGCCTAGTATACAAAACGTTAACTCACAACTGTAATGATGATAATGCCCCCTTTGCCCTCAATTCCTGTATTTGTTATCTTTTTTCCCCTTTTAGCTGGAAACTTATTTAATTTACCTGATGGAGACTTCCATGGGTTATTTGTTTTTTGCACTTTGACTGGGACACCAGAAAATTTACAGTATGCCTGAAATAGTGAAAACTTTTATTCTAAAATAAATACAACATTTACAAAAGTTTGCCATGGTTTTATGTGTAATGGAAAATAGACATAGTAAGAAATAGACGTTATCAGGCCTGTATCATTAAACAACTGTCTTTCCTCTACATTGTAAGCATTATCATATATATATATATATATATATATATATAATGAAATATGCACAGTAAATAAAAACATGCTTGCAGAATATTCATAATTCTTGGAAGTCATCGAATTAACCTGACAATCAATAAGACCCTACGTCACCATATGTTATACCTTTAACTGCTAGTCTAAAATTTATTAAACCATGTAAACAATAGCATCAATAATAAACAGTAACAAAGTTAGTTTATTGTCCTAAATAATCCTTTTAAAAGTTAATCCTGGTTAACAACAATAAAATCATGAAACAACAGTCAGCCATATTTATTTTTTTATTGAAATTTTGAGAATGCTCGCATATTCTCTCTAAAACTAACTTTCATTTATTGTAACATCCATTCATCTCGGGAACACAAAACAAAATTCTTACATTTCAGAATGAAATTCTCATTAAAACAATACCATTCCCAGAAATTTGTGTTTAAAATTGTTGAAGTACCCGGTACTTTTAATTACAAAATATGTATCCTTTGTATACCCAATACCGCGATATACATATTACCATGAATGCCCGCATAATAACATTATCTCACACATGTAGACTTAAAATTCCTTACCTGGGGACAGTGTGACAATTAAAACGGATTTGTGCACTTAAAAATACTGTATACCAGTGGGCGTCAACATTTATGTGCCCTCTTTTTAACAAAACTAGAAACAGTGCAATAAGTCTTAAGTGTACAAACTCACTGTTAATGTTGATTAGAATCTTTGATTATATTTTTTAAGCAGCATTTGCTTAATATTATTTGAAAGTTTAATCCAGTATAAGTATTTTTCCTGATGACACCATTTCAAGCCTTCTGAATGGTTGATTCGAGGTAATATGTATACTAGGAAAAAATCAAAATGGCTGACTGCATATCATAAATAACCACTGTTTATTCATGAGTTTATCATTTTCAAAATTGTATTTTACATGAAAAAGCTTTTAGAAATATTATTCAGGACAATAAAGTAACTTTATTATTGTTTATTATTGATGCCATAATTTATATTGTTGGCGAAATTTTAGACTCACGGTAATATTATAGGTATAACCAGTATATACTGCAGCTAAAATAACAACAATTATTAGAAATTTTCCTTCAAAGCTCAACATCTTAAATTCAAGATCATTTTCTGTGACCGAAACAGATTTGGAAGTTGAAAAGATAGATAAACTGTGGTATGATAGGATAAAGAATGAGGTTAATGAATATGCAGAAGTTGAAAGGATACGGATGAGTGATGTAGATGAGGAAGAATTTGAAAATACTGAATTATCCTTTGATGCAGTAGAGCAAGCTGTTAAATTTGCAAAAATCAATTCAGCGCCAAATCTAGAGGAAAATGTTTTATTGAATTCATAAAGCATGGGGGAAATGAAATATTACAGGCATTACTAAGTCTTTTTCAAAAATGTTGGACAAATGGGGTCATTCCAGAAGTTTATAAAACAGACCCACAAATTATTATGCCAAAACCAGGAAAAGATAATTACAATATAGTCAGATCATATAGACCTATTACGGTAGAAATTGTAATAGGAAAATTTTGTGAAAGGGTGGTGGCATGCGTAATAAGATGGAAATGTGAAGCCGAAAGTATTTTTGCAACCACTCGAGAAGCTTACAGGAAAAACAGATCATGCCTATAATCTGTGTGCAGGCTGGTTCAAAATTTAGAAGAATGTAAAGAAAGGAAACAATACAGCATTGTCACTATTATGGATTTTGAATCTTGTTTTGAAAGAGTCTGGAGAGCAGGTCTGCTTTGGAAGCGCTCAAGAATGTTATTATTGGAAGAATGTGGATAACCTTACATCAATTTCTAAATGACAGGAAGTACTTTATTATGGTAAACAACAGTAATCTCCACTTTACACTTCACATGTAGGTATTCTTCAAGGATCAGTCTAAAGTCCATTTCTTTGTAATATTTATACACAGGATGCTATGAAAGGACTGAAAAGCTATCATACAGAATTTGCAGATGACACCATTACATGGAAATCAGGACATGATGAAAAAGAACTAGTTAATAATGACATAAATTTGGTAGCTAAGGCCTGGTGTGATTAATGGAAAATGGCTATAGCAGCAGACAAAACAGAGGTGCTGGTAATCAAACCAGATATAAATCATAAAGAATTGGAACAAAAAATTATAATGAATAGGAAAGAACTTAAAAAAGTGAAAAAGAAGAAAATACAGTTTTACTGGGTGTGCATGTAATGAATTTGGAAAAGTTCAAAGAAAAGCCCTGATATTGGCAACTGGATGTATGGCTACAACAGCTGTTAATAACCGGGAAGTGTTGACCAATGTATGCCCAACAGAGTTCCACATAAAAAGTAGACAATCAGAGAAACTGATAAGAATATATATTAAGTCTTCAAGTAACCCTCTGAAACTGTCTTTTAATAACTGGCTAAACTCGGTAAAAAATACAAAGAATTGTCTCTTTATGACTCTAATAAGTAATTTCCAGGAACTTAAAAATGAAATTGAATTAGAGAACATTAAAAATGATTCTATGTATACAAGGGAAGGAAGTTTACAACTTAGTAGAAAAGTTACGTATAGCAATAGTATAGAACAGCACAAAAACTTCAAAGATGTCCAAGTTGGAAATATAGAAAACATTCTAACTAAATTAACAGACACAGACATTTGCATGTTTACAGATGGTTCATCATTAGGAAACCCAGGACCCACAGGGCCAGGAGCCTGTATCTACCCACAAGGGTAAATCCAACAGCAATACATCCGAAGGAACCAGTACATCCTTTAATATAGCAACATCTTTGTTGGAGAGCTATATGGAATAAGAATATTTTATTTGAAATAATGGATAAAAGGAATGTTATATATGTATACTGAATTCCAGGACCCCGTATCTTGGAAGGAAATGAAGTAGCAGACATGTAAGTGAAGGATGCGGCAAAAGAAATGATAGGAAGAAAGTACTCAGAGAGCTCAGAGAATATGGACAAGACAGAGTGTATTGTGGAACTCAGAAAAGGAATCAATGAAAAGTGACAAAGACGGTACGATAACAGCAATGTTAATGAAAAGTTGGAGAACGAAAAATTTTAAACCTTCCAGACAGAAGTATGGAGGTTGTAATAAACAAACTCCTCTCCAGTCTACTTAATTTCCACAGGGCCAATCGGATTGAAAAGTAACATAAAGGATAAACAACATGTTTAAACATTTAAGATTACATATTAATTGCAGTAGTTTTTGTACAAGAAATAAGTTGCTTGTGAATTATGTATGATTAATTTGCAAAATAATGCTGTTTTATCAACATTTAGTCAGGAGGTGCAAGCTTCCCATTCTTCTATACAAGTTGATTGCCTGCAATGTAATTTCACTCAAATGGGTGGGGAATTACTGCGCTGCATAAATGATGTTTTGGGAGATATAAACATTGCATTCACTCCTAAGATTACAATCGCTGCCATTATTAAGCACATTTTCTTATGTATAACCCACCAGAGCAGCAAGACAGTTTGAATCTACTGAGGGAAGATCCCAATCTCCTGCCCAGACATCCAAACGAAGCACGTTGTCCTCCATTTTGGAAAAAACGTAAACATGACCTTATGCGTATGAATATTTAATGAAAATGATCAATATGTGTTTTAAAGTTATACAAACATAATTTATATTACTTTCAAATACATTTTTGTTGCATCCGAATACCATCTTTGTTAAAATATAGATATAAAACGTAAACTTGAATAACTACTTTTATTATATTTTACCAGAGTATCCATTTCCGGTCGAATGTTGTTAGGCTGGATTTGGTGATGCAAACAGAATCATGGGCTATAACACCTTTCTCCTAGGTGTTTCAGTAATTGGCGTCGCGTTACTTTATACTAAATGGAAAGGAAATGAACTTAGTGTACTGGATCGACAAGAACAAAGCATTATAGATGCTTGGAATGCATCTATTTTCGAACCGAAGAGGAAGTTTCAGAGAATTGCTGTTGGGTACGAATCGTTTCGTCATCGATTCTGTTCGAACTAAATGAAACATCGAGATAGTAAAACCCAATTATATTTTGCAATTTGAACATTTTAGTTTAACTGACATTTTTATTGTAAATAATTAGTATTTTTATTATCTATCAATTGATTCTGCAACACCCTCTTGCAAGGATATGTGCAGGCATGATGTACACAGGTTTACTGTCATTTGAATAGCTGATTAAAGGGGTTATATTGGCAAGTAACACAAAACGCTTTAATCCAGATTTTTCCTGTATGTAGTGTGCACAACATAATGCTTATGTATTGACGTATAACATTTTTTTACTTGAAAGTTATCAAATTAACAGCAATTGAATATTGGCCAAAACTTTAATACTTCCCGCAATAAAGTATTGTGCAGTGATTACATTGAACTCCATAAACTTCCCGAACAAAGTCTCGAAAACGAGATCGGGAACGAGTGTTTACGATGTTATCCGATAATTGATCGGAAACCCGAAAGCGTGGCAAATGTAAACAAAAACAAAAACGTGACTTCAGAAACCCGATGTTTGTAATAAAGAGGTTATGCAATTAGACGCGTATATCTCTAAGTTATAAGTGTATCTTTATAATGGGCGTATGTATTTAGGACAGGGAATTGACTGTTATATGCCAATATAATCCCTTTAACACAGAAGTTCATTGAGATCTTTAACATGCACTAGGTATGACTTTTATATGAAACTATGTAATTTTGGAAAGTCTCCAGGCCAAAGGACTATTTTAAGTTCTGAAAAGTTTTGGCAAAGACTGATTATCATAGTATACTGGTGCTATGATCTACTTCTTTATTGTTATCTTTTCACTTAACTATCAGATAAATTGGGCATGCATGCTTAAGGGTGAAATATAAATTAGGTATCAGTCTGCGAAAAATAGATATAGGCCGAGACCCAGTATATGACATTTTTAACCGGACTACAAAATTTTGCATATGTATAGCCCGACTATTTCTATTACTTAATATTGAAATGAAATAATCTTAGCATGATGTTGGGAGAAATTTACATACTAAAGTTCCTTTGCTGAAACTGAATTAAATCATGATTAAAAGTTACAACTTTGAAAATGAAACTGCATGTAAATTTTAGGTCTTTTGTTATTTACAGATTATAAGACTTGAATTCGGACTATATATATAGATAAATAATTCTATAGTCTGATAATTATCTTTTTATTTATTTCAGCATCAACTGTAATCTTGACGTGATTGTACCAGGTGTAGAGCTACTACATGCTCTCGGTCATAAGTCTCCAGGTGAGCTTCTGGACAGCCCATCTTTAGAATCTCTAGATGATCTCAAGAATGCATTCACACACTACTTTAGTAAAGGGGCAGCTGCTGAGAGAGCTTTCCTCAGTAAACAGGTCTACAAGCAGATAATTGGCGCGACTGAGAAGATGGCATCTAAAGAGGTTTGTAAATCAGACACCTTAGTCTTACAGTAGTGCAGCATGTATCTGAGTTTGAATACATGCACTGAAACAGGACGCACAGGAGTTTTGAATATATGCATGGACCAGTTGCGTAAAAAACATAAAACATTGACTTTCATAAATAAATTGCATTTACATGCTCAACATGACTTAGTTTTTACCATAAAACTTATTAATGTTAAATCACCCTAGATTAAAAGGTCATAGGTTCGATTCCTCACCATGGTGTTATGTGTGGTGTAATTGAGCAAGACACTTTATTCATACTGGTTCTTCACAGCAAGACGTCAAGCTGTTGAATTTATAGGAACATGCAATGTAAACTTAATAAATTGAATATTAACTCCAAATTCAGCCATTCATATTGTGCATTGTTTTTAGAACTGCCATTTAGGAAAATGGTTATTTTTATCTTTATATTACACGCATCACTTATATATTTCACATTAACAAACTTATTTTCCCAAATGATTATCTGACGTAGTATCAACATAAATTATGTATATAGATATGTCTAATTAAAAAAGTTGTTATCATTATTTTCATTTCAGTGCTTACTAGTAGATGTAACAGTTTAGGAACATTGTGATTTACCTCAGAATATATTGATGGAAAAAAATGCTGTATACATTTTATAAAATATAAATTATTTAACAGAAAATAGCACTGAACATTATGTTTAACATAGTTGGCATCACATAATGCTGTACAATAGTTTGCTTTTTAAACGCAATTGATTATTGTTTTCTTGTTTGAATTTTGACAGTATACATGTATGAAATGATCATATATTTTTTTGTCATTTCAGCACTACATTGGAGGAAATGCAGCATTGATGGCTGTTAAGATTTCAGAATTGTTTCCAAAAACAAATGTAAGTTATTACTTGTACATATATATGTTTAAGGCCTTCGTTAAAAAAATATTTGTTTGCTGTGCTCCGACCTTTTTTTTGGATTTTTTTGCCAAGTTTTGATTTTGCATAGTCATTGTAAAGAAAAATGGACAGAAATCATAAAAAATATTTTTAAACACTTTGAACGTCAGTAAAAAAAGTTTGGGTAGTGGCATTTTCAGTAGATAGGAGCGTGACAAACAATTTATTCTTTAAGGACGGCTCAATCAGGGTTTCCATTTGGGGAAAATTAGTGTTTATACCAAAAGCAGTATTTGAGTAGGAAAAAACAAATTCATTTAATTTCACTCACATAAATACTTGTCAAAACATAATATTATTCAGATTTACTGAAGGAAACAGTTTATTAATCAAAATGTGTTGCCATGCTCTTACCAATGAATCAGATGTAGATATTATTAAGAGTATGGCATTAAAGAAATTTGACAAACCATAATTAAGGAAGTTTTACATCTAAGAAAAATGATGCAATGTCATTTTTCATTCACACCTGAGACTGTGGCCGACAGGGATTCAAACTCCCGGCCCTTGGACTGATACATGTAGTCAGATGTGCTACTGACTTAGTTAAGCATACTTGGTAGATTAAAATTATTTATCAGTGCTCATATATGTATGTATTGTGTTTCTTTTTAAGATCTTGTATTTCTTTTAATGTGATTGGATATTTTACCATAAGTATGTATAAAATTATTGTTTAGTGTGTTTAATGAAGTGGTCTAATTTTAGCATACTAGTATCCTTCAATATATGTAAATAATAGGTACCACATCAAATTGTATAGAAATGTTATATCAAAGATGGTAGACATGACTTTTTTGTATATTTATAAATATGAATTGTTGCTTTACTTAATGTACCGGTATGCTTGCCATAAAAATAAATCATTGTTTTTATATTCACAGATACAGCTGGTGGGGCCACTTGGTCCAGCTATGCTGGACCTTCTCCCGTCTTCAATATCCATTCCTAAAACTAGCATCATAGAATCTGACGAAGTTCATCTAATTATGGAGTATGGCCTAGCAGAGAAATGGGGAGGCATACAAGCACCTGTGGCCAATAGATTCATCACTAGTTATGATGAAGCCAACTCAAAACTCACGATGCTGTCTGAATATTTCTCCAACTTAGACAGTTTCTCTCCGGATTTGGTTCTGCTAGGAGGTCTACATCTACTGGAGACCCAGCCACTGCAGTATGTGATGGAAAAGGTGATGGATGTGAAAGTTGGCCTGGCGGACATTGATGAATCTATTCCTGTACATCTAGAACTGGCCAGTATGGCAAATAAAGACTGTGTTCAACTCATTTTACAAGAGGTTTGTATGTTATTTCTGGTTGTGTAAAATGCAACATTTTCACTGCCCAGGGGCGAAATCACTGTTAGGCAAATCATAGTTTTTGTGAAGTTTATGAGGTCAGTTGACTAACTTGCAAATGATCATTATGAATTTGAAAGAAGCATTTTTTGGCCCAAGAGGTTTTCTGAATATCTTTGTCATAAAAGTTGATTCAACCCCACCTTCAGAAAAGGCTCAGATTAAAAGGAATTTTGAAAAGAATAAGCATTTCTAATGAACTCTTTAAAAAAAAAATCAAAGAAACCTCTTAAACAAATAGTCCAAATACTTCATCTGATTTGTCAAAAATGACATGAAGTGTGGATATCCTTAAAAAAAATTTTGTTTGCTGTGTTTGAACAAAGAACTATGTAAGTGAGTAGATAACATTTAAAGTTTAATTTGCTAGTCCTCTAACAGTTTCAAGTGAGGGGATTATAGGTTTACCGGCCAGCATAGCAGCTCATCCAGAAAGATTACTCAAAAGTACCTAAGCTACATTTGTTAAACTTATCATGTGGAAAGAGGGCAACAAATACATAATGCAGGTCATTCTAATTTTTCAATCATACTAAAATTGTGGTTGCTATGGCAACAAAATTGGACAAAATTCCAGGTACAATCTGAAACCTGTGGTAACACTTAAAGCAGCCAAACTACATTTGTGAAACTTCGCTTGTTGATAGATAAGGAGATAGTGCAGATCTTTTTTTTTCTGTTGAACAAAAATTGTGGTTGCTATGTCAACAATCTTGGTAAGATTACAGATATAACCTGGATCCTGTGATAACATAAAACGTATCCAAGCTACATTTGTGAAACTTAGCATGTGGATAGAGGAAATTAAAGAAATCATGCACATCATTTTATAACTATTTGAGTTGGATTAAAATTTGTGGTTGCTATGGCAACAAAATTAGCAAACTGATAAAACGGTAAGGAACTAAAGTATTGCTTGCAATACTCCAGTGCCTTGTTGTTTTTTAATTCTTTGCAAGTCGAGACAAAGAATTGTGCATTTTGTGTTGTGAGGTAGGTACGTGGCAAACAAATAAATATTGACAGTTACTATAAGTAATGAAAATGTCTTTCCGTATAGAATGACTAAATTATGATATTGAATGGTTGACAACCATTTGTCTAATTAAAAAACAAATGAATACCAAAATATTCAGTGATGATAGAAAAAATGTATGGTAGCTGATTTTGACAGAAATTTAGCATTAAAAGTTAAAAAAAAAAATATGTGTACTGTTTAAAGCTTATGGAATAGTGGTTTAAATGATTATTTATAATTATTTCAGGTTGTTCCATCAGTTTCTTCCCTTGGATTAAATGAACAAGAGTTGTCTTTTTCATCATATGTAGCAGATGGCCCTCATGCAGATGATTTTTTAACCAGAAGTGGTCAACCGGAAATACACAAAATAAGTGACATGGTCCTATGGATGTTGCAGAAATATGGTTACTCGAGAAACAATCCAGAGTCAAGATTAACAAGAATTCATTTTCATTCTTTGACGTATCATATAGTAGGAACAATACCTGGTACCTGGCTAAATTCTAAATCGGCAGTAGCAGCGGGTACCAGGATGGCGGGGAGACAGGCCTGTAATACCAAAAGTCTATCTCCTTTGCACATGGAGTTAAGAATACCGCAAAAATTTAAATTATTTTCTGGCGATGATGATCACCATTTTGATGAAAGTAACCCTGTTTTATCCTGGGATAAAGAAGGTTTTAATTTTGTTTTCAGTCCAGTTCTAGTATGTCAGTCTCCGCTCAAAACTGTAGGTTTAGGAGATGCTATATCTGCTACTGGCTTAATGTATTCTGAATATAACCCTTCATCTCTAAGTTAACGTTTACATTATATGTCTATCAATTTTACAATGTACACTTCCTGTAACAAATTTTTTTAAATAAGAGTGAACACCAATGGTTGAAGTTCATGACCTTGTTTATGTTCCCAGTCGCAAAGGATCAGATGGCACAATATGGTTTGGTCCAATCAAATATGTGGGTTTAGGGACTATGGATTAGGGTAAAAACCTGGTTAGAATTATGGATAGTTACCTTTTAAACATTTCTTTAAGGTGATTAAAATTAGAAACAATACAGATTTGTGTAAGAAATTAATCCTTGATATATGGGTGAAATTTAACTTGAATGTTCCCCATGACTAAATAATGTGTCACTTTTAAGTATTAGGGCTAATTCTTTAAAATCAAGGTCATTTGTTGATGCCACATGTCATGTCATTTTTCAATATTTGATATTTGATAACTTTACAGCTATCAAATTAATTGGAATACAACCATGGTGTTTCGACTTACTTTCTAAGTACTTCTATAATGATGATACCAGTTTTAGTGAAATGTCTACTTTTTTTTTTGAATGGTGTGAAACACCAATTTCAACACATTCAGGTTACATATAGCATATTATTTTTATTGGTGGAGGAAGACCTCAGGCAGACTCCTAGTGAAATGTCAGACTTGTTTCAGTTACTTGGTATCAGGCTTAAATAGCTTTTAAACTACCAATGGGATTTGCATTGAAATGTTGCCCACTGGTAGATAATATGTAGTGTCTTAATAAAGTTAATACTTGGTGAGGGTCAAAGTTGTGTTTTAATGATGCTATGTGTTGTGCTAATTGCCCTTAAAAGGCAGAGAGAAATATAGGGCAACTATAAAACTGGTAGGGGGGGGGGGGGGGGAAAGGCGATTCATTGGTATTTACAAAAGCATCTTTTTTGTTTGTAGAGACTTATTTTGAGATGATGGGCCCATGATACATAGTAATATCTTACACAAGCTCTTTTTGTACTTTACATAAAATACTATTTTTCATTTTTTCATGTATTATACAAATGTTTTTGTATTGGTTTTGACATGATCATAGTTTTGTAGGTTTACATACCTGTAGTACATATCTACTTCACGAAAAATCATTCCTAGTCGACCTATACTAGGTCAGTTTTACAAATATCAGTCTGCCTTTCTTGGAAACCTACGACAATCGATTAACTCGTCAAGATATGATTATATAATAATGTTTCCCCTGTTGTTTTAACTTTATATAATTTATTTCGTCTCGGCTTTTTGTAATGCTTATTGTTTGCAGTATTAAATGTCTTGTTGTTTTGTGAATTGTTTTTATGTACTTGCATAATAATATTATTATATGCTCAGAAAGTGTTGCTTTGTGGCCTGCCCGTAATTTAAATTTACAGACTTGAGTGATCTCGTGTGCAATTAAGAGTATGTGTTCATGTATGTGTTCATCTGCCATAGTTCTAACTTCATAACACAAGCCACACCTGATAAAACATCTCAGAAATGTTTTGACATGTAACTACCGATAGATCAAACATTAAGAGGTTATTTAACAATCTTGGGCACAATACTGAATTCTATTGGCTGAGTACATAATGAACAAAACTGGACAGCAGTGCAGTGGCTAGAGTTGCAGGTGCTAGTGCCAGAGACCGCAGCTTCCATTGTTCTACCCAATAGACTTTCAAAAAACAAAACCTCCATTATTGGTTCTACTCGAGAGCAATTGAATCTGGTTAAATGGCCATTTCCCATAGAAATATTGCTAAAGAACTACAGAAAAAAAAATAACTGTATTAATACATGTATTGAAAAAAAAGGCATTTTATAGGAACGTTTTTTGTGAGGTTGTTGATCTATAATTTTAAAAAAAATATACAATATTGAATATATTGAGTCATCAGTGATAGAAATGATATATATATGTAGATTGGATATTATGTGGGTGTGAAATAATATATCATATATAATTATTGGTGTCTCTTGACCCAGTTAACATGTGTAGTTAGAATCTTTAATCAGATTTTTATATGCTCCTATTAAACAGTTGCATACCATGAATTTGAATGAAAATTAACATCTCATTATCTTTCCCGTAGATGGTAAGAAAATAATTGTGTATGTAAATATTTTTCTTACTAATATAAGAAAACACACTGTTTCTTAAGTTTTAATTAACTATTTAAAAACTTTACTTAAATTTGACTGGTTATGCAAATATTTTTAAATCAATGCCAGTGAAACCAAATGCATCATTTCTGAAGCCAGTCTAAAATCATGATTGCCTGTATGCTTTTGATAGAATTTAGTTTGTAAGTATATACTTCTTATATACTGTTTATATCCTATGAATTGTTAAGCTTTTATTTTCATTTAATAGAATAATGAGATCTAAGTCTGTTGATCATTAACTTCATCTTTTGATAAAAATGTCATAAGATTTATGAGTGAGAAAAACACTGGGTTAAATACTGGCCCAGAACAATGTTTAGCAGATAAGGGTGAAAATTAAGAGATTTGATTGTTCATCTGTATACATAAGGAATACATTATTGACATTAAAGAGTATAATAACTGTTTCAAGATTCTTGTATGACAATGAATATATACTATATCAGTAGAACTTGATGGCTCGAGACCGATGACACTGGACTAAATAGTTCAAGTTAAGTATTGTTCAACATCATACTATACATGTATTTACATCGAAAAAGGAATTCAGCCTGGGAATAGATAAGTGGTTTGAGCTATATGTGGTGTTCCAGCCATCCGTGTTCGAACCAACAAAGTTCTACTGTATACATATATTTATATATCAATGAAAACCCATAACACATTGATATGTTTGTATTTGGAGCAGATACCATTGTGTTTTACTTGATAATTGCTGAATTGTGTTGATGCATTGAATTTATCATATGTATGGTACATGTATGTCGAAGGTAATGTAATCTCAGGTAGTATCTTCACAGTGGGAACAATGTAAAACACATTATTATGCCCCCCAAATTTTTTGGGTGGCATATAGTAATCGCAGTGTCCGTCCGTCCGGTATTTCGCGTCCGACCTGTACTTTTGTCATGCACAGATGGTTTTTGTTAATACTTGCTACAAATGAATAACATAACATGATGACGTGTTGATGACCCACATCTGTACCTCAAAGGTCAAGGTTACACTCTGAGTTTGTTTGACAACACTTTGAGTCTGTGTGAGATATCATGTCCGACCTGTATCTTTGTCATGCATATATGGATTTTTTAAATACTTGCTACAAATAATCAACATAACATGACAACATGTTGCACGAAATACCAAGAATCCCACTTCAAAGGTCAAGGTCATAATTTAACTTCGTTTGACAATACTTTCAGTCTGTTTGAGATTTTGTGTCTGGTCTGAAACTTTGTCACCTAAGGATGAATTTCAAAAACAATTTTCATCAGCATGACATGAAGACGTGTTGTGCGTTAGACCAACAAACGTATGTTAAAGGTCAAGTTCACACTTGGAGTTTGTTTGACAACACTTTTGAGTCTATGTGAGTTTCCATGTCCGATCTGTAACTTTGTCATTCATAGATAGATTTTATAAAAACTTGCTACAAATGATCAACATAACATGATGATGTGTTGCAAGTAAAACCCAGACTCCTACTTCAAATGTCAAGATCACAATTACGTGTACAGTCTGTAACTTTGTCACCTTTGGATACATTTCAAAAACACTTGGTTCAGTTGATCAACACGACATGATGTCACGTGCAAGACCAAGAACCTATCTCAGAGGTTAAGGTCACATTTTCAATTTGTTTGATATTTTCGAGTCTGATCTGTAACTTTGTCTTTAACTTGACTCAGTTGATCAAGATGACATGAAGTGTCACACGTAAGACCCAGACCCGTACCTCAAAGGTCAAGGTCACACTTTGAGTTTGTTTGAAAACACTTTGAATTTGTTTGAGATTTCAAGTCCAGTCTGTAACTTAATCATACATCGATGGGTTTCAAAAAACGCTTGGCTCAATTGATCAACATGACATGATGAAGTGTCATGTTAAGACCCAGAACCTCAAAGGTCAAGGTGACACTTTCCGTTTGTTTGATATTTCATTTCTGTAACTTTGTTTTACATATAGGGATTTTAAAATACCTAGACACAAGCGATCATCATGTCATGATGATAATCCACCTGCATTTACCTGTAGAAATACCCAGACCTTTACATCAGATGTCAAGGTTAAGGTAACACAAAGGTCAGGATCACACTTTAATGTAAAAAAACATGAAATTGCGTGTCTAGTCTTAAACATCAGTCCATGACTTTTGATATTCATGGATACATTGCTACCTATTATGAAATATATTGTTATTTTCACAGATCATTTGGGGGGCATGTGAGACTTACCAGTGACATTGTTTTTTCTTGTTTAAAAGAGAGAATTTTTGAACACTTGAATCACCACCATCATCAAAATCAAATTCAAGTTATCTGTTTCCCCTTAGAAATGAAGTAAATCCTTCACATACACCATTTACTGTTTATGTTTTTCTAATATATTTACTAGACTTATCCAAATGCTGGAGCTGAGATCTTGTGACCACCATAACGTATCCCTCCATTAACTTTCTGTTGTATGCACTATAGCACTTAACAGATTATAACTAAAGTAGTAGCTGTATAACCATAAGAACTTTATTCTAGACCTACTGGATAGAGAGTCGTATTCCTGACCTTGAATTGTCCAAATTTTCACCATTTGATATTATTGCCACTTGTGCCATCTTTTTGTTATTTTATTTTTATCATACTTTGTAATTGATACATACAACATCTGGAATGTGTTCTTATTTTGGCTTTATCTTCTGATATTTTTATATCTAAAATCTTAGACTTTCATCCCCACTCTCCCCCGTTTTTATACCCACACCAAAATATTGTATCGTTATGTCCAGACAAGATCAGGGAATTGTTATTTGTCAAAACATCAATGCTCTTAATATTGATTCTCTTTCTGACATTTCATGCCTAATATGACAACACTTCCATTTTAATAGCTGAAAAATAAAATTGAACCTATTTGAAACAAATATGGATGAAAAGCTAGTCCTGAATTAATTTATTGACTTAACGAGTGTCTCAAAAAAAGTTTTTGAACTGGCCAAATCCAATTTTATGTGACAGTTATGGCCCTTGAATTATCAAAAATTGCTGTATTAGACAGAACATGCACATTTTTCATTGATTGTTCTCAAAACTTAAACAATAAAATGTAGTTCTGGGGTAATTTGTTCTTGCATGGCAACTCGTGGTCACAGGTGAGCAACTTAGGGCACACATGCTCATACTTTTTATAAAATGAAAATGAGGAGTTTTAAAATATATTTGAAAATCTCAGGGTGTGTTCTGATATCTCCCCCACCCCGTCACTCCACACTAGATCTGTCATTACATATATCATAACTGTTGTTTTAATAATCAACACCATGTTATGATGAAAGTTTGGGGCATTTAAGTCAATTTGTTATTTGTTTTTGCTCAGTAATACTTAAATGTATAAGTAAAATAGATAACAATTTAAGGAGGTTGATAGAGACAATGGCTAACGACAAGGTGTTTAACTAGTCTTGTTGTGTTAGACTCATCAGTAACAAAAGTTGTCTCAGTACTGACTTCGTATTTATACCCTGTAGTAGAAAACTTTTGAATTTGTCGATGCATAAAACTTAGGGGCCCCATCACTACCCACACATTCGCAATCTTACCATGTGTAATCCACAGTTTAATATATAATGTTATTATTAATCAGACATTTTTTTGGTGGTTAGTTTTCTTCTTAAATAATGTTTTGTGCTGGAAAGAACCTTTTTTCTAACTTTTGTCATATTTTACAATTACAACTTCAAAGATATACACTACTTGTAAATAGATAACAAGCATTCAGTCAAAGTTGTGTGGCACTAGATGCATACTAGTATTTAAGTCTTGTTAAAAATCAATATGCTGTGTCAGAAGTTGATGTGACAAAGTTTGGAAATAATCATGACAATTGTTTGTGTGTGGTATAATGAATGGGCTCTATATTTATGTACATGGTATAGGAGTGTTTATATACATGTGTAATTTGTGATCATGATATGCTGCAAAAATGGGTGTACACAGTATGGAAATACATGGACACAGTCTGTCCTTCAACCAAAATCGACTTTTAAAAAATAATTGAGAAAACAAATCAACCAAACTGTTAATTGTCCATTTCATATTTATATTTGCCCTGTCACCCGTTACACGACTCAGATTATTACATGATTACGAGTTAAAGTTCTGTACAAATGCTACTTCTACCATGTATATGATATTCTTGCCTCAGGTTAGCTGATGGAGACCATGTTTGACCTCATGTATTTTGTTTCTATGAAGGAGATAACACATACATCTCTAATACTATTGTATCAATTTTAAAAAAGTACATGTGCATGTGTTTCCTGTTGCCCGACTGACCCACCAAGAAGCCTCAATGTTGTTTTATTGTTGTTTCTGATACGGCTTTTTTTTAACATTAAACAAACAAAATATTATTAAATACATTACATATAAGCAAGAACATAATAATAATTATGTCCTTTTATTATTAGTCCCCTACCAGTTTCACCGAATGGGACTATAGGTTTACCCTCCATCCGCCTGGCGTCTGTCTGTCATTTGTCCAGAAAGATTACTCCAAAAGTATCAAAGCTAGATTTGTGAAACTTTGCATATGGATAGATAATGGAGGTCATTTTATTTTTTCAGTCAAACAAAAATTTTGTTTGCTATGGCAACGGAATCTCCATCTGGAAATATTACTAACAAGGGATCAAAGCTAGGTTTGTGAATTTTGGCATGAGGAAAGAGGGCAATAAGATGATGCAGGTCATTTTATTTTTTCAGATGACAAAAATTGGGGTTGTTATGGCAAAAAATAAGTTAAATTACTGATACATCCTGGATCCTTTGGTAACACAAATAGTATCCCAGGCTACTTTTGTGAAACTTTGCATGTGGATAGAGAGAAATAAGGATATCATGTAGATCCTTAGTTTTTCACGAGAAAGAAGATGTGGTTGCTATGGAAACAAACTTGACATAATTACAGATTCAACCTGGGTCCTATAACACAAAACTTATCTAACCTACATTTGTGAAACCTTGTATGTGGACATATAGCAACAAGAACATTGTTTACATCATTTAATTACTGTTTCAGTCTATCCACATCTTGTCTAGTTATTCTCTACAATATTTTCCCTGCTGCTTCCAAAAAAGTTTGAGAGCCTTGGTAGGGCAACAGGAGACTAGCAACAACAGATTTTTTTTTAAAAAAATGGCCATATTATTTAACATTATTAATAAATCCTATATAAAAACAAAATGTCTACATTTGTTCTTTAAGCCATTTTTGCAATCAAACTAGAAAGTGCCACTAGTTATTGGTTAATAAATGAAATTGTTTTATCACGAATGGTATAATACATACACTTTCACAGAAATATTGACAGATGGCAAGAAAAGGATCACTGTGGCTCATGTATGTAATAGGAAGTGACAATAAGAGTAATACAATAGAATTTGCTGAAATGCTGCAGGTATCAAGGTTCTAGGTTCATTCTGCATATTCATTTGCTGATGTATTTTTAGCTTACCTGAGCCGAAGACAGCTTTTGTGATCGCCTGGTGTCCGTCGTCTGTCGTTAACTTTTAGCTTCTAATAACTTCTCTGAAACCACTGGACCAATTTTGATATAACTTCACACAAATGTTCCTAGGGTGACCCTCTACCAAGTTTGTTCAAGCCATCTTGATTCGTCAAAAAACATGGCTGCCAGGGTGCAGAGCAAGTTTAATTAGTAAAAATTTAAAAAATCTATTGTCAGAAACTACTGGCTCGATTTTAAAATAATTTCACAGAAATGTTCCTTGGAGGACCCTTCACCATGTTTGTTCAAACCGTAGTGATTCGTCAAAAAATATGGCAGCCCGGGGGTGAGGTTAGTTTACTATATAAGCTATAGTAAAAACTTAAAAAATCTTCTTGTCAGAAACTACTGGCTAGATTTTAACATAATTTCACACAAATGTTCCTTGGGTGACCCTCTACCAAAGTTTGTTCAAGCCATCTTGATTCATCAAAAAACATGGCCGCCAGGGGGTGGGGCAAGTTTGATTAGGAAAAACTTAAAAAATCTTCTTGTCAGAAACTACTGGCTCGATTTTAAAATAATTTCAAAGAAATGTTCCTTGGAGGACCCTTCACAAAGTTTGTTCAAACCGTAGTGATTAGTAAAAAAACATGGCGGCCAGGGGGTGGGGTTAGTTTACTATATAAGCTTTAGCAAAAACTTTCAAAAATCTTCTTGTCAGAAACAACTGGCTCGATTTTTAAATAATTTCACAGCAATGTTCCTTGGGTGACCCTCTACCAAGTTTGTTCAACCAGTCATTTGTCAAAAATCATGGCGACCAGTGGTGGGGTTAGTTTACTATATAAGCTATAGTAAAAACTTTAAAAATCTTCTTGTCAGAAAACACTGAGCCAATTTTTATATAACTTCACAGAAATATTCCTTGGGTGACCCTCTACAAAGTTTGTTCAAGTCATCTTGATTCGTCAAAAAACATGGCCGCCAGGGGGCGGGGCAAGTTTAATTAATAAAAACTTAAAAAATCTTCTTGTCAGAAATTACTGGCCCGATTTTAAAATAATTTCACAGAAATGTTCCTTGGAGGACCCTTCACCAAGTTTGTTCAAACCGTAGTGATTCGTAAAAAACATGGCCGCCAGGGGGTGGGGTTAGTTTACTATATAAGTTATAGTAAAAACTTAAAAAATCTTTTTGTCAGAAACTACTGGCTCGATTTTAAAATAATTTCACAGAAATGTTCCTTGGGTGACCTTCTATCAAGTTTGTTCAAGCCATCTTGATTCGTCAAAAAACATGGCTGCCAGGGTGCGGGGCAAGTTAAATTAGTAAAACCTTATAAAATCTTCTTATCAGAAACTACTGGCTCGATTTTAAAATAATTTCACAGAAATGTTCCATGGAGGACCCTTCACCAAGTTTGTTCAAACCGTAGTGATCCGTCTTAAAACATGGCAACCAGGGGATGGGGTTAGTTTACTATATAAGCTATAGTAAAAACTTAAAAAATTCTTCTTGTCAGAAACCACTTGAAAAATTTTAAAACAATTCTCAGAAATGTTCCTTGGGTGACCCTTTACCAATTTGTTCAAGCTGTTGTGATTTGTTAAAAAACATAAACGCCACAGTGAGGTGCTAGTTTACTCTATAGGCAGCTATAGTAAAAACTTCAAAAGCCTTCTTGTCAGAATCTACTGACCTGATTTCGATGTAGTTTCACTGACATTTACCATGGGTGAACCTCTACTAAGTTTGAACTCTTCTACCCATCTGTTACTTCTTCATAACAAATAAAAATTCTAATTAAACTACTCGCTCATCTCGTTTTTCTGGAATTTTTAGTGTACATGTATTATATAATCTACTTAAGTTGGGTGACTCAAGGTCAGTAAGGTGAGCAATATAGGGCCATCTTGGCCCACTCGTCTTAATCTGTATGCTAATTATTTGTTGTTTTTTTGCATGTAGATTGAGCCTAGACTATTCCTTCCTGTTGGCGTTGAATAACTTATAATTTGTTGGTACGCCATAAAACCCTATTCATACATTCACAGAAAAATATCCATATAATAATCCGTATTGCCAAAATATATGAGATTTCATAACTTGGGTTACGCGCCTAGGTTGACCAAAATAGATTTCCCGCTTAAAATTGCAACATATTTTGTGACATTAAATGAGTCTCATGATTTCATTTCGACTTCAATAGATTGGTTATATAAGTTTACATTGTACACATTAAATATGATGACTTCAACTGATTAATACAAGCTTTACTAATAAAATATATTTCGACGACTGTCTTACACAGAGCTTGCATTCCTTCCTATGGAGAACTCTGTACAAGTTATAAAGAGACGATGTTGATCTGAAGGTCATCAAGCAGTATGTTAGTGCTGTCTGTTTTTTGAACGGAGATTTCGTTTTAAGTTTACCAATCCATTTTAAATATTGATTTTCGTAATGCTTTGGTGGGTTTGACATGTGTTACCAAATCAATCAAAAACTTGGTTAACAGTGTCTTATGCTCTTGCTGCATGAAGTACAGATTTAATATTTTACATTTATACATGTATGTAACCTGTATCTTTACAACAAGTACATGTACATATATTAATAGTTCACATAGTTATGCATGGCCTTCAGCATACATGCACTATAGTAGGATTTACTCAACCAATAAAACTGGACATGCTGTATACAACCCTTCATGTGTTGAAAATGAATTTTTGGGTGGCATATAGTAATCGCAGCATCCGTCCGTCCGCCGTCTGTCTGTCCATCCTTCCGGGCAAACAAATGGGTAGTTAAGTGTCTAGGGTTAGTAACTTTTATGGACAGTTGAAAAATAATTACGTGGCTGTTTCTAGCTACTTAAAAAACAGCATTTAAGTGGCTTTTTTTTCTCTTACGTGGCTAAAATTTTCTAAAATTTAGCCACACAAGTAATAAGATTGACGCAAAGAAGCCACTTAAATACCCATTCATGAGAACGTCCGTCCTTCCGTCTGGTATTTCGTTTCCGGCCTGTAACTTTGTCATGTATAGATGGATTTTGTTGATACTTGCAACAAATGATCAACAGAACATGACGACATGTCGCGAGTAAGACCCACACCCGTACCTCAAAGGTCAAGGTCACAATTTCAGTTTGTTTGACAACACTTTGAGTTTATGTGAGATTTCGTTTCTGGCCTGTCACTTTCTCATGCATAGATGAATTTTAATGATACTTGCTACAAATGATCAACATAACATCATGACATGGTAGGGGGCATGTGACACTTAACAGTGACATTTCTTGTTTTATATATATATAATACGAAGTCATTGAACCATTCACACCTGCATGTATTTGTTTTGAAAATGCCATTATTGAATAGGGATCTCCATGACTTAGTCATCTAAGACACTATTATAAAATTCTTCGTCACCGCGATGGTCAGGGTTCAAACCCAGTATGGTCCAAAAACTATGACAATATGTGGAAAGTTAGTCAGCTACTTGTAGGACAGTCATTTTGCTCGGACGTATTCTCCCTTCACCAATAAAACTAGATACAATATTTAATCGTCACCTCTTATGTGCTGAAAATGTGTTACCTGTGAATCACATTCCCTTCCTCCATCTAGAATACACAAGAGACAGTAATGTTTTGAAAGATATGCTAAACACAATATATTAAGTATTTGAATATATACATGTAGCATCGAAGAGGGTTAACAGATGATCAGTTAACATTAGCACTCTTTCCTGGGATCCTGGCCTGTTGACCAGTACTCAAGCACACCTATAGCTAATTATTTTTTTGAGAGGTAATGTCGTATACCGGTATACTGAACAGAACTACTAACCCGCCACTTTTGTACTGGCAATATTACAATTAGTATACAACATCAACAGACAAATGTGTATTGCATTTACATAGCCTCACTGCAAAATGTTATACAAGTTCTCATCTGATTTTACACATGTCATATTTCAAGGAAATTGCTTTGATACTTTTTACAAATTGACATGAAATGTCAGATGGTGGGTTAGCTTTTTCATCACAGAGACTGTGGGCGGGCTGGGATTTGAACTTGCAACCTATGGACTGATACATAGTCGAGAAACATTAATGACTGAGCTAACTGGTACCAGAAGGGACAGAACAAAAAGTAAAAGAAAAATGTTTTATTAAATACAAGTTTAATTTAATCACTATATACATATATATATAAATATATTACATATCAGACCAGCATTACATCAATCTTCTGTGTCAATTCCTCCTCAAGTGTTGCCTGGAATGAGATATACAGAATATGACAGCAACATCTATACATGTATATACCTAACTTTAAAAACATAAGTATGGGTATTGAATCAAATCTAAAGATATGACATGAATGATAAAGCAAGACAAATTTTCTTACCTTGTTATTAGATTTCATTAAGTGCAGTAGAAAATGATTTTGTGTAACATATATGAACTGATAAAAATGATAGATCTGGGATAAAAAATATATTCAATATTCCAACTTATGTTGCATTTTTAAAGTTGTAAAGTATACATGTAGCTTCCTTTTAATAAACTGGTGTAAAATACTTTTTTATATGTAAAACAATATTTCCGACTGTAACATGACATGGGTACAGACTGATCAAGTGGTAGAGCACTCTGAATTTTTGAGTCTGAGGGTCAATCACCAGATAGAGTTGTGTGCGGTATCCTTCAGCAAGACGCTTTATCTGCATGAGTTTAGTATTAATTCTACTGTCTAATTTGTAAAATATTGTTTCACTACTAATGTAGGAGCTACCTAATCATGGATGTCATCAGAGTACCAAAAATAATCTGCAGATATCACTCCCCAATGAAACAGTTACCGCATGGAAACGTGTCATATTTAGAAGGAAAAAACATATTAAACACTCGTCTTGTTGGTGTTGTGACAGGGTATAGTGACCCTCTATCAATAAAGAAGTGTAAAACAGTTCTAAAAACATCACTACCATCTACGCAACTGAAGGTAATTTGTGCTGTAGCTTGTTTGTAAGCAGCCGGGACCGATTAGCTCAGTCAGTTACGCGCCTGACTATCAATCCAGGGGTCGTGAGTTCAAATCCCCCGCCTGGCAACAGTCTCCGTGATGATTGATATACGACATTGTGTCTCAATATCATTCGTCTCTCACCACTAATTCAAGTGGGAAAGTTATCAGTTACTTGCGGAGATGGGTAATGCTCGACTACTGGTTAATACCAGGAAACAGTAGTTAGGTTAACTGATCGTCTGTTAGCCCTTGATGGCATAAAAATGATGCTAAATAATCAATCAATCAAATCAATCGTTTTGTAAGCAGTAGAAATAAAAGTGGTTAACAGCTCACATTTTATCAAGTGGAAAGGGGTAGGAAGGGAAATATTTTTTAAGAGGACCATCACCAGAATTTTGATTAGCTTTGAGGTCACTCCCTCAGAATTGTAATTTTCTTAGCACCCCCCACAAGAAATATATGAACCTGTATTTTGTACCCAATAACCATTGTCATGTTTGGTTTCACTTCAAATATTGTGAAAAGGTTACATGTTAACCAAAGAATAAAGTGTTGTCCCTAAATGCAGTGTAATTTTTTTTTCATTTATAAATTATTGAATACCCTTAAAGAAATGCACTTGGGGCGATGCCTTTTGAAAATGGGAACATCATTGAAAAATCAAGAAGATACACCTGGGAACAACTTCATTCCAAGATCAAGAAACATTAAAATTATTTACAAGCAACCATTAATTGGCTGTTTGGCCTGTTGAAGCAATACTTATACAGATTCAAATGTTTCGATACTCGAGTGAATGACCTCACAAGCTCTTATACATGTACATACATTTTTGGAAATATTGTGTCTTACAAAAACAATTGTGATTGTGAAATTTTAAGATAAGAGTTTCCTGAGTTGGATAATGTATAGAATTACATAAAAAACCTGCCATCTTACAGCATATGCCATGCCCATTTTTAGCCATCTGTGCATAGTATTGCATATAATGGTGAATGGCACGAAAATCACAGAATGTCATGAACATTTGTACAACGTTTTTTTTCTATCTACATGTATTTCATCATGTTATTAGATAATAAGTATTATCTGGGACATCATTATCATACAAACAACTAGAAATGTGTCTGTTGGCAAGAATGTCCTCGCTATAGAGAGGAAACAAATATTTTACTGAAAATTAAGTTGAAATGGGGCAGTAATTTCTGTAATAATATCTAACTTGACCTGTAATTTATAATTATACATTTACACACAAAACATTAATTGAATACATCGAGGTCTTCTGAAGTTATTGATCGAAAAACAATTTTATACCAGCCAGAAAAAAATGGACAGGGGTAACACCTGATGCCCTTTCACCTATCTTTGAATGAACGGTGTGTTTGTTTTTTTTATGACTTTTTACCCATAGAGATTTCAAACCATTTTCAATGTACCTAAAAATCCAAGCAGTTTGAATATGTGAGTGTTTTGAGTATTTTTTAAAAATATCAGATTTAATTTTATTTCTTGGATATGCACACATGTACAATTTGGGAAATCTACATGTAGGTTTGTAAATGGATGTTGTTATCTTAGCAGTGACCAATCAGACTGTCATTAGCGGACTGCATATTACTTGAGTCAGAACTCAGCATTATACAATATTTAAGTTTTAAATAACACATTACATACCACTTTTTCTTTCAATTCATCAAGCCGCATGTGACTTTGAATGGCATCCTAAAATAAACAGACAAAAATAAATTAGTGAATTCTAAATAATCATCATATATCACTGATGCTAGTATAAGTATAACATTTCAATATAGGCATAGTACCACTGCTGGAAACAGGAAATGCTTCCGTGGGGTAGACGCATAATGGCAGTTATAAATATTCTTTGTTTCATTCTTATTAAAAATGCATTTTTCTTTATTTCAATGCTCATTTTTTTTTTATTTGAATGGCATTATTGATTTTGAAAGCACTCATGTTTGAATTGTAATTTAGAAAAAAAATGTTGCTTTTACTTTGTCAACAGTATACACACTGAACAGAAAAAAACATTTCTTGGATGATACATGACCGCTTCTTTTCTCATCATATTTTGGCATTGTAGAGGATGACAAACAAAAAACTGTAAATTTTATTTCAATCAATCAAGTTTATTCAGCAATCGGCAAATTTTGCCTTTGGCCATTTACAAAGTTTTACAAAGAAAAATGACAAAGACAATACATATTGTAACAACATAATATGAAACAAAACATTTCACAAATAACAACACATCACATGTACATTAATCCTGCGAAACAATCATACTTTCAAGGGTATTTTTTCTTATTACAAGAGTATAAAATTTTGAAATTTTGAACAATATCTTTTCATTATAGACGGCATGATAATTGTAAATTTATTGAGTGTAGGCCAAGTCATGCAGCCTAAGTTTTTAGTATGAACTTCATTGTATTTAGTACAACTCAGTAAGAAATGATATTCCAACTCAATAACATTCTGGTTGCAAAGTTTGCATAGTCTATCAGCACATTCAATACCATTATATCGTCTGGTCTCAATTTCAAGAGAATGTGAGCTTAATCTTAAGCACGTATATTGCTTTGGTAGAGAATCATTTTTAAATTTGTCAAAATAGTCTTCATTGCAAAATATGTTTTTAAATTTTACATAATAATCAAGTTAAGGTGAGTTGTGTATACTCATACTCCATTCTTGAACAAATTGGTCTCGTAATCGCCTTGATAGTGTCTTTTTATGAATCCATATTGATTGATTGATTGAAAATTTAGCATCATTTTTTTGCAGTTGAGGGCTAACAGAGGTTTTGTTAACCTAACCACTGTTTCCTGGGATCCTGAAAGGTTAACCAGTACTTGAGTAAACCCCCATCTCCACAAATAATTGATAACTTCCCCACTTGACTCAGCAGTGAGAAATGAATGATAATGAGACACAATGTCACATATGACTGAATCAATAAGAAGCATGCAAACCTGTTTTACTTACTATAGAATAAAGAACAAAAATTAATGGAGGGCTTCCACCTATACAGAGAAATATAATTTCTGCTAGAACTAAACCTTAAATTTTATTGTATGTATTCTAAGATGTGAATAATAGCCTCTTGGTTCCTGTTTTAATGAACAATATTACAAACTTGATTGAAACAGATGTATATATATTTAAAAAAAAAAAAACTTACTGGGGGTAGGCCATGGTAGGATTCCAATCTATGCTTCATCGGTACAATTTCTTGTTTTAACTTCTCCAGATCCTGCAATCAGTAAAGACAGAAAGTGTGAACAGAAACTTAAATGATGTACAAGTTCTCCATCTCAGTTACCTATTTTCATAACGATTAGTTTACACTTACTGTTCTGCACCAATTGTGTGAAACAAATTCTTGCAAATCATGCTTGATGTCTTCCTTGGTACGACCAGTATTAAGCATTATACATGTACGCAGATAAAGTATCTTGCTCATTAACACCTAACACAGTCATGGCATGTAATCCATGCCCCAACATTATGATCCCTGGCTACTCAAACAAACTACCCCACATATCATGGCATGTAATCCATGCCCCAACCTTTTGATCCCTGGCTACTTAAACAAATTACCCCAAATATCATGGCATGTAATTAATGCCCCAACCTTATGATCCCTGGCTACTCACACAAATTACCCCACCTATCATTTCATCCATCAACAACATTTTACATTTCAAAAAGCATCCTCGTATTTTAACCAACTGCCATAATTTTTCTTTGTCTCATTTCTTTTATTTTCTTTGTTTGTGAAGGGTTTTGTTTGTTATTTTTAACAGTATTCCAGAAATTTAATGGCAGTTAGCATACATATAGTCATCACTCCACGGATACATTTGGGCTAGGCGGTTAACCAGTTCTAGTCACACCTTATTTCTGCTAGCCACTGTCTATTTTCACACTCATTCAGAGTTGAAAGATTCATAGCTGTAAAATTACTTGCAGAAGAATGGTGGTTATTCAGATTCATTTAAAGGTATTCTTCTACAAATAGAACTGGATATGCCATACATAAACTGATGTGTTGAAAATGGCGTTAAACCTCATTTAAAAAAATATATAAAAAAAAGTATGTGGCCAATCATCACAGAAACTGTAGCCAAGTGGGAATTTAAAATCACAACCATTCAAAACGCAATACCGACTTTAAGCAAACTGGATCAAGCTTTTGTTTTTAAATCTGGTAAGCAAATACCTTTCAATGTTTTAATAAATGTGTATTTTGTTTCCTTTAAATACATGTAAGACAGTGAATTTAAAGTTTAAGCCGTTCCTTTGAAAATATAATATATATACATGCATTTGTCAGAGCAATTTTGATCTCTCAGATTGAAACTTTCCTGATTTTGTTAAATAGAACAACTTACTTCAGCTCGTTTCACCAATTCTTGATGATAAATGGTCGAGACTACTCCTGATTTCTCTAAATGGACCTACAATATACATATAAGAACAGTAATATATATAAAGCATGTGACCAACAAGTTGTTCTTCAAATGATGTTTAAACTACAAAAAGTTGTTTCAACTACCAAGTTTCTTAACTACCTACAACCTTCCAAATGTGAGCAGGATGCTCTATTCCTACCATTACTGTGGTTTCATCATATTGATAACATATTGCTGAATTTGTTTCATAAATAATGAGATAAAAGTCGTTCAACTGTGCGTGCATGATATTTATTTTTAGAATCTTAACTCTCGATTTTCACACTAAAATTAATATTTATGTTGCAGTTGGAAGGATTTGAAATTTCAAATCAACTGTATTTAAGTTAATATAAACAAAGATTTTAATTTTAACAGAATTACGAAACTCAGATTAATTTTTTTCTTTGTTCTGTATAAAATAAGGTCTAGGATTTCCATCGTAAAAAAACAAATTCCACATAGAAATTTTTTGAAAGTATTTTCTTTCCATAGCAGGAATGCATCTACGCATAAAAACCAGCTTGTGTATTTTTAAAGACAGTGCAGTGACACTTTCTTTTTTTTTTAAAAAGTCCTCAAATGCTCAAAAAAACATCCATCTGTTAAATTCTATAAAGTTACTTTTTTTAAATACCAGTGACGTCTTATTGCAGTAAATGCTATGCCAGATTTTGCTCTACTTATGATATCTGCAACAAGAAATTACAGCCCCAATGAATTTTTTTAAATATTTCAAACCAAATAACATAAGACTTTTTTAAGCACGCAAATCATGTTACCGTGACAAAGGGACGCAACTCTGTAGTGGGATGGCAACACATACAATGTATGCATATGACATGATCAGTTTACTGCAATATTTATGCAAATTGCTCTACTTACCTCCAATTTTTGAAACTGAGATTTGTATTCCTTCGCTTTTGTGCGTATGAACTCTGTTTCACGTGCATGTTTCTTTATTTCTGGGTGTTCATCCTGACTTTTTTTCTCAAGGTCATCCAGTGCTCTGTTATGTAAAGGTATGAGAAAACAGGCCAGTTATGACTTTCTCTATGATGGTTAAGAGTTACCTTTCAAGACAAGGGTGCTTTGATTTAACGATCAAACATCAGTGACATAACAGAGTTGGTTTGAAAGAAGAAGAAATGTTGATGGTTTTAGTGAACACATGTCATTTCCAAATTCTTATTCAGGAGAGAAAAACTTATTATGGAACCTTGACATAACTTTTTTCCGGGTCTGTAACACAAGGATCATTTGTTAAATACCGGTAAATACAATCTCAGTAGCTGGCAGCTATCCATCTTCCAACAGGCACTTAATAAGGTGTGTACAAAAATAGTTTCACAGCGGCATAGATGTGCCAGTTCTTCTGTGCAAGAATGACCAAGATATTTTAATATCATTTTTCTTCTTTTCATTATCTGTTTTTTAAAATTGGTGTTGACAAAACATCTACACTATTATGAAATTGCTGTAGAATAAAATTTTCTATTGTAATTATGTTTTATATTCTCTTGATGAAAATCAATAAACATAAAATGCAATCAAATTATCAGACAATTAATAAGGATTTCAAACAAGAGGGGTATGTTAACCTGTGGCAGCAGAGATAAAGTCACAGTCTAGATTAAAAATAGTGAAAGTCTAGGGTTCAGGACCTTTGCTTGTCAGTTGGGCCCTTGTAAGTATATTTAAATTAAGGCCATTGGACCTTTCAAAATTTAAGAAATATGTAGTGGGTCCTGTAAGTTTTACATAGAAACACTATGGAATAATGAAAATTTCTCATTCATTTTGTGTACTAATCATTTTTAATTAGAGATCGTAAGAAGTCTCTAGTAAAACTATACTGGTATTTGTTCAACAAGTTGGATTGAAGTCTCTAGTAAAACTATACTGGTATTTGTTCAACAAGGAGGATTGAAGTCTCTAGTAAAACTATACTGGTATTTAGTAAAACTATACCTGTATTGATTCAACAAGAAAGATTGAAGTCTCTAGTAAAACTATACCGGCATTTAGTAAAACAATACTAGTATTGGTTCAACAAGGAAGATTGAAGACTCTAGTAAAACTATACTGGTATTGGTTCAACAAGAAAGAGTGGAGTCTCTAGTTAAACTATACCGGTATTTAGTAAAACTACACCAGTATTGGTTCAACAAGGAAGATTGAAGACTCTAGAAAAACTATACCAGTATTGGTTCAACAAGGAAGATTGAAGATTCTAGTAAAACTATACCGGTATTGGTTCAACAAGGAAGATTGAAGACAAGTAAAACTATACCAGTATTAGTTCAACAAGGAAGATTTAAGACTCTAGTAAAACTATACCGGTATTGGTTCAACAAGGAAGATTTAAGACTAGTAAAACTATACCAGTATAAGTTCAATAAGGAAGATTGAAGACTCTAGTAAAACTATACCAGTATTAATTCAACAAGGAAGATTGAAGACAAGTAAAACTATACCAGTATTAGTTCAACAAGGAAGATTTAAGACTCTAGTAAAACTATACCAGTATTGGTTCAACAAGGAAGATTAAAGACTCTAGTTAAACTATACCAGTATTAATTCAACAAGGAAGATTGAAGACAAGTAAAACTATACCAGTATTAGTTCAACAAGGAAGATTTAAGACTCTAGTAAAACTATACCGGTATTGGTTCAACAAGGAAGATTTAAGACTAGTAAAACTATACCAGTATAAGTTCAATAAGGAAGACTGAAGACTCTAGTAAAACTATACCAGTATTAGTTCAACAATGAAGATTGAAGACTCTAGTAAAACTATACCGGTATTGGTTCAACAAGGAAGATTGAAGACTCTAGTAAAACTATACCGGTATTGGTTCAACAAGGAAAATTGAAGACTAGTAAAACTATACCAGTTTTAGTTCAACAAGGAAGATTGAAGACTCTAGTAAAACTATACCGGTATTGGTTCAACAAGGAAAATTGAAGACTCTAGTAAAACTATACCAGTTTTAGTTCAACAAGGAAGATTGAAGACTCTAGTAAAACTATACCGGTATTGGTTCAACAAGGAAGATTGAAGACTCTAGTAAAACTATACCGGTATTGGTTCAACAAGGAAGATTGAAGACTCTAGTAAAACTTTACCGGTATTGGTTCAACAAGGAAGATTGAAGACTAGTAAAACTATACCGGTATTGGTTCAACAAGGAAGATTGAAGACTCTAGTTAAACTATACCGGTATTGGTTCAACAACGAAGACTGAGCTTCCGCAAGGGACTAACATGGAACAAAGAAATGGTTGAAATTATGATGTTTTGAAATCTTCCTCTCCAGAACTGATTTACATGTATAGTTAAATTTGTTCATATAAGATATAAATTATGATAAGGTCAGCAAGGTATTATAGTTTGTATATATAAGGGGACTGGGATGTGTAAGGGGCCCCTTTGTGACAGGGATATTATCAGTAAAACAGAAATTTTCCATATTTGCATACATTTGTACAAGAAAAAAAACTATTTACTGGCAAGACCTAAACTATTGTCTAGTCATATAAAATCCTTTGAACCAATTTTATGGACAGACGAAAAACACTCATATCCCTTCACCATTCTTGGAATGGGGGAGGGTGGGGTTGGGGGTGGATAATAACTTGTTATAATTACACTCACTTTTGCAATGCACTGTGTTTCATGACAGCAGTTTTTGTTTTTTGTAAAAGATTAGAAAAAACTTTTTGTTCAGCCCTTCTGGCTTCCTCTGTCTGTCGAATCTCCTCTTCAAGGTGCTGCAGTGCCAGCAGATAGCTGAAAATACAGTACAGTATGATATATATTATGCTGGTATTGCAACATATCACACAGTATGGTTTTGTGTATTATTATTTAAGACTAATTTACTTGACTGAATGGTAAAATTAGACTTTTTATGAATCAATCTGTAGTTCATTTCTTGAGTTGAACCAGTACCTGTATTATTTTTTAGAGATTATCATTGTAAGGCCAAGCCTTGTATCAAACTTTATAATTATGATCTGTATATAACAAGCTGATATTAATATTCAGTAAGAACCCGGTGATCCGGGATGATAATGCATCCTACTATGTTTAGAGCTCATGAGTTTGAATCACTGCCCATCCACAGTATCAGTTATGATTGAACATGAACTTTGTTTTAAGGTCATGAGTCTCCCACCTCTGAACATGAGGAGACAGTCAGTAACTTGCAGAGATAAGGTGTGTCTAGTATTGGTTAATTGTTCTATGGTCACGAGTCTCCCATCTCTGGTTATGTGGGGAAGTAGTCAGTTGACTTGCAGAGATACATGTAAGGTGTGTCTAGTACTGGTTAATTGCCTTGCGAATCCAAGGAATGTTGGTAAGTTGAGCTGCAATATTATTGAAACAAGAGTTGTCAGAAGACCAAAAAAGCTCGCCTCTGGTTGTCTAAGTCCAAAAAGGGCCATAACTGTGCCAAAATGCAATCTAGAGTTATGGTTCTTATATCTGTGTGTTCCATTGATGATGGTAAACACACATGCAAAGTTTCATTCATATCCAATGAGTGGTTACATAGATATCTGAAACTTGTAAGCAAAAGTTTAACCTGGGTGTCTACCGACAACGACGCCGCCGGGGTCATGACAATAGCTCTCCTTGGACTTCGTCCTGGCGAGCTAAAATAAGGCAAAAACCCCATAAAAGCAAAATCAATGAAAACCATTATAAATTTATGAACCATTTAGACAGACAAGTCAATCAATACTTTGAATAGAATATCAGCTGAATCAAATAATATCCTGAACTCAATATGTTATAAAACAGGATCCCAGTTAAATTCTACATTCACAGTATCAGGTGTCAGGTCTACCTAGTGTCTGAGGCATCCTTTGTTTGCAGCGTCAATGCCAAGTTGGCCAATGTTCGCAGACTCATCACGCCAGACTGCGAAAGACTTGCTGTAGTCAAGTTTAAACTTTGTAAAATAGTCTCCAATCTGCCATCTGCGAAAAAAAAGGGAAAAAAAATTATACCAGCAAACAAAGATGGTTAAAGTGTTGAAATAATGAAATAAAATGTTCACTCAAATTGGTTGAAGTCAGGTAATTTGAATTATGCTTCAACTGTCAAAAACTTCCAAATGAAAATATAGTAAAACAAGGAACATGAATGAGTTCTGTATAACTGAAACTAGAGTTGTACAATTAACAGATTTTAATTTACTGGCAATAGAGGCCAAAAATTCATTTGCAGAAAGCTATGGTTCAGTGGGAGAGCATTGGACCAAGGATCGGAGGGTCACGGGTTTGATCATCAGCTATGACTATGTGTGGTGTCCTTGGGCAAAAGACTTATCCACATATGATTAGTACTGGTCTACCCAGGAAGATCTCAAGAATGTTTGGAAAAAGTGTAAGAATTTGTTTCACAATCAAGGTAAAATTAATAATAATTAAATGTCAATAAAAAAGATCATTAGATTTTGTACCTACTTTCTACATTATATTCCTCAGCTTTCTGTCGCAAGTCTTCAATAAGAAGCTGAGTATCTTTCTCCTTCATCTCATTCCTCTGCATCAAATCATACAGAATACCTACTGTGTGCTGGTTCAGCTCGTATGCTGGTACGGACCGATCACCAAACACTTTCTCTAGCCACACCTGAACCTGAAAATTTCAATTAACAATTTGCAAAAATCGTCAAAGTTTAAATGAAACATCCTAAATAAGACGACTTTAACTTATCAATGCAAGTTTTACTAAATGAAATATATTTGAATGAGTGCCTTACACAGCTCTTCAAAATGTGTTAAAGGTGTGTATGCGCTCTTATCCCAGCGCTTGCATTCCTTCCTGTGGAGAACCCTGTCAGTGTAGTGTTGCAAATGTCAGAACAATATGGCGATGATTTGTTTGCGGTCTTGGGTTCAAGTCCTGTCAAGAATTTTTTAACCTTATTAAACAGTTCGAAATTTGGCTACTTCCCAATGCAAAAACCATGTTTTCCCCAAATGTCAGAGGAAAAAAAATCCAAAATGGATAAAAAGAATAAATATTTAAGGGAATGTTTATCAGTGGATAAAAATATCCACTGGGTTTGAAGTGTTATTATAATATCTGATAATTTATGTTAGAACATGTTCTTAAAAACACCAATTTCAACTCAATCTTCTTTTTCCAATCTCGAGGGCCTGACTTTCCAATTTCCAGACAAAAAGCGCTGCCTGTATTGGGTAACACTTATCCTTAAATTCTGCGCCTACCTTGAATGCCTTCAAGTTCAGGTCACTCCTGGTGGAGTAACCTGACACTTTCTTCACCAGACATGACAACTGTATATAGTTTTAAATTTTTAACATTTGAGACTTCTGTGCACCACCACCACGCCTAGTCTCGTTGAGCTACGTACATTCTTTCAAGAACCCAGCTCAGTATATGGGAAAAGAAGAAGAAAGCAACTAGGCTAATAGGTGTGACACCTGCAGGAGCGGGGAGCTCCCAAAGAAATGACAAGGAAAGGAGTTTACTGCTGTCAGATGTTTTCTTTCGCCATGTGAATTTGATCACTTTCAAGAATCACAAATATCATGCATACATATTTTGATTTGATGTGCACAACAATACCCACATGTTCATCGAGTGAAGTAAAAATTAAAAATATATATATATTCCATCATCATCGTGATTTATTGAACAGCACCAGCAATCCCAGAATATATTTATGGTGAAAAATGACTCCTTTAGTACTAACGCGTTGCAGTATGGTACGATGTACCTCATCGAGTAACCTCTTGTTGACAATTCCTGTGGACGTACGAAAGGTTCACTACGGATAGCAATGAGGTTGTTGACAGCCTTGGCCTATTTTTTTTACTGATGAAGACTCTCCCAGCCAAGTGTGTTGAGCATGGCGGTGACGCTGCTTTTATGACAATAATCCACAGAGACCAATCTGGCAGCACTGCTTTACACTGTTTCTACTTTATTGATATTGGCTTGAGGATCCCAAACAGTGGCAGCATACTCAACCTGGGGCCTCATGATGGTCTTGTAGCAAGCCTCTTTAATGGCCTTTAAGCACGATGAGAGGTTGCAGTTGAGGAAGGCTTTGGTACTGTTGGTCCTCTTTGCAGTCATGTCAAAGTGTGTGGCTAGTGAGAAGTGCCCAAAGGTATTTGGACTGTTTTGTTTTAGCTATTGGCCATGTATGGTGTATCCTGCATTGATCTTTATACCGTAAGCGTGTTCATGATGCAGAGAACCTCAGAATTAGTTGCCTGTGGATGGATGTTCGCCCCACTACAAAAATCGCCCCAGGAATATTTGTGCCATTTAATATGGAAGATTCGCCCCCATAGTAATAAAGTAATTGGGAAAACTATGACCATGGGAAGATTTGCCCCATTATGGTGAGTAAAGGACTCATGATAAAAGTTTATGAAAACGTAATAGAACAATACACTTCAGCATAAATATATATTCACAACGTACATGAATGATTTTGCTATAGCATTCTTTATATATTGTAATTATATAAATAATACAAGTAAGGGTTTAGTTTTTTTTAAATAATTTTTAATAGACTTTTACAGAATATAAAATTATAACAAAAGATGAGAATGGATCTATAGATCTATAACCAAAATAAATGTTATATTTTACAACACAGAATATTTTTCAAATAATATTTCAATTCATGCACACTTCTTAAATATTTTTAAAGGAGTTCTAATTATAGTTTGATTATAACAATTATACTAATTTAATTAATGTTTGTAAATTGTGTGTAAGGTTTATTGTTGTTTGCTCATTGTTTTACATGCTAATTAATAATGAGTGAAAGATAACACTCAAACCATGCGTGACACAAGCTGCAAACTTATTGATTTGACATCTTTCTTACGTTCAATTAACAAGATGAGTGATTTAAATTGCAGTGTACCCATATAACAGATGATGATTTCATGACTTGGACATAAACATACTTTCAACTACCAGATCGCAACAATGTCTGAAAGAACACTTTGTGTCATGTGGGATAAAGATGTTACGAAGAGGCAGCATCATTTGTGTAATAATCTAAATATTAAAATGCCTTCAAAATGTTCAACAAAACAAACAATAATATTAAACAAATCATCATAATATTATCATCTTCACCCACAGTGAGTATCTGCAGTCATTATTAAATATTTATTTTATACTTTCAGCTGCTTTGCAGGCAATACGTGCTGTATTCCCAGAGGTGATGATAAAGGGTGTGTTTTCCAATTGATGCAGAGAATCTATCGACCGGTACAGAGTCTGGGTCTTGCTACGGCGTACATGCACAAAGCTCCAACTTCCGTTAGCGTCTACATTGTTTGCATTTTGTATCGGCAACTGTTTATTACTCAGCATATTTAAGTAACCTTATTACTGTTTATTATTGACGCCATTTTTTTCAATAGCTGAAAAAAATTAGACTCACGGTATTAGGTATGACCAGTATAATACATCAGTATCACCTCATACCAGTTTTTTTACAAGAATTTAGCATTGGTTTACAGCGAATTATGATTAAAATCAGCATGTAACTGTTATTATCTTGTTATATATTTATTATTTTATATTTATTGAAACGTGTTATACAAGCATAATTGCCAGCTTTCATTTTACCGCCGATTTTCAGGCGATCGAATAAACCCACCCCATACATGATACAGATCTGCAGATGTAAACAAACAAAATCCCGACAACTAACCTGTTGGTGCTTCCTATTCATCATTTGTAAATTATTAGTTCATTTCCCATAAGCAGACATACATAGCTTTATGGACAACATACGTCTATAATAGACTGTTTATTTATTAATAAACACCTCTGACAAGTTATATTTTGTCGACAGATTTTGGAATTTTGATATTGGCGGTGAACACCGAAGAGCATCTAGGAGGAGATAAACGAGGACAGTACTAAAAGGGTCGGTGTAAAACGCTGACGGCTTTATAAAAGCGACATTTTGTATCGTCTGCATTTTCATTATAGTTCTATAGCATCAGCGTTTTCCTTCTTTCTGCATATCGTCAGTGTTTTCCTTCTTTCTACATATCGTCAGTGTTTTCCTTCTTTCTACATATCGTCAGCGTTTTTATTCTTAGTCTATATGCTGGTCAGCGCCAGAGTGGAACTGCAATATTATTATATGTGGTGTAGTAATTTATGTCATAACTAAATCATTTTGATATGAAATCCAGCAAAATAATTATTATGACTATATTCAGTCTATATTACTAAATTGTTTATATCAGCGATATAGACATTTTGTGTCTATTGCATTTTCATTATAGTTCTATAGCGTCAGTGTTCCCCTTCTTTCTCAATGTCGTCAGCGTTAACCTTCTTTCTACATATCGTCAGTGAACTGAACGCAGCCCATCTTAATCGTCGGCGTTTTACACCGACCCTCTTATCACAGTCTTTACTACTTCCGTTTTCACTTTGATTGCAACACATTTTTTATAATTTGGAGTTATTGTGAATAATGTCATTATGTAAGAGTAGGGTGTGCAAACTTATTTTAAGAGAGCATTTTGGTGAATTGGCAGAAAAGGTTGGCGTATACCTGCTTTCAAATGGCGCTCGACCGCTGAGACAGATTGCCAATGAAACGTCTGTTAAACTGGACAAGGTAAGCACCGGCAGGGACTTATATAGGGCCCCCTTATATAGAAAGATAGGGAATTTGCATCTCCTTTATTAATGTTGATAAAATAGTACATGAAGGATTAATTATTTGGCAAATTAATCTTTGTTTTTTTGTGATGAATATCTTTAATTCCATGTATGTAAGACAAAATACAATGTTATACAAAAACTGTTCATTTATCCAAGGAATTATATAGAAAAGGAAATGCCACTGATTGAGATTTTGTGAATCAGGTTTCAACATTTACTTTTTTTTTCACTACACCACCAGGCTATTAACTCAGTAAAACTACTAGCCCAGACCAATATCGTAACTATGACTCCGGAGTCTGGACATAGTACTGAAAGTTATCAGAGCTTTCTCATAAGTTTCCATTGTTTCAGTTCTGCCTTTTGTATTTTTGTCATTGATATTATCCCAATCTTTTCCCCCGGTGAAACCAAAATTAAATAGAGACATGTCGAAAGATGTTGTTTGTCGTTAATATCAATAAATCATAAATTGGTCTTCTAATGTCGAAAAATATAGAAGAGAAATAACTGAAGTCGATCGTACCAAAGAGTTACACCGCTGACTATATTGTGTCAAATAATAATTTTCAGAAGTTATTAATGTAAACTATATGGATCCTACGCATCAATGTTTCTGAATTGCAAATTTTACTGCAGCTGTGGTCTAGGGGTAGAGCGTCTGCTTTCATGCAGAAGATGATGGGTTTAATTCCGGCCAGGTCATATTAAACACTTAAAACAATGGTACCAGAAGCTTCCACACTTGGCACTCAGCATTGAGGGGATAGTTAATGCTAAACACCATACAACAACAGCTGAAAGAATCATGTTTTTTTTTTTTTAAAAATCACCAAACCACCATGTGAATAATGTCTATGCAAGGCTTGTTTGAAAGTCATTTGTCTTGGACAAGTGCCAATTCTCTTCAAAATATTTGTACAGCACTTTGTCCATGAAAAATCTAGCGACTATTAAAACAGCCTATTGGCATGATTTAATTGTAGGTGAAAACTGTAGTGACTGTCCTCATTCAACAAAACATTGTGAGCTTTGAGAAGAACAAGAGAGGTTTCTGTGAGTATGTGTTGAACACTGACATACTGTTACGGAGATTACAGATCCCAAACTTCATCTATTGTGCCAAGACATTGTATGGAGATGGGGCAGAATTGGTCATCGAAGACGTTATTCATCATGGGCAAATCTTGATGAGTAAAGTTGTCAGCAATGTCACTAACAAGCTAAATGAAGCCTTGGAAAATGCAGGTACAGTCTCATGATTAAGTTAATTATATATGTACAGGCAACCCTGTCTTAACCCTTTACTTCATATAGACACCTTTGGACACCTATAATAAAGACGCCTTTGGACACCTAATATAGAAGGCTTTTGAATTATTGGATGACTTATGTTTATATTAACTGACAGAGTGGAAAACAGTGCAGGAAGTTCAAATTGCTCGTTACAAGCAATCTGAACTCTTCCTGCACTGTTTTCTAAGGCCTTCTGTGATTGGTGCGGGAAAGCTCGTACCTATGGAGTAAAGGGTTAAGCAGCCAGTCAAGTAAATGAACATTAGTGACCACTCAAAACAAGTTGTTGCTTAATATCAAGGGCCTATCTTACAATAGCGTTTGGATAGTTATATATAGCAAATAATTGTTTATTATATAGCTATCCAAAAGCTATAGTAAGATAGGGCCTGTGCTAAATACAGGATAATTTGCTCTGAAAGCATAGAAATGGGAAATACCAAATGTTGCTGATTAAGACAAGTGGCTGCTCAATAGAGGTGACCTACACAGTTTTAACTTTATTTGTTAATTAAAATGAACAAATTGTAGACATAGTGTTATAATATATAGGACCCGTATCTTCATATTTTAGTAAATTACACTTATAAATTTGGGAAAAACACATTTTTTTTTATAAAACTTCCATGTGTACCAGATACATACTGCTTTTAGAGAGTATGGTTTAGGGAACTGGGTAAAAAAGTACAACAGATTTAGGAGGTTCCTCTTTTATTCAAACATAAATAAATTGTGTACATGAACAGTATATTACATGTTTTGTTCACACACAATATTAGTAATCGTCTGATTGATTATCATATTCATTATGGGTTTTGCTATTTTTAACATGATGGACTCAATTGAATGTAAATGTCATTGCTTTCATCTGTACATGTAATTGTTTTTATATCCATAGATGAAACTTCATTAATTTTTTTTCACTTTACTGTGTAAATTATCATGATATGACTTCTTAGATGTTGTGTTTCATAAGAGACAGCAAGTTGAGTTTTGGTTACTTTTTTCTGACTTGCAGGTATCAAAGTTCTAGGTTTATTCTGTATGTTTTTTTATCAAGCTTTATATTAATTTATTGTTTTTTGTACATAGAGAGTGGAGTGAGCCTTGAATCCTCTTTCCTGTTGGCATGATGCAATTGAATAACCTTTATGTTTAACTGTTAGTATTGATTTATTGATTGTTTGATTTTATTTATTCATTCATTCATTCATTCATTCATTCAATCATTCAGTTGGTCATTAATTCGTTCATTAAAAACATAAAATATGTTGGGTTTTTTTTTTCAGGACACCCAAAAATCAGTTCAAGTGTAGTATATGATAAATTCAGTTGTTTGGCAAAGACACACTTTATTCAGCAATGTCCAAACCCGCTAGAAGAGGATGCCACTGATGATCTTGATGACAGGCAGCTAACACAACTTTACACTGTACCTCCACATCACAACCTAGGTAATGTTTAACAGATTTAACAGCAGGTCAAAAGTTTTATCCCAGGATCCACCTGTCATAATCAACACCTGGTACTGGTTCTGCCCAGGTGACAGACTTGAGAGTAATTGATGAAAGCTCTGAGCTTACTTAGCAATCAAGCTTTAATAAATTAATTTATCAGATAACTTACGGTGCAAGAGTGTAATAAACCAATAGCATATTTTTTGATATTAACCTGGTGTAATATCACTTCTGATACATTGCTCTGTGTTTTCCGTATAATAATGCCCATTTGTTTTTCTCATTCCTTATTGAGGTGATCTGTTAAATAAATGGTAAATGTATTTTTTAATTTTTTTTTCCTGAGTTATGTGATAAAATGAATCTTACATTTGTGATCCTTTATTATTAAATTATTAAACTTGTTAGGAAAAATGATAGAATGCTTGACAGAGCCTCGTATAATATATTTTTTCCAACTTGGAGTTTAATAAATTCAATATTAAATAAACACTCATGTAAGATTCTCTATATAGATCAACCCAGCTGATCTTGTGTGCAGGTACCTGGTATAGATCTCGTTTCAGCTTACCAGAGTCGGATTATTCTGTAATCACTCTATGTATGCTTGTTTGCTATCTAGCTCCCACATGTATTTATTAGATCTCTGTCAACTCTTACATTTAATTTCTGGTGGGTGAGAGTAAACTTTATGTCCCTTGAATGGTAAAACATTTTGATATCACAATGATGCCTTAATTTTGCATTCAATCTTTGTGCAAGGAAGATAAAGTCTGAATCTGTTATGTTCCCTTGTGTAACCGATAAATGAAACATGTTTGATTTTGAACGTTTTGTTGTCTATGTATGGATATTTATGCTGCCATTCAAAAAGATGTAGCAATGCTTCCAGGCACTTAAAAATAATTCTGAAAATTTATATGTTATTGTCAAACCTTCTTTGAAAAATAATAAAATATCATTACAGCAACCAAGAAAAGAAAGAGATCTGTTGATGAATCAGAGCAGCCTACAAAGAAACAGAAAATGGATGAAACGGAAGAAAAAGTGACTATACTACACCTTTCTTACCAAATTAGATATTCAAACATTGACTGTTTTGTTTTGAAATTGAATTTTCTTTAATATATATATGTATAATATAAGTTGGAGATGGACTTTTTAAATAGATAATTATAATAGTAACCGCTTCTAAATCACTTTCCATTAGTATGCTTATATAATGTTCTTGGCTACATCTGACACAACCTTTATTATTTCATTTCTACTTAGTTTAAACTTATTTATTTTACTTCGATTGTGAAACAAGTTCTTACAACTTAGACAAATCATGCTCAAAATTTTCCTGGGTAGCATCGGTACTAAGCATATGTGGAAAATGTGCGTTGTTCAAGGACACCACACATAGCTGTGACGGAGGATCGAACCCACGACACTGCGATCATGGGTTAGGTGCTACTTGACTGTTTGCCCATGTTTCAGTGCTTTAAGTAATTGGATTTATTGGCTATGACCCCTTCTTATTTTTTACAATTTTATTTTAGACCAACACCCTTAAGGACACAACTCCTCACACAGTTTTGGGCTGATTCAAATGAAACTTGCTGTAGGTACATGGCGTGAATACGAGCCTGTGGTCTTGTTTTTTTTATTCAGTATTTTTAAATGAATTATGGCCCCTTGATATTTTTAATGGAATTACGCCAATTTGCATTTCAGCCTAGTATACATGTAAAATTGAGTAAAAAGCACCTACCATCTTGAGGACAGGCTTCAGTAGGTGATGACATTTATTTGTTAAGGGCCAGTTATCGTCAAGTCAAGATCAATTGGGTCACATCCCCACACCCCTTTTTCAATTTATTTTGTTTCATTTTTTCAATTCTTTTCCTATTGCATTTCTTATGTTCCACCATACTATCCCCAACTCCCCCGCACCCTTCAAGATTTCCTCTCATCTATTTCTTTACTTACTGTTTAACCATCATATTGGTTTTATTTCAACCAACACAATATCATGTCCCCATCCACAAAAAATATTTACATCCTGGGCACTACCATCTGAGCTAACAGGGCCCGGCTCACTTTTTCTTGGCAATACTAATATGTGTATAAGAAATTGCCATTTGTCCAATTATAATGATATGCTTGTTAACATTTTGCAGGCCCCAGATGATGGAATTTATTGGAAAATCAACCACAGCAGATTCTACCAATATTTCAGAGATCAATTATTCGTAAAAGCAATGTCCAGTAAGATTGACAAGGTAATTTGAAGTTACTCTTGTAAAAAGTTATAAAAAATTATTTTTTTATAAAAGGGTACTTGAAGGATATTTGCTCTATTTTACCAAATTTTTAGGCATGTTATTATTCATTGCCATTCATTAAAGCATTGCATTCTTATATAGATAAATGTTTATTTGAATATATAGTGTTATTTAGAGCCACCGAGGGATCGGTTAACTTAACCTCCCTTTCCTGAGTGATAATGAGAAGCAATGTCATATAATATCAGTCATTAAGGAAACTGTGGCTGGGTGGAGATTCAAACTCATGACCCCTGGATTGATAGGCAGATGTTTACTGACTGAGTTAATCGGCATGACTCACTATATAGAGATGACATATATATGATATGTGAGTGTCGTTTCTCAATAAAATTCTCATTGTGAAAACAACTGGCCATCATTTAGTGTTGTATTAAGGTGTTAATGTCTTTTTTTTGTCTTTTTTTTAACAGAAGGCTGGTGATATACTACAGACCATGTTGAGATTGAGCGAAGTCAAAACAGAAGATCTCGCCTTCACATCCAGTCCTATATCATTTACCGAGGTGAGCCTTTAAAGGCATATCAAATACAGCTTATCAATTACAGCCTATAATAAACATATCAAATACAGCTTATCAAGTACAGCCTATAATAAACATATCAAATACAGCTTATCAAGTACAGCCTATATTAAACATATCAAATACAGCCTATCAAGTACAGCATATATTGAACCTATCAAATACAGTCTATCAAGTACAGCCTATATTGAACATATCAAATACAGCTTATCAAGTACAGCCTATATTAAACTTATGAACTTACCAAATACAGCCTATCAAATATAGCCTATATTGAACATACGAACATACCAAATACAGCCTATCAAGTACAGCATATATTGAACATATCAAAAACAGCGTATCAAATGCAATATATTGAACATATCGAATACAGCCTATCAAGTACAGTATATCAAGTACAGCCTATACTGAACATATCAAATACAGCCTATCAAGTGCAGCATATATTGAACATACCAAATACAGCCTATCAAGTACAGCATATATTGAACATATCAAAAACAGCATATCAAGTGCAATATATTGAACATATCGAATACAGCCTATCAAGTACAGTATATCAAGTACAGCATATATTGAACATATCAAATACAGCCTATCAAATACAGCCTATATTGAACATATCAATACAGCCTTTCAAATACAGCCTTTATTGAACATATCAAATACAGCATATCAAGTACAGCCTATATTGAACATACCAAATACAGTTTACCAAATACAACCTATCAAGTATAGGATATATTGAACATATCAAATACAGCATATATTGAACATAGCAAATACAGCATATATTGAACATGCCAAAAACAGCCTATCAAGTACAGCCTATATTGAACATATTGAATACAGCCTATCAAGTACAGCATATATTGAACATATCAAATACAGCCTATATTGAACATATCAGTTACAGCCTATTAAGTACAGCATATATTAAACATATCAAATACAGCCTATAATAAACATGCTTTTTTGTCGTTTGTAAAATACATATCAATTCTATAGTAACAAGTTATTGCTTTGATCAGAAAACAGAGCCCATGTGGCCAGTTGCAACATCACACTCAATCATTGTTGTTTGTTTGTATGGGGTTTTGTCCCTTTTTTCCAACGTATTTTAGTTATATAACAGTGCAACTAATCATTATTTCTGGAAAGTGCTTGGCGGTTTACCAGTACTAGCTGTATCTTATCATATAAAATATTCTGAAGTGGGAGGTTCATGGCTCTGGAACAAATCTTGATGTCAATTGACCTGACCCAATTGATGCGAGAACAACTAGCGCTCCACCCACTGGCCACATAGCATTATTTGTCCAAGTAAATACAATGAATTGCCACGTAGCAGCCAATCTCAATCGCTGATTGGATTATCAACTTGTTTGATTGACATCCCACTTCTGGTCAATTATCACAGAGACTGGCTGGGAAGGGATTTGAACATATGACCCTTAGATTATCAGTTAAATTTCATAAAGAAGAAACAGATGAACCTTTGCTGATTTAAACTGTATTAGGTAAAGTAAAGTAATTTGTGTACGTGTACAATTCAGAACATGTATTGCAGCTTTGAGAGTGAATAAATTTATTGAATTAGAGTCATTTAAGCTGCAGAAGAACTTTGTCGGCTCGAACATGGATGGCTGGAATACCCCAAATACCTTGAACCACTTATCTGGTCAAAATTCTTATTTCGATGTATAGACATGCACATGTATGGTATGATGTTAAACAATACTTGGTACATACAACCCTTATCTTGGATTACTACATATCATGTCCCATCACGTTTGAGCCGTCAGTTATACTGTATTTCTTAGGTAAAAAGTGAATACATTTTTGGCTTTTGATACAGATTATACTTTTTTCTATTGTGTGAAACCAATTGTTATAATTACTTTAAATATCTTACATACTGGATAAAGATATCTCACCCTGGGGTTGAGATAAAATTCTCGCGCTGTGGCGTTGGAACACATCTATGACGCAACATATTAAATATTGACAAATCATATAACTTTATGCGATTGTTTTAAATAATATGATTATTAAATTTAAGTTAGAATATTTATTCACTGTTTTTGGTATGCAAGAAAAAAAAAACATTCATGGCTTTTTCATTTAGGTGAGAGAATTACGTCCCTTTGGATATCTGTTTTTGCAGGAACGAGGCTCTGCCGAAACAGTAAACTTGGGAATGAAACTTTTGTCAGACTCTCAAACTTGTGTAAGATTGGTTTGTTTTACATACCTTTGAAACATACAGGATAGTATTCATGGAATATGGTAATGCACAGCGGAATAACTGAATATTTTTATATCAGAAATAAATTTTTAATTCAAATATTTTACAAAACAGTCTTTCTGATCATGCTGGTTATTATATGCTTGTAACAGATAAAAAAAAACAGTGTCATGTTGGTATCTTAATAAAAGAAATAGAAACAATGTATTTTGCTGTTTCCAGATTAGCCAAGGACTGCCAAAAGATCTTGGTATTACCAGACACCTATGTGAGCAGTACCTGAGCATAATGGCTGATGATACAGTACGTACAGGCTATGTGTAATAGTCAGATTCCTTAATATCTGTTTGAAAAATACCTTGTACATTAATTATATATTTAATAATATATTGACACTCCTACTTAATCTTTTTCTATACAATTGCTGTGTTTGTACGAGTGTCTGAATTGGTCTTAAAATTCTCCTTTTTAAAAAAACATGATCAAGAGGCATTTTTTTCTTATAGTGTTTTCATTTAAAGGGAGTATATCGGGGAAAAACACTGCAAAATTTAATGTCTTTAAAAATAAAATTGTTTTTAAAAAATGATAAAAAAAAACCGCCATCTCATTATCATAAATGGATAAAATCCAAATGGGTTAGTATATCAAATCCACTATTACATGACAGTATTAATATTTTAAACCTGTATTGGGTAAGATGAACTCTGAAGCTGATATGTTAGCAGAGGAATGGGGGTTTCTAGGAGTTGCTGGGCATTAAAATTTGTAGATTTGTTAATTTTACTTATATTATAAAGTTCATTTAGAGTGAATGGACAGACTGGAAATGAGTTTGTAGATATTCCTGAAGAATATGCAGAACTAAGATGAGTAGGAATGTAGTTAAAAGTGGGGAGAACATACAATATGATGCCATACAACGGTTACATATGTATGCACCGTACAGTGTTAATTCAGCAACAAGTTTATTTTAATCCATTTTAAAATGCATTTTAAGCCTAAAGTTTGTCATGAATGTAAATGTCTGTTTATGTCAGAGTCTGTTCAATATAACACTTCCGTTACTGTATTTATTTCAGACACGTTTTATCAGCAAAGTGGGGGAGAGTGGAGGAGGCATGTATACTGTTAGTATCCTTTGTACAGTAACAGATAAAAGTGATTCTGACAATAACTATGACAACAACAGAACATGCTAGTATGCTGATCAAAGTTATCCACCACTTGTTTTACTCATTTGTGGATTGGAAATTGGTCAAGAAATAATATTAATGACTTAATACATTTCTTACTGGAATTAAAGCTGTTTATTTGAATACACTTGTCGTATAAAGTAACGTGACTCACACGGGAGACTTACCGTACATGTGTATCGTACAATCATTAATTTTTTTCATAAACCGGATATGCTGTGTATTTACTAATTTCTTAGTTCGGCAAAAACAAGATTCTGAACATATAATAATGTAAAAAGATTTCAAAATATGTAATCTGAAGTATGCTCTTACATAGTTCAACTTAACTTCAATAGCGAATAATACATGTACATATCATAACTTTGTTGCAATTTCTTCTTAACCTAAATCAGATATAATGAATGCATTGAGAGAACTGTGTTCAGCCCATATAGAGTCTGTTGTACAAGAGAGGTAAGTCATGGAATTACTAGTCACCTCTATTAAGTAGCCAATTGTCTTAATTAGCCATATTTGCTATTTCCAATTTGTATGCTTTCAAAGCCAAGTCATAGCCAACAACCTGTCTTCAAAGGCAACTTTTTCTCTTTTCCTTGACTGGCTGCTTAAGACAGGTTTGACTACTAGTAAGCCACATAAATAAAGCATACTATAAAAGAAATTCATTAAAATGTCTTTCTGTATCTGTCTCTGTTGGTGAATCAGTCTTTAAACAGTATTTCTATCTAATGTAGAAATACTTTGTAATCCATTGCAGTAAATAGGATTTTTGCCTTCTGTCCAGTAGTACAACGATAGACTTTAGAAACATGACACCCAGATAAACAGAAATAAAACATTGAGTTTGTATATGGATATTTTTTAAATTTATTTCAATTTATAATATACCATCTTTCTACCTTTTCTGGGAATTTTCATCAAAATTGATTGTGACTATCACTTAATTTTATTAATTTGAATAATACATACCCCCATTACCTAAATTAACAAAAACACAACACTTTTATTGTTTGTATAATCTCGTTTAGCATTGGTTTATCTGTATTTTAATATTCTGATCTTGTTTATATGGTATTTTCTTTCAATTTCGCAATAAATAATTGAAATCAGCACACGGTAAAGTGGACACTAGCCGAGACGTTCTTCACATACGTGCATAAATGTGCAAGGAGGCTATGCAAGATACTGTTTATGTGAATTTAGGTAATAGAGGTTGTATGTTTTAAATCAATAAAGGAAGTGATATACGTAATAGATTTTGATTTAAATTTCCAAGGAAGATAGAAAGCTGTTATTTAGTCAAATAAGATAAATTTTTAAAAAATCGATAAGAACTCTATGTTTAACTGCTGTTTATTGGAGTTTTGTATTTCTAAAGTCTTTCAGTGTACATTATAGCAGTATGGTGATACAATTTTTGATTGCTGCTTTATGTGGTAGAAAGAAAGGTTTTTCTCAGTTATCACATTTATTGATGTGCCAGATATAATTTTTGTTAGCTGTCCCAGTATACCATCATATTAAGTACTGCGAGAGAAAACTTCGGTCTGCTTAAATGAAAATCCATGGCACCATTTTATATTTTCCGTCATCCACCACAGCAGATACAAATGATTTCTTTCAGCTGCCTCAATAATCTATTACAGATACATGTAATTTCTATCAGCTAACACAGTAATTTATAGCAGAAATATATCGTTTCTTTCAGCTGCATCAATAGTCTGTAGCAGAAAGATATGTTTGTTTGTATAGGTCTGTTAATGTATTGCAAAAATATATACTTTTAGATGTTTGCTACAGTTGCCCATAATAGCAAAATATGAATTTTTATTTTACTACCATTAATAAGTATTTTATCTGGCTATTAACATACATTTACTTGTCTTATTGTACAGATTTGGATCGAAAAGTCTAAGAATATTCCGGGTTTTGCTGCTGAAAAAACACCTTGAGCAAAAACAGGTGAGAACAGAGGGTTAGTGGCGAGAACAGAGGGTTAGTGGCGAGAACAGAGGGTTAGAGGCGAGGACAGAGAGTAAGAGGGAGGACAATGTCATAAAATATTTCTAATAGACTTTCTTAAACTCCAACCCTGAAATCAGTGGACACAACCCAACTAAATTTTGGATTCTCCTAATATGACTTAAACATATTTTAGAATTTCCTTAAAATTTGCAGCTCTGCAGGTACTATCGTTTCTACATATTGAATTATTACATTTGTATGATGATGTAATGTATATAAGAGCCTGGAATAATCTTTCCTTGTCATGATTATATCACTTGCCTTTCATTGCTACGGTCATAGGTTAGAGTCCTGTTCACTACAAAAACTTAATACGAGAAAGTTTGCCAGTTACTTGCAGAAGGACAGTTTTTCTACTCAGATTCATTCGAAGGTCTTCCTCCACCAGTAGAAATTGTATATGCCATATATAATCTAAAAATGGCTGTTACTCCCATTAAAAAATCCTAATTATATCTTCTTTATGCTGGTAACCCACAAGACTTCAATTCTGTGATTTTTGTGTTCATTTAGTGGTGTGACATTCCTGAAGATGTGTGCTGAATCCCATTTGTTGATGTGTTACAACAACACCATAAGCATTTTCTACTAGACAGTTTTTATATACAGGATTATAATGAAACTGTTTGATATGTTAAATTATTAATTTAAAAAAAATCTGTAGTTGTTTATTTTCTCAGGAAATGCTTCTGTTTCATGCTGTTTTTATGTCGGGAAACACTTTTACAAAATCTTTTTTTTTCTGCGAAAGGAAGTACTTGCATTTCAGAAAATATTGTTTTTAAGTGTCACTGTTGGTCGACCAGTCCGACAGCAACTTGAAAAATACTTGTCTTTCAGAAAATGACGTTTTTATCCACAGAAATTTCCTGTTTTTATCTCATGAAATACTAGTATCTCAGAAAATACTTTTTTATCCCTGAAAATGCTTGTGTTTCAGATCGAGGAGATGGCCATGATTCCAGCCAAGGAGGCCAAGGAACTGCTGTATACAATGTTTGCTCAAAACTTTGTAACCATTACGGTCAGTGAAGTGAAAATTTAACTGTTTTATATGTCACAAGTCCAAATATTTCTACAACTATGAACAAGTTTACATATAATGTCATTGTGACAATTGTAAGTGAATTTGCCTGAAAAATGGTTCCTAAATGAGATAATATTGCTAAGAATTTTTATCAAACAAGTCTTCAGTTTTGTTGAAAACCAAATATATGTAAAGCCACTACCCATTTAGTTATTTTTATCATACAGAATGATTCTGTCCATTTTTTAGCTCGTCTTTTTGAAAAAAAATCTATTGTCATGACCCTGGCATCGTCTGCTGCTTAAAGTTTTATGTTTAGCTCAGTTTTTTCTCTGTTTCTGAACAAACAACTCATATTATGGTGACTAAACTTCATAAACACATTCATATCATGTTATACAAACAATGTACATTATACAACAAACTTACCTAAATTTCCATACTTTTGGCTCTAAAACCTTAGGTTTTTTATTTAGCTCGGGTTTGGTTAAAGTTTTATGTTAAGCTCAGCTTTTTCTCTGTTTCTGAACAAACTACTCATGTTTTGGTGACTGAACTTAATAAACACACTTATATTATGTTGTAGAAACAATGTATATAGCCAACTTACATAAATTTCCATACCTTAGGCTTTAAAGTTTTTGTTTAGCTTGGGTTTGAATTAAAAGTTTTATGCGCCCAAAACTGTAAGTGTTATTGGGTATTTATATGAATTGTTGTACATGTAAAATTAATGTATCCAGATTGATAAATAGATCACAGATTCGAAAAACTTTGTATCATTGTTTGAATTTGCCAGGTCCATTGTCTCTACTTGGCTAACTGCCCAAGCCCAAACAAGACCCCCAACCCTGCTGCACATTTTTTTCTTAATTTGTTTTGTATTAAATCAAATACTCTGCCCCATTTCAACTTTGTTACTGACCCCAAGACCCTCACCCCTACACCGCCCCTGTTCCCAAATTCCTGCCCTTTTTTTTTTTATTTAAATTTTGTTTTATATTGAATCAAATATTCTGCCCTATTTTAACTTTGTTACATCCCCAAGACCCTCTCATCCCTACCCATCCATACCCATTTTTTTTAAAACTTTGTTTTGTTTTAAATTAAATACTTTGCCCCATTTCAACATTGTTACTGACCTCAAGGACTACCCATCAAGACCCGCATTCCAATATTTTTTCTTTTAAATTTTGTTTTGTTTTAAATTTAATACTATTCTGCCCCTTTGTTACCAACCCCAAGACCCCCCAACCCCCACTCCAATTTTTTTTTAAAAATTTGTTGTGTATTGAATAAGACACACTGTCCCTTTTAATCCTCTTCCTCCATTTTTTTATTGTATTAAAACTGCACAGCCCTGTTTATTAAACTTAGGCACATACACCCCCACATCCACACCTAGATTTTAAAATTAAATACATTTCAGCTTAAGTACTGGCTAGCTAGCTATAGCCAGACATAACCAGTAGTATATTCTACCTTTGTAGTCATACTTGCACATACATGTGTCTACTATTTTGCTAATATGAAAGAAGGTTTCATTCATACAGATATATCTGTTTTTCTGGTGGTACATTATAATATACTGTTCTGTGACAAGGCTAGAATAGTCGAGATAACATTGTTCTTCGATATCTCTATTTTTTGTGATTTTTTTTAAATCTATTTTATTTTTTCAGTAATACATGTAGTATTGATTTTTTAAACTAATCATCATCATGTTTAAAAAGTTAACTTCACTCACTGTGACCTGGATAGAGGTCAGTGTGTGGAAGCACCAAAAATCTATTTCAAACATTATTTTCTATTTACAACCCTTTTCTCTTAAAGGCTTTGCAAATAATGCTGCTACTTCTCAATCAAACACTGGAAGCATCCATCGGTTCCACTAATATCTTGTTAACATATACACATGTTCCTGTCACTGGTATAGGCATTGAAAACTTATATTATATTATAGCATCATTGCTTGGGTTCTTTTTTTCAGGAGATTTCCAAGACACCAGATCATGCCCCTGCCAGAACGTATTATTTATTCCGGGTTAATTTAGAACAGCTGGCCAGAATGTTGTTGGAAAATAGCTTCAAGGTACAATAGCTGTTTTGCTGCATGAATTTGTATTAATAAGAACATTAAATTTAATTTTTATACATTGATGTAGTGTCAAATAATTATTTTTCTTTGGTATTAATTTTTGTTTTTTTTTACTCAAGGACACGTGGGGACTTAATTATTTTGAAAACAAATTTTAGGAAATAAAATTGTTTTAGCGCGGTCTTTCAATTTGAGTATTTCTATTACATAACGCGTTTTAATTATTGACCTGTACCAGTATTAAGTCGCTACCTGCACCTAAATACGTGGTCATAAATGCTCTTCACTACATGGAATAATGGTGGGGAGAGGTGTCATTTGGCGCTTTGTTGTTTGATCAAACTGTTATGAAAACATCAATTGTATCAAACTTATTTATTTTACTTCGATTGTGAAAAAGTGCCTTGCTCAAGGACACCACACAAAGCCGTAGCAGAGGATCGAACCCACGACCCTCCGATCATGGATTTGGTGCTCTCTCACTGGATCAAGCGCTCCACTTGGAGAGGTTGTGTTATTAGTTGAAGGTGTAAGAAGGTGGAGACCAATGCAAAGCCACTCGTTGGAAATATCTATTCCTCATTAACAAAAAGAAATAACTAGAAATGCATCCATGGGATACAGATGCCCCGCTTTGTTACTACATTGTAGATCAATAAAAGCCAAATATCAAGTTTCATCAAAATCGGTCCATCAATAAAGATTTAAGAGGTCGGAAACCATCAGCCAATCAGAGTCTAGATCACTAATTAATATGCGCCAATTCCATCCATTGTCAATCTTTACCTGGGTCTTGTTGATATAAAGCCAAATATTAATTTTCGTAAAAATCAGTCAATAAATAAAGACTTTAGAGGTAGGAAACTGTCAGCCAATCAGAGCCCAGAACACCTAATTAATTTGCAGGGATTTTACGGAATTTGAACTTGAGCTCTAGTTTATCAACATACATCTTTCTACCAAATATGAATCAAATCCATCCAATCCTTCAAAAGATATCGAGCGAAAACCAATTTCTTGACATTTGTCAATAATTTAAGTCCAAAAAGGGGCATAACTGCATAAAAAACCATCAGACTGTACTGAAATACGAATTTAACCTGTATTACCTGAATGTGAAGTCACACAACAAATTTGGTTTAAATCTGTTCATTAAAACTAAAGGTATGTCGGAAACCATTTTCTATATATGGAGATAATTATTTGTGAATAACCAAGACATAAATGTACAGACCAGACTCCGGCAAGTGCGCCTAGCTACAATGCAAACCATAGACACAATATCAAGGTCTCTGCCATACCAATAAATTTGGTGTCGACCACGACTTGTATGGAATAATATGCAACACATCTATATATGGAGATAATTAATTGTGAACAACCAGATATAAATGTACAGACCAGACTACAGCAAGCAAACTAGCTACAGTGTACAATGCAAACCAATATCAAGGCCTCTACTAACCCAATAGATTTGGTGTCAACCATGACTTCTATACTATGGTTTTACATGCAACACATCTGGACTGGACAGACAATTTACATACATGAACTAATAGTTTTATATGAGTAGAATCCAGTTAAGGATTCAGGACAGATTTAGAAACCTGTTGGATCATGAAATCATATGTATTTTTTTTATAAAGGGAGATAATTGAAATCACAATAATGGAATTTCCAATTTTTGGGATCTTTTCAGATATACATTCACAACGTGTGATATATATATATGGAGATAATTAATTGTGAAGAACCAGACATAAATGTATATAAAATGAATCACCATCAAACTGACTTATACTGAAAGGAGAAATTTATTCAAAGCATCAACTTGCAAATAAACGTCTTACACAGCTCTTACATCCCATAGGGCTCTATTGTAACATTAATATCCAAAACACAGTGAAAAAAACAAAATCTGCAGCATGTGTCTGGGCTCAAATTCTTCACCAGTTTAAGATCTGCAATTGTAAAGGAAAAAAAGCTTACCTTGACCAGGTTTTTTTTAATTCAATGGTTTTGTGATACCTATCAATTTTGAGAAAAATAATATGTCAACTATTTGCTCACGATGCAGTTTGAACCAACAATTCTAAAATGACACAGAATTGTCTAGAAATCTGGTATCAGCATTAAATTTTCAATGGTGATTTTAATAATACTGACCTAAATGGTACATGGTAGGAAAAATAAATCAGTGCTATACAATGCATTGGAAAAAGAAAACTCAAGTTTAATTTCTACATCCTTCATCGGAAGGTCTGGAGTATTCAAGGGAGATAATAGTGGTGCAATTCCTAAAACACTGTGTAGTAAATGAGTGTACATATACTTGCAGAGAAAAACACAACAGGAATTACTTGTTTTTCAGGCATTATCCAATGCAATGCTGAAGAGAGAGATGGAAACAAAGGAGAACAGGTACATTTATTTATATCTATATTGGATATGTCCATTACAGTACTCAAGGCCAGTTTTAATAAAGGTGATATTAGTCTATGTATTTCATTTTTAATTAAACTTAAACAGAAGCATGTCTATTACATTTAAATTTAAATACACATATTTTACAGTTTTCAGTCTTATTTACAATATCACTTTTATAATATCAGTATGTTTTTTTTTATATAAAACAAGCTTTTTAGGATATTATGGAAAAAGAACAGCTGATCTTGGGATTTAACCCTTCACCTAATTACTGTTTGGCTGCTTTATCATTTTACCTATCTGGTCACACTTACAGTGAAAGTAAACTACATGTAAGTTGCATGCTGGGTACCACCATATGCAACAGTGTACCAGAGACTCCTTGTTTTTTTTACAAACTGAGCTGCCTGGGTGTGAGGTTTTCAAATGTAGTTTCATGTTCATCTGAAAAATGATAGGACAGTTTATTACGAAATGAATGTAGAAACCTGTTGTTTTTTTTACCTTAAATCAGCTTCAATAGTTAAAACGTGAAGCCAGTGCACTTTTATTTATATTTCTATCTGAAATTGTTTTCGAATACAAATTTGAGTTGAGCATGAATTTTTTTTTATAACTTTGGGGTCAGGCCAACTACAACCTCTCAGGAACTTTGACCTTCATTCTTTGGGGAAAATCACCTGACATCACTTGCCTTAATAGTGAAGTCCTATATATTCAAACTATTCCATGGATGATAAAAAAAATCAATTAGGACAATTATACTGTTATGGATCAAAGAAACAATATAAAATGAAAATCTACTGTATATACTGAATGTCACATTTTCCAAGATTTAATGCATACAATGAAGTAGAATCTATTTGAATGTTTATTCTTATGGGGTTTAATACCATATTCAACACATTGCAAGTTAAATATCCCATTCCGATTAAGCAGTGCAGGAATTACTATCCTTCTACAAGCTACTGGCAAACTTCTCATAAAACTTTAAAATTAAGATTGGCTCGTATCCACGACCTCAGTGGTGAAAGGTCAGTTATTTTGAGACAGCCCCTTACAGCCATAGAGAACTCTCAGGAAGCAGAAACATAATTTAATTTTTCTGTTTACAGACGGCTGATGGAGAAACAGGAGCGAGTAGATGCCATTTTGTCTTCGCTGGAGCAGTCCGGTGCAGATGAGGCGCAGAGAGAAGAAATTTTGCAGACTATAACTCCTTCTGAGAAAACACAACTGACAAAGGTCAAACACATGATCAACATGTAAGTTTGGATGAATGTTTGTTTTATGGTCTTAATATTGTTAATAGCAGTTCTTCCTATCCTTTTCAACATATTATTATGAATTCCCCAAAGGAGTTAATCATATTCAGGATGTCCAACCTCCTCAAATTAGGTTATGGTTTATCGTTATGTCCTTTTTGTAGTTATGTGCATATAGAATGCTTTCACTTATGATTCTAAAATTAAAAAAATTTTTTGGATTCATTAACATCAAATCAGTGCCAACGTGAATATTAATTAGTACTGAGATTGTCAACACTTTTCTTCATATAGACGCCTTTTGACACCTCTAATATAGACACCTTTGGACACGTTATATAGAAGGCTTTTGAATTATTTGGTGAATTATGTTTATATTAACTGACAGAGTGTTAAACAGTGCAGGAAGTGTTCAGATTGCTCATTACGAGCAATCTGAACTCTTCCTGCACTGTTTTCAAAGGCCTTCTGTGATTGGTGCGGGACGCGTATCTATGGAGTAAAGGGTTAAGAGTTGTCAACAAAATGCATTATTTTCATGTAGTTATGTTTTTTATGATCCAGGAAAGTGTATACTTTTTTTTCTAATGAATATGCAGAACTTGCGTGTAATTGTAAATTGCTTACAATAGGTACAATGATGTAGACAAAACAAAGGTAATTGTAAATTCCCTTGTACATATAACAGTGGTGTAGACAAAACCAAAGTGATTGTAAATGTCCTTGTAATGGTAACAGTGGTGTAGACAAAACCAAGGTAATTGTAAATTCCCTTGTACTGGTAACAGTGGTGTAGACAAAACCAAAGTAATGTAAATTCCCTTGTACTAGTAACAGTGGTGTAGACAAAACCAAAGTAATGTAAATTCCCTTGTACTAGTACATGTAACAGTGGTGTAGACAAAACCAAAGTAATGTAAATTCCCTTGTACTAGTAACAGTGGTGTAGACAAAACCAAAGTAATGTAAATTCCCTTGTACTAGTACATGTAACAGTGGTGTAGACAAAACCAAAGTAATGTAAATTCCCTTGTACTAGTAACAGTGGTGTAGACAAAACCAAAGTAATGTAAATTCCCTTGTACTAGTACATGTAACAGTGGTGTAGACAAAACCAAAGTAATGTAAATTCCCTTGTACTAGTAACAGTGGTGTAGACAAAACCAAAGTAATGTAAATTCCCTTGTACTAGTACATGTAACAGTGGTGTAGACAAAACCAAAGTAATGTAAATTCCCTTGTACTAGTAACAGTGGTGTAGACAAAACCAAAGTAATGTAAATTCCCTTGTACTAGTACATGTAACAGTGGTGTAGACAAAACCAAAGTAATGTAAATTCCCTTGTACTAGTACATGTAACAGTGGTGTAGACAAAACCAAAGTAATGTAAATTCCCTTGTACTAGTACATGTAACAGTGGTGTAGACAAAACCAAAGTAATGTAAATTCCCTTGTACTAGTACATGTAACAGTGGTGTAGACAAAACCAAAGTAATGTAAATTCCCTTGTACTAGTACATGTAACAGTGGTGTAGACAAAACCAAAGTCATATAAATTCCCTTGTACTGGTAACAGTGGTGTAGACAAAACCAAGGCAATTGTAAATTCTCTTGTACTGGTAACAGTGGTGTAGACAAAACCAAAGTAATGTAAATTCCCTTGTACTGGTAACAGTGGTGTAGACAAAACCAAGGTAATTGTAAATTCCCTTATACATGTAACAGTGGTGTAGACAAAACCAAAGTAATGTAAATTCCCTTGTACTAGTACATGTAACAGTGGTGTAGACAAAACCAAAGTAATGTAAATTCCCTTGTACTAGTACATGTAACAGTGGTGTAGACAAAACCAAAGTAATGTAAATTCCCTTGTACTAGTACATGTAACAGTGGTGTAGACAAAACCAAAGTCATATAAATTCCCTTGTACTGGTAACAGTGGTGTAGACAAAACCAAGGCAATTGTAAATTCTCTTGTACTGGTAACAGTGGTGTAGACAAAACCAAAGTAATGTTAATTCCCTTGTACTGGTAACAGTGGTGTAGACAAAACCAAGGCAATTGTAAATTCTCTTGTACTGGTAACAGTGGTGTGGACAAAACCAAAGTAATGTAAATTCCCTTGTACTAGTAACAGTGGTGTAGACAAAATCAAAGTAATGTAAATTCCCTTGTACTAGTAACAGTTGTGTAGACAAAACCAAAGTAATGTAAATTCCATTGTACTGGTAACAGTGGTGTAGACAAAACCAAAGTAATGTAAATTCCCTTGTACTGGTAACAGTGGTGTAGACAAAACCAAAGTAATGTAAATTCCCTTGTACTAGTAACAGTGGTGTAGACAAAACCAAAGTAATGTAAATTCCCTTGTACTAGTACATGTAACAGTGGTGTAGACAAAACCAAAGTAATGTAAATTCCCTTGTACTGGTAACAGTGGTGTAGACAAAACCAAAGTAATGTAAATTCCCTTGTACTAGTAACAGTGGTGTAGACAAAACCAAAGTAATGTAAATTCCCTTGTACTAGTACATGTAACAGTGGTGTAGACAAAACCAAAGTAATGTAAATTCCCTTGTACTAGTAACAGTGGTGTAGACAAAACCAAAGTAATGTAAATTCCCTTGTACTACCCTAAGTACATGTAGCAGTGGTGTAGACAAAACCAAAGTAATGTAAATTCCCTTGTACTAGTACATGTAACAGTGGTGTAGACAAAACCAAAGTAATGTTAATTCCCTTGTACTGGTACATGTAACAGTGGTGTAGACAAAACCAAAGAAATGTTAATTCCCTTGTACTAGTAACAGTGGTGTAGACAAAACCAAAGTAATGTAAATTCCCTTGTACTAGTACATGTAACTGGTGTAGACAAAACCAAAGTAATGTAAATTCCCTTGTACTAGTACATGTAACAGTGGTGTAGACAAAATCAAAGTAATGTAAATTCCCTTGTACTAGTAACAGTGGTGTAGACAAAACCTAAGTAATGTAAATTCCCTTGTACTAGTACATGTAACAGTGGTGTAGACAAAACTAAAGTAATGTAAATTCCCTTGTACTGGTAACAGTGGTGTAGACAAAACCAAGGCAATTGTAAATTCTCTTGTACTGGTAACAGTGTTGTAGTTAAATCAAAATAATTGTAAATTCCCATGTGCTGACAACAATGATGTAGACAAAACCAGTGTAATTTTAAATTCCCTTGTACTGGTAACAGTGGTGTAGACAAAACCAAGGTGGTTGTAAATTCCCTTGTACTGGTAACAGTGGTGTAGACAAAACCAAGGTGGTTGTAAATTCCCTTGTACTGGTAACAGTGGTGTGGACAAAACCAACGCAATCGAAATTCTCTTGTGCTGATAACAGTGATGTAGACAAAACGAATGTTATTGTAAATTCCCCTATACTGGTAACAATGATGAAGACAAAACCAAGTTTATCGTAAATTCCCTTATACTGGTAACAATGGTGTAGATAAAACCAAAGTAATTGTAAATTCCCTTGTACTGGTAACACAGGTGTAGACTAAACCAAGGTAATTGAAATTAGCTTATACTGGTAACAGCAGTGTATAGATAAAATTGATGGCTAATAAACAAGACAGTAGTTGTGTGTGTTTTTTTTTTATTGACTTGCATGCTGTTTTACTCATTTTATGTTTTGTTTTTATTTCAGGTTAGAGCAGAGTGAGCTGCAATTGGAGGAGACAATACTCGTTCTGGAATTATTTCTGTTCTATCATGATCAGAAAAAAAAACTGAAATTGTGATGGGTTTTTGTAATAAATATTTTTTTCTAACAACTTTAATTTTGCTTTCAGTTGCCATTTACATATTCTGCTGGCTACTGGTAGGACAGATTTGATACCAGTATCAGGATATGCTGTTCCAACTGCCGTTACTGGCAATTTACCTGAAGAGACCATTTGCAAATATGTTGACAATCAGATCAGCTTGCGAGTAACTGATCAGGAGCTACATTTTTTTACCCCTAGGCCATCCTTAAAAAATGTTGGTTTGCTGTGCTCCGACCCTGTATTTTTTATGTGGGTAGGTAGCTATTTTTTTTAAGTCAGATTTTAATTTTTTTTTAGATCATTTTGAAGAAAAGGAATGAATAAAATTCATGAAATCAACAACAAATGCTTTTAAAGTCAAAGTCAATAAAAGTTTGAATGGGTGAGTAGAAACATGGCAAACACATTTTTAGCTCGCCGAGTCCAATGAGAGCTATTGCCATGACCCCGGCGTCGGCGGCGTCTGTAGACACTCTGGTTAAACTTTTGCGTTTAAGTTCAACATATCTATGCAACCACTCATTGGATGTGAATGAAACTTTGCAAGTGTGTTCACCATCATCAATGGAACACACACAGACAAGAACCATAACTCTGGATTGCATTTTTGGCACAGTTATGGCCCTTTTTGGACTTAGACACCCAGGGGAGAGCTTTGTTGTCTTCTGACAACTCTTGTTTAAGTACTACCCCAAGTCGGTTATATCTCATCTACACCCCTAATATAAATGACAAATGAAATAGCCCAGAATGAGAGATGAAAGTGAGTTAAAGGTAAACATAACTTTCTGACAGCAATGAGCAGTAACAAAACTACCTGAAGATGAACATTTCTTATTGTGAAAGCGCTATATTGGAGATAAAACCGTCATAATATCTCTCACTACACAGTTACATCCCCTTTATTCAGTGATTGTAGCACAATTCTTGTGCATAAACAAGTAGTAGTTTTGGTTCAAAATATTCTCAAAACGATTCATAGAGACTGTGATGTCTTGCTTGCAGATGAGAAGAGCAAATGTTGGCATAGCATATACTGCAGTAAGACATCGCTGATGTTAAAAACGAGACTTTTATTGGGTTTTAAAAGATGGGTGTATTTAAGAGCATTTGAGAACTTTTTTAAAAAACAAAATATTGTAAGAATCACTGCACCTTCTTTAATAAAAGTCCCAAAAATTCAACAGACAAGTATTTTATATGTGTCTGGTAGAAGTAAATACTGTAAAGGGCTACAACCTAACTTCTAAGGATATATTTTATTAAAACTTATACTCTCAATTATTAAAATCACATTTAAAATGCTGGGTCTGATTTGCTCAGTTCTTAACACATCTGACTATCAATCCAGGGACTACGAGTTTAAATCTTCACTTGACAACAGTATCCTTGATTGATAAACGACATTGTGTCTCATTATCATTCGTCTCTCACTGCTGATTCAAGTGGGAAAGTTATCAGTTACTTTGCTGATATGGGGTTTGCTCGAGTACTGGTTAACCTTTCAAGATCCCAGCAAACAGCGGTTAGATTAACTGATCGTCTGTTAGCCGTGGATGGCATAAAAATGTTGTTAAATATTCAATCAATCAATCATTATTTCTGAAAACAATAATGTTAAAACAATATCCATTATACAAAATAAACAAAAACACGAAAATATATTTGGCAAACATTTTCTCATTACCTTTCTCAAGCCTTTTGTTCATAAGTGTCGAAAAAAATTAATATAGTAATATACATACATACACATCTATCTCTCCCGCTTTCTATCTCTCAAGACTATGATATTAAAATGATATACTAATATACAAAATGAACAATAATGATTCTCTCTCTATCTTATTTCTCCCTTTCTCTTTCAAGTCTAAAGAGATCAATACTACTGCACCGACTCTATACATAGTCTTCTGCACCTTCCCGGCTTTGTCCAAGAACCCGCACATGAGCTTCTAATGCATAACTAAATGTACTAAAGTCTACTCACCTATAAAACTGAAATTTATAGTTATAAATGTATGAATAAAATCATCAAAAATATACAGAAAATATTACACTGCAACTAGACACTGTTACGCTCTAGTTAGTTATACTTTCATAGGTTGTGAACATTCAAGTATTAATCATAGTGAAGTAGAAAAAACAATGACAGATTTAGTGAAGATTGTCCTTACAAACGATCAAAGTCAAGTTCACATTAACATATCGCAATTGAAGAAACAGTTAATTGATCAGTTGCTTTGGAAGTATCACTAACATTTATAATATCTAATTCTGATCAAGCAAGGAAAGATCTACACTTGTAACGAACTTGCAAATACCAAAGATGAAAGATGATGCTGTTAATGAAAGAGCAGACAATGACTCTGAGGTCTCTGGTTAATCTAAAAAGTTGCAGTTATTTAAATGGAAAATATTCATTGGATAGTATGGCTCCTGTCTAATCCTACAAATACTAACCATGATATGCAAGAGTTTACTGGCATCTAAAAAACACCTATTGAGAATCCAGTAAATCACATATACATGTAGTTGGAGATCTCAATGATATAGAGTAACAAATGCAATTTCTAACAGATAGAAACTTATTTTGTGATTACCCATCTCTGTAATATTGCAATAGGTGTAGCTGTGAAAGAAAACTTCAATATCAGTTACACATGACAAGTTGGTTGTGAATATGTTAATATGTTTTCAATCGAGAAGAAAGGCCAAACAGTAATATTCGATACAAAAAAGAGATAAGGCAGATGATAAGGAGTCCATATTGGCTTTTTTTATTAGGCGCCATCCAGGTGTTTACTGCAAACCCTGTCTGTTCCCAGAGATCACTGAATGAACTACAATGTCACGATTCCAAGACTACAGAATTAACACCAACAAAAGTCAAAGTATGTGGCGACTTTTTTAGGCATATACAGGAAACTTTATCAAATACTGCAAACTTTATTGGAGACATGACTCTGAATTTGAAGAAATTTAGCTAGAGAGAGAGAAAGAGCAAGAGAAGGGGAAAGAGAGAAAGATTATGATTTTAGATAAAGGTAGTAATCATAATACTAGAGAAAAGTTAAATGAGAAAAACAGTATATTTGTTTCGCTTAAACAAATAGTTAAGCTTAAACTTTTTATTTTACATTATTAAGTTTTCCTGGCCAGAACCACTAACTGAGCATAATATCTTGCTCAATAACACCACACCTAGCCGTATTCAAACTTATTTATTTTACATCGATTGTGAATCAAGTTCATCAGACCATGCGGTGCACATGTAAGTTCCGTAAGGGCGTGTTTTGTTCATATTTTTTATTAAAAAACTTAATTTTCCCCTTAAAATGAAATGGTTACTAATTGTGTTATTTGGACATTTTGTTTGGTCAATGTTGTGTTGTATGAATTCTTACATATGTTTCTACATGGGTTAACTTCTTAATATTATTAGTTAAGAACACATCAGAATAATAATTCACATACATAGCAAAAATCTGTTACTGTTTGCATCATATAACATATTTTGTGTTGATACGCTGTAAAATCCATAGCCATTCAATGGATAATTGGCACATACATTTGTATTAACATGTCCATAATCATTTATCTAACAGTCCATTATAATCAACCTATTCTATTAATGTTTTGAGATGTGTACTTACTTATCACACCTGTGATTAATTTTTGCATGCATACGAACAATGCAAATCTGATCGGCATGAACAGATTGAGCTGTTGTCAGGATTTCAATGTACATGTAATCATCAGATGTCGGATTTTCAAGTTGCTTAAACATATACTAATGTACATAACCTAAGCACGGTCCTGTCTGCTGTTCATTTAATTGTTTATGTGATGAGGGATGTTGCTACTGCTGCTGCTGTTGTTGCTGCTTCCTCCATTTGGGACGGACTTTTTATAGACGGGTTCCTGATTACTCCTTGCTGAATTGCTCCTGAGCAAGTTAAAATATGTACAAATCAAACGTTTATACCAGTGTTATTTACATTTTAACTATAACTGTCTTCTGTAAGCCCTCAATAGCATAAAAACGACACTAAATATAAAATCAATCATTATCAGCATTATGATCAGTTTGCAATATTATATTACCTAGGAGCCGGGCCCGGTTAGCCAAGTTGGTGGCGTGCCCGACTATCAATCTAGGGGTTGGGAGTTTGAATCCTCGCCCAGCCAGTCTCTGTGGTGATTAATTTGGGGAAAGCATCAGTTACTCGCGGACGTGAATGTACTTGAGAACTGGTTAACCTTCAAAGACAACAGGAAAACGTTATTATGTTAACTGGTCATCTGTTAGCCTCTGATGGATTGATGCTAAATATTCAATCAATCAAACCCCTGTGTTTCTGGGTAAAAACAGAATCGCTGTCAATCTCCGTCATGTTCTTTTCATCATTTTTTGTCATGTTCATTATTGTGGCTAAACTACCAACCTATGTTAGGTTCCAGAGAGCCACATGAGTGATGGCAAGAATAGGATCACTGTGACTCCTGCATGTCGTAAGAAGCGAAAATTTGAGTACTACAAAATTTGCTGAATCTCTGCAGTTCTGTAGGTATGAATGTTCTAGGTTCATTTTGCATAATCATTTGTTGATGTGATTTTTTATTCTGTATGTTAATTTGTAGTTTTTTCTTGAAGAATGAACCTGGAATCTTCCTTCCTGTTGGCATCGAATAACCTACAATGTGTTTGTATGCTGTATCCACCCCATCGAAGTCGACCCCTTTTAAACTGAAATTAGTATCTGCCCTTAACAGATATATATATATATATACATGTATATATAAATAAAGGGAAAACCATGCAATGTAAACCAGATAAATAAAGTACATGATTGGAATCTTTTAGTTTTATTAGTTAAATCCATGTACATACATGTACTTTGCATGTATAATATATAGGGGCATATAATTTATATAAAGTATGTATAAATTCCACTTTTCGTCAATGATATGTAAATATCACAATGACTAGAGAATATATTAAAATGAAACAATTCAATATGAATATAATACATATCCAGTATGATTTTATAAAAATTTGATTAACTGAGAACAATTGCTACATTTATGTCAGGAGTTCTTTAGTTTTCCACAACATTCACTGTTCTCTTTCCAAGATGTAGTACCGTCCTCATATATCTCCTGGAAATAGAAAAAACATCTATCGGTTAAAGCCATGTTTGCTTCACAATCACTGACCTCTTCTTTTAAATTAACAATTGGATAAAGCATCAAGACATTATCACTTAATGCAGTTAATGTTTACATTTTAAGCTAGTTATCTATACATCATAGTACAAAATATCAGTGGTCTATTGCTTTGGGCACACACCCTGATCAGTGGCCGAATTGTACCAAAGATTCTGCATTTATACGAGTTTTTACAAAAATAAATGGGTCAAGGAATGATTTATTTCTTTATAATTGCAGCGGTTGAACAAGTGAGGAATTTGAGCCTAGACACGTGCTGCTGTGCTTTTGACATAAATGTTACAATGAACATGATATCAAAGTAGATACACAATCTGTGAGAAATATCACAGAATCTGGCTGAAACTTTTTTTAATTGGATTTAACAGCATTTTCAACACATTTCAGGTTATATATAAGGCATATCCGATTTTATTGGTAGAGGAAGACCACTGAATGTATCTGAGTAGAACCACCGCCTTTCCGAAAGTAACTGGCAAAGTTTCTCACATAAAGTTTTTAGAGTGAGCAGGACTCAAATGAATGACCTTGGTGGTGAGAGGTAAATGATTTTGAGACGGCACCTTAAACAACTCGGTCATGGAGGACCCCTGGTGGAAACTACACTTTCATTGAAGAGTATGGTTTACAGAAAACCACTTTTATTTGTTGGAGCATTCCCGAGATTATAAAATTTTTACATGGGTTTAAGGTTCAAAAAGAAATTTCCATCCTGAAGAAAATCTGTTTTGGCAGGAATGAGGCTCTGCGGAGTTATATCAAGAACAGTTATCCAAAGGGATGAAATTTTTTATTTGAATTGAAAAAGCCATGAATGATTTTTTAAATTATCATTATATTTTACTACAATCACTTTTAATATATCAAATCAAATAAGTCACATCCTATCTTTTGTATATTTCCTGATATAGATTGTTCCAACGTCACAGTGCGAGAATTTTATCTCTACCCCAGAGTGAAAAATATCTAACCCCAGTAAAAATTCAGATAAAGTTTTCTTGAACACTGGATAAGGTTATCTGCATTTTTATTGGGGTAAGATATTTCTATCTCACCCTAGTGCCGAAATAAAATTCTCATGCTATGACGTTAAAACTTATTTAGGGCTATTCCATTTAAACATACAACCCAAAGGCACTTTGAAATTTGACCCTCCCCCTTTATTTTTTAATTCATTTTATCAGGCCCCCAATCTGAAAAACTCTCCCACCTTAGAAGTTTATTATTTTGCCGTCCATGGGTGGGATGTATGTTTAAATGGAAGTCCTTATGAAGTAACATATAAAATATATGACATAAATTATATAATATGATGTCTTAAAACCGACAGTTGTAACAAATATAACGGTAAAATAAGTTAAGTTAGTAGAGAGATGCAAGTTTCCTATCCTTCTATATAAGTCCTTAATCTTGGATTACAGTAGATTTAGGATTAAAAAACAGTAGATTTTATAAAAAAAATTAGTAGAAAAATAACCTATATCTATTTATACTCACATTTTTTTCTGTAATTTCAGTGACAGTCACTGTTGAGCTCACAGCTCAGCAGGAACTCTATTATAAATAAAATAGTCTTCTGTTCTGGATTTCTTATAGCATCCTATTTTGATGTTTCTTGGCAGGGAGTTCAATTGAATGATGATACGACTGATTTAGAAAATGATACTCTGAAACTAAACAATCCTAAAGCGCTAAATTCCTTACACCACCCACTTTACCAAAATCTAGAGATGACATTATACATAAATCGATCTATCTTGAATACTTTACAGAAACATACTTAGATGTTCCAAATCTGCACCAGTTTGACAAGGGGAGATAACTCATTGAGAGGAAGAAATGTACAGAACAAGCAGATTCTTTTTTTATCGCAGTGATCTCTAAAAATTCAGCAAAAGCCCCAATTTATGAATGGAACATGTCCCATTAAAAAAGGTAACATGCCCTTGACCAAATGACCTTATAAGTTACCCCTTATATCTTTTGCAGGAGCCAAAAGTCCAGTTATTGTCTGTGACCTTTCATGCAAGGTAAAATTGTAGCTGAAAAAAGAAAATTCAACAACTATAGATCACCTTTTTCCAAATAGGTACTGTTGCTTTCAGTGTGTCTATTCCGTACTGAACAGCTTCCAATGACTCTTTTCTGTGTGGTGATGAGACTGCAATTACAATACTAGCCTCAGTTATTGGCACTACACTGGAATAAAAAGTTATATATTGGTTTTGGTTAAATATTATCCAAGAGTTGACAGGAGATTTCAGAGAAAAGAACTGCATCAAAACTTAGATTTGTTTGAAACTTATTTATTTTACAATGATTGTGAAACAAGTTCTTATAATTTAAACAAATCACACTCAGTCTTCCTTAGTAGAACCAGTACAAAGCATATGTAGAACAAGAGTTGTCAGAAGACCAACAAAGCTCACCTCTGGATGTCTTAGTCCATAAAGGGCCAAAACTGTGCCAAAATGCAATCCAGAGTAATGGTTCTTGTCTCTGTGTGTTCCATTGATGATGGTGAACACAGATGCAAAGATTCATTGAGTGGTTGCATAGATATCTTAAACTTAAACACAAATGTTTAACCTGGGTGTCTACAGACAACGCCACCGACGACGACGATGGGGTCATGACAATAGCTCTCCTTGGACTTCGTCCCGGCGAGCTAAAAAGTGTGTCTTGCTCAGCGGCACTACACATAGCCATGGCAGAGGAACAAACCACCCAGGCCATTTAGTTTAAAATGATTTTTTACTTAAAAGCTGGTAATTGTAATTTTGTTATTATAATCAGGAAAATGTTTACAATGTCCATTTATGCTACCAACCCAATTCTGTGAACCATGGCAACTTTTTTAACATCCCATTTGGCATGGGCTTCATCACATATCTTCATCATTTCTTTCTTGGCCATTGAATCGTATGCTTCATATTCCAGCTGCTTCACTTTCTTGCCCTGAAAGTTGTCTCTAGTTGTACCTAGCAAGAGTTAAATCACATACAAATTTGTGTTTTATATCTATGAGGAGTGTTCAAAAAGTTGGTACACCATTATGGTGTATTGGTACTGTTAATTGATTACCTACATATGAGATTTAAAATTATACTCAAAATGGTACAGATGAAAGATTTATGAACGAAGAATAAGACATAGTTTTCACTAGTTTATGTTGAAAAATCCCTTTTCTGGAATGACCACATTTCAATTAACTAATTGTTTTCAAATTTTGGCACCAATTTCTTGTCTGTTGTCATTATTTTATGCCATCAAGAATGTCATCTTGGTGTCTCATATTATGTAGATTTCCGTGCCATCGGGCATTTGTCTTCAATTTACAGTTTAGACATACCGTAAGTTTTAAAAAAAAGCACCTGTCAAAATGTCACTTTTGAGGAATGGACTGTTATAAAATTATGTGTTTTCTTTATGGAAATAAAATGCCTGCAGAAATGAGTAAAACATTACAAAGTGCAACTGGAGAACCACAAGTATGCTGTTCTATAATATATAAGTAGCAACAGCAATATCCTGAGGAGAGAGCCACAACAACTGATAATGGGCAAATGAGAAGATGGGTAGACAGTACTCTGAACTCTGTTGTGAATATTGTTAGTGAAGACAGGTGTGTCAATGTTAGAGGTAGATGTAAATATTAGTACAGGCACTGTTCATTATATACTTTCAGACAGACATGGAATGAACTAATATGCGTGAGATGGATTTCGACACTACTGTCTGACTGATGATGATAAAATAAAGAGTTTAGCATATAGCTGACGCACTAATGTTGGGACAGCATCTTGACCTGGACCGCTAGTCAGTAGTGGTTGCATTTGATTGTATATAAAACATTTTTTTTTATTGTACTTTGATAATATATAATTTATTGCATAAAGAATGATGTCTGAGTGGCAACATTGTTGTTTTTATTTCAATAATTTCTACAAACTTTTAAGCAGTCTCATAGTTCTACAAGTTTCAAATTTAATCTAATATTTCCTTGTGACACAAAAACATGTATTACCAGAACATAGCATACTTATTATTTCTATTGTGTGTATGTTTTACGTTTTAATCACTCAGGGTCTTACACTTTGGACTCATCCTTTTGAACAAATAAATAGCATAAATACTTTCTTCTGCAATATAAGATAATGGACAGCTCTATTGATCAATATCGCCCTGTTGATGCAACTCTGCAGTAACTCAGCTGAGCAAGGTTTCAAGTATCAGTTAGATTTTGTGATAATTGCCCATCGATCCAGTATATACTAATTAAAACCAAAATGTCATTATAGCTAACTCCAGACAGCAGTTGTAAAAGCTATTAATTTAAGTTATTTTGTCAAACATTAAACACAAATTCTAGGCAGTTTTACTTCGAAGCTTGTAATCATCTACTAAACTACTCCAACAGCCCCAGTTTGTTGTCTAACTGAGCTTAATCTGGGGTAAAGTCTGTAATTTTTAGACAGGGCCTTATATCATTTGTCATAGAAAGAAGTTTGATGAAATAAATGTCCCTGTGATTGATGTTTTAGTTGACTGAAAATATGACATAAATACAATATACCTACAATCTGTTTAGTTTCCAGATACACAACAAAACTCAACACGTACCTATGAAAATGGAAATAGCACCACATGATGGATCTGTGACAAGGGATGTAACCCTGTCTACATCTATCTTGTCTTCCGTTATCTCAACATGGTCCATCTATGAAGACAAAAAAATAGACACATTGATCAAATTGAACACCTGTATACAAAATCTTGCAATGGCATAACATATCAAGTTAATACAACTACCTCTACAACTAACTTGTGAAGTTATTACTGGATTAAATAAATTTTCAGGAGTTTATACATGTGTAAGCATGTACATGTATGTACAAATTGAATAAAAAAAATACATAAATTGTGTACATGATACACATGTATGCATACATATTCAGACATAATTTGTAAATTTTATTCATTTATATTTTGGAAAATGATACGATTATTCGACACCAATGCAGCAGACTATGGTCACAAGTGATGTTTCCACCAATGAAATTAAAGGAAATATTGACTGGATTCACTTCTGTAGTAAAACCTCAAGATCAATTCTAAAAAGAATACCGGTAAAACACAATCTGCCAAAACATTCTTCAGAAGAAAGATGGTGGTAAAGTTTTTATATTTAAAGTAGCCTTCTTGAAGCCTTTTTGATTGATGTATTTAGTGTCGTCAACAAACTCTGTTGTGTTTTTCAGAAAGATTAATTGGATATTGAAGTGGTGAATGTAATGATTGGCAGCACTATTGAAACAAGTCTTGATAATATGCAAGTCAGGAATTGGAGAAAGTGTATGATACATTTAAGGAGAACAAAATAAACTTGAACACAACATAAGCTTTACTGATCTTTGGGCTAGTAATACTGGTAAACCCTCAATACATGTATATTCTGCATATTTAAAGAAATCCTATTTATACACAGGTACATGTTTTGATACATTTCTATGCTACTGCATCCTTGTGGCTTTTTTTTGTTAAATGGTGGATTACTCAGAAACTTTGTATGTCAGAATCTCATTAATTTACAGCTTCAAATTTTGAAGGAAAACAATATTTCCAACACCTGACGTATAAATGACATCTCCAGTTTATTGGTAGAGAAAGACCTCTCAGAATGAATCAGGGTAGAGCCACTGTCCTTCTGTAACTAACTGGCAAAGTTTCTCACACAGTTTTTGGACAGAGCTTCAAGTAAATAGAAACTAATATGAGAAAGATGGCAGAAAGTTAAAAGGTGTTTACATGACTTGACCAGCACTAACCAGTAATTATTATCCACCACTGATAGGAGGTATGACTGCCAAAGTGTCTCCGGTATGGACTAAGACCTGTATCTGATCATCCACAGATATATACTCCTCATTTAACGACAGAACTAGATTTTCAGATAGTACCTCTAAACTGAAAAGAAAAATACATATCCACTTATTTAAACCTCAAACTTAACATTAGCAAGAATAATTAAATTAATCAATGAATATATTAATGAATGAATAAATTAGTTAACAAATCAATGATCAAATCATGATTTAATTAATAATGAATTAATAAATATCCTGCCTATGATTTGATCTGACAACCTCTAAAAAAACAACATCCAGTACTGATTCTACTAAGAAAATGGGGCTTAATACAGAATCACAAAAGCTCTGAGCTGACCTTGCTTATAAGTTAAGATGTATCAAGATCATTAACCACTTTCATCCTCAACATCTAAAGTAACTTCTGTAAGTGAGTTTAATGTTAAATGTTATTATATATATTAATTAAGCCTATAATATGAATGAAGAGGTTACAAAATAAAATATCCACCTTGGGAATTTAATAACAATTTGTTCCAAAATTTCTTTTGCAGTTGTTCTCTGCTTCACATTCAGAACTGACTCCTTTACACCGGTCAGCTCTCTACTCTTGGCAAAAAATAGCAGGGACACCTGTAATTGAAAAAATAGTACATAATCACCAGTGCAATATTTAACTCACACCATTGTACACAAAAGTACTGGAAAACTTGATCTGGTGTGCTTAAACAACTCAGTAGTTTCCTTCTAGATATATTTATATAGGGTACATGGGTAAATAATGGATTAATAGAAGATCCATCTATAGCAGAGCCTGGCCTGGTTAGTTCAGTTAATAGCACTTCTAGAGTTTGAATCTCTGCACTGTCAAAGTCGCCTTGATCATTGTGTTTTATTATCATTCATCTCACCACTGATGTGTATATTTGAGCTTTGGTAAACTAAATGCAGGATTTGAGGAAAGAGTGGATTGACTGATCATCTGTTGACCCTCAATGGTATAAAACTGATGCTAAATATTGAATCAATCAATTAGATAATACTACTACTACTACTACTAATAATAATAATAATAATAATAAATTCTTTATTTAATGATGGTAACTCAATCAATTACAATAACTGTTCTCCTTTGAGGCCACAAACAAAGCAAATCATGGTGATAACAAATATATTCAAATACTAAATGAACATACAATCATACAATTAATTTAAGTAACATACAATTAATTTAAGTAATTGCATTTTGAAGATATTCATGAATAAACAATGTTATGACAATTATAAAGCATAGATAGTATTATGTCTTATAGAATTATAGTATCATTTAGAATTAATTAAGAGAGTTACATAATATTTCTTTTTGAATTTTTAATATTCCTTGCTTGTCTTACACTTTGTTTAATCTATATTTAGGAATCACTATATCCCCATTTGCACAAGTTCTTAATTCATAAGATGATCTAGCCTCTTGAAAAAATTATGTAAGATACCAAAGGTAAATATTTTTGTTTAAAAAAAAAAAAAGTATGGAAAAATGAAGAAATAAAACTGAAACAGTATGTACAAAATCTCTGTAGAACCTCAGCAGTGCTCCAGATAAGCTTTTCTTTAAATGAGAACTTCACTCTTTAAATTTGTATGCAATGCTTATTTTAGGAGTAAAAATGAACATTTTCATCAAATTGTTTCTTACAATAAATATATCATCACTAAAACAATGTCACTATCCAATGCTTATTTTACTCTTTATTTTAAATTTCATTGCTTTAATCAGAAATTTCATTGCTTTAGTACTAGTGCTTATCTTGAGCACTGCTCTGCATAATTTTTTTTTTTTAATGGGGTTTAACGCAATTTCCAACACGTTTCAGGTTATATATGGCATATCCAGTTTTATTGGTGGAGGAATACCTTAGAATGAATCTGAGTAGAACTGGCAACTTGCCGCAAGTTTCTGGTAAACTTATGGGGACAGCAACCTACGACCTTTGCGGTAAGAGGTACCGGTAAGTATCTTGAGACGGCGCCTTAGATCACTCTGCCACGGAGGACCATAAAAAAGTATCAATGTTCTGCTGATACAAAACATTAGACAAATAATATTCTCCTTCTTTGTGCATTGGGGTAACTAGGCTTGTTCCTTGAAATCCAATAATGTTCACCATTTTGAAGAAGGAACATCAGCTTGGTCAGCCAGAGACATATAAACATGTAATTAAGTCACTGGCCAGATTATTGCACTGAGGGAATATATATATATAATCTTGAATGTATTATGTATTCCATATGACATGTTACTGAATGTAAATAAAAACAAGAGCTGTCCATGGGACAGCAAGCTTGACTATTCGAATATTTGTCACAGAAGTACAAATTTGATTGAGACTGATCAAAGCAAATAAGAGTTATCTAACTTACAATATTGACAAAACTGAGTAGATCTTATAACTGCAATATCTCATATGAAGTTTCAATAAAATCAGTGTTTTTTTTCGGCCAGTTTTATAGCCGTTATTGGGTCATATTCCCAATGGCAAAAAGTATCTTTTTTTCCCAATTGAGTGGTAAAAATTCCCAATTGAAAGTTTCAAAAATTGTAAATTGAAACTTGCCATAATTCTTTGAAAAAATAAACAAAGTTTTCCCCATTCTGAATTGAGTATGACATTAAATGGCCAGAGAAGCAAGTGTAACCATTTTTATGAAGTTGAACAAATATAGTTAATGCAAAAGTTTTCTCGATGTTAATGAAAACGGTACTAAAATTCCCAATTCCAAGGGTATGGTCATCTTCCCAAACTGGTGAAAAAAAACACTGCAAATACATGCAGTGACTGCTGAGTTATAAAATTACAATGGCCCTAATTTACAAAAAAAATCTGGCAAGAGTTATCCGACTTGATTAATTTAGTTGGGCTGCATTCAGCACTGTTAAACAGCAAACACGTTTAATGCCTAGTTCCCTAAAATTATCGTGTACTGCACGCTAATACGAGGTTGAGCCAGTGTCCAGGAAAATATGTTAGCTAACGTTATCAAATGTTTAACCGAACTGAACACAGCCTTGGTTTCATGACTACAAAGCCACATGTAAAGTCTGAATCAAATACTTGGTTGGTGTAATATAGACATGACCTGTTGACAGTACTTGCATGCAAAACTTTAACCAAATTTCTAAGTCTAAAGAAGTGCAATAATTTGCATTGTATCCATGTAAGAGTTAGCTAACTTAGTTACTGTAGTAGGGTTGATGACTAGGAAGGCTTGTGTAAAGTTTCAAGCCAATATACATGCAATGGTTACAGAGATAGGGACTTGCATGCAAAACTTTAAACAAGGTGTGACGCCGAATAACCGAGCTAAAAATTGTACCTTGTACCCTAACTTTCTCATTTCTTTAGAAAAATCCAAAGGTAGAGTATGCTGCCTCTCAACCACTGGATATATCCACACAACATAATGTAAGTAATACATAACTATTCACTGCCATTTTGTCGTTGCCTTTGGATGGTTATTCGCTATGCAAATAAAGATCCGTAACTAACATTGTTACATCCAAAATGATAAAAATTATCAAGACATTTACTTCAAACGAGTTCTAGATAATGACAATGCCTTAACAAACAGGAAACGGTATGCATGTCATAGATCTATCTTTACCTCAACTTCTTCAGCCATAGAGACAGGAAACGGAAACGGCGATAACCTACAACGACGCATGCGCAATAGTATAAAAATTTGAAAGAATACTGTTTTGATGCGGGAAATTTAAAAATATGCATATAACTGGAAATAATGTTACATACTGTGGTACGGTGACACATTTATATTTATTTTATAAGTACGGAGAAATGTAGAGATTAAACTATATGCTTTACTATTTGAAAGGGTTCCAGTGAGTTGAATCGATTTGATCCAGTTGCGTTGAATGAGAAAGGGGTGGGGAGTGGGGTTGTTTCTATTGTGGTACATATTAATAATTAAAAACATAGTTTACATAGGTACTCTGGAGATGCATACGCTGATCGTGTCCCAAATTTTTTTTAAAACACGAAATGTTAACTTCCAAAACCCATAGGTTAACTCCAAGACGGGGGGGGGGGGGGGGGGGGGGGGGGGGGGGGGGTATTTTTCATGGATTGTATTTTTCAATGGTCGATATACATGATACTGATGTTATTATTCCAAGAATTGATGCTATCAATGTTGTTCTATGTATTGAAAATACCAATATTAATTAAATTCAGTGACTTCATAGCAGATAATTTTTTGTAGATTTATCACTGCTCAATTATTGACAATGTTATCTCAAGTATTGATTATGCTAATGTTATACCATATAATATTAATGATCCCAGTTGATGATAACATCGCTACGATTGGTTATACCAATGTTATATCAAGTATTTATGATACCCATGTTAAACCAAGTATTGTTTATATACCAATAATATCCAATGGAGTGATGATATCAATGTTATTGTGTTATTTATAACACGAGAACACACCGAGTAAACTTTGTCTTCTTTTAAATAATGTAACATGCGCTTTCAGAGAAATAAACGCAAAGTTGCCGATAATAAAATGCATTTTTAGCACATGTAAGAGTTAAAATGCGATGCTGTATCATTCTTGTTGTGTTTTTTTAGATACATATACTAGCTGAGTACACAAGTAAGTCGTTCACGTTGGTTTATTTGTTATTGTTTGTTAATATTGTTCTTGGCGAATGTTTGAACTGGTGGACGTTTGTTTTCTATGTTTAATGATTGCTTTAGATATTAAATTAGATATTAAATAGTTTGTCCTGTACTTAGTGGTGAAATATAAGGGAAAAAATACATGTACGAGTTGTTTTATTCGCTATATATGTAACATCCGCAACAAGTGTAATTGATTTGGGTTGGTATAATCGATTAATTGGTCTGACGCGGGCTGTCAATCAAACAAGTCGATAATCCAATCAGCGATCTATACTGTGGTTGCTGTGCCGCCATTTTCCTTAGACAAACTTACTATGTTCAAGTAGACACTATTTACTTAGACAACCAATGTCACGTGGTCAGTGATAGTCATTCTCGCGACAGGTCAATTGCCTGATGGTCAACTATAAAGAATTTGCTGTAACTTGCATTAATTTTGATTTATTTGCTGGTGTTGTTTTTAGGCAACGTTCACGATTACAAGTGCAATCCTTTATATAACTTGTGACACAAATTTTCCTTTTTGTGAGGATCTCATTGTAAGATTATAACGTGTGCAAATACAGCATGTAATTAAGATGTCATTTTATTTTCGCATTATACTTTCAAGCGCTCATACTTTCAAAATCTCATGGCAAGCAACGACATATTATGTCACTGTTGCGAGTGTTTCATTTTGAGATTAAGTATTAGTTATTTTGTTAACTGAAGACTCGCAACGGATTAAGAAGTGCGTATATATCGTTATTGTCTATCTGACATTTAAATTATCAAATTGCACATTTTATATGCTGTACATTTAAGGAATCTCTTGTTTTCAACCGTCATGTGAAATCTTTTATTGGAAGTGTACAAGCGTTAATTTAAAGAATATTTTATTTTTGTTAAGATAACATTATATCGCAAGTGTGTTTTGTTCATTGCAAACCGGTTCCATTAAACTCGCCATTAACAAATCAAAGGCTCGGTAGTTTCCACATGTATATAAATACTTATGCGTACTTGTGACAAGACACATGTACAACTATTATGTGCCACAGCAAATGTTTGCCTTAATGAAAACACTGCTATATAAAATGCATTTACCCACCACCCGCTTACTCGTAACTAATGGGAATTCGGTAAATGTCATGGTGACCTCATTAATGGGGTTCAAGAGGTTCTTTTGGCGTTTACTGAACACGAATATAATCAAATAACTAATTACATAGTCTAACAGTCTGATTAACACTTACGTTTATGATATAAAGAAACTATAAAAAGAACATGTAGAAAACTTGAGGTATCTCCGACGTAATATTTGTGGTTGTCCGCTGTATCACCACTGTGCCGATTAAATCGAAGTTTCTTCCATTTTGAAGAATGTGTTTGGTTCGACACGAATAATTCGTAAATAGTTAAATAATCTAAATTCTAACAATAGGAATTTACTCAAGTTACGCATCCAAAGATAGAACCGGACTGATTTTCACCAACCATTCTTAAGAATATTCTTAGACTTGAACTCGAGAATGAGTTTTGAAAGACTTTTGAGACCAAAATTTGCAAGCATGTATGGACACCTCAGTAAAATATAGTCAAATACACACTCACAATCATTCTGTCTGCTATGGTTAACTAAATATCTAAGGTTGAAATTTGGATTTTCAAGCTCAAGTCTAAGAATATTCTCAAAAATGGTTAGTGAATACGACCCCAGGACTCCGCACCCCGTCCCCTCTGACCCGCTGAATCCGTCTATGACCACATTGTTTAGTAACAGCATAACTATATTATATATCAAAACAATGCAAATACTATATACGAAACATAGCATATGTAAATAACATTAAATACATAGCCTAGCATATATAATACGCATATACTACCTAGTATATGAGAAGCATATGCAGCAGTTAACATATGATTTTTATATGAGTCTCATATAAAAAGATACGTATATTTATCATTTCGTATGATTCTCATATACATTTTTTTCAAGAGATTGTCATTTGTTTCAAGACAATGTTTGTGTTTTTTTTAAACATACTTTTATTTGCATTTTTGTAACAGTGTTGAAGTGATTTACATAAACATAAAAATAACTAAATACTTTTATACGCTTTCGTCGAATTACATACTACATTGAATTGTATCGGAATTACCGTTACAGCCATGATTAACATGCTGTTACAGTCTGCTATAATTGGTTCCATGTGATTAGCTATATCCAGTTTATGAACTATTTTCCATGTGGCATTTTATGTTCATTAAGGCATTATTATTGTAACTTGCAGGCAAGTGATAGCATTATATACACATAAATATATGTAGGCTTATTGTACATACTCTCAGAACCAGACATCACTGGGTAGCGTTCAGTATAAAATGTTTTCTGCCTGGTTCCCTTCATGTAACAGATATGACTGGGCAGCGTTCGGTATAAAATGTGTGCTTCCTGGTTCCCTTAATGTACCAGATATGACTGGGCAGCGTTCAGTATAAAATGGTTTGCTTCCTGGTTCCCTTAATGGACCAGATATGACTGGGCAGCGTTCAGTAAAAAATGTTTGCTGCCTGGTTCCCTTAATATACCAGATATAACTGGGCAGCGTTCAGTATAAAATGTTTGCTACCTGGTTCCCTTAATATACCAGATATGACTGGCTAGCGTTCAGTATAAAATGTTTGCTGCCTGGTTCCCTTAATGTACCAGATATGACTGGGCAGCATTCAGTATAAAATGTTTGCTGCCTGGCTCCTTTAATGTGTGCTAAATCAGAGTTGAGCCAGTGGCCGGAAAATAAGTTACTTATCATTTAACCGAACTGAACGCATCCCTGATGATTCTGCATGGATGAGCTTGCTGATAAATGCATTTTTTTTATATCGAGAGAGAGAGAGAGAGAGAGAGAGAGAGAGAGAGAGAGAGAGCGGGAGGATGAGACGGTGTAGGACAAAGAGATTTATAGAGAAATTAAGAGAAAGAGAGCGGGAGAGAGAGAAAGGGAGAGAGAGAGAGAGAGAGAGAGAGAGAGAGAGAGAACGGGGGGAAAGAGATTCATAGAGAATTTAAGAGAAAGAGAGCGCGAAAGAGAGAAAGGAAGAGAGAGAGAGAGAGAGAGAGAGAGAGAGAGAGAGAGAGAGGAGATAAAGAGAGAAGGAGTGGAGAGATGGATAGTATTGTTAAACATTGTGCAGAGACAGCAGTGAACATATACATTGAAACTTTCAGATACAAAGGCATAATTATGATGTCCGGATTTATTGTATAAGAAAGAATCTAACACTAATTAACGGTTATCAATGATTTATTGGAAGCACGTGCCCGAGCAATGTAAAGCCGTGGTCAGTTGGCAAACAAAGTAACACCCATTAGCGCACATTACGCCTGTAATAGACAGTATCTGTCTATTACGGCATCGTCTGCACTCTACACCTGGATAACCTGTTAGAGCTCCAGAACACTCACCCTTCACCCCTGCTTGTCATTCTGCGCCACAAACTACAGGGCCGGGCTCGCTCAGCTCAGCCGGTAGCGCGTCTGACTATATATACATCGGGAGGAAGTTTGAATTCCCGCCCGGCAACAGCCTGCGTTATGCTTTATATATACGATAGTGTGTCTTATAGTCGCCTGTCTCTCACCGCTGATCCATGTTGGAAAGTTTCGGAGATGGGTGTACTTGAGTACTGCTTGACCTTCCAGGATTCCAGGAGAAAGCGGTTAATTTAACTGATCGTCGGATAGCCCCGGGTGGCATAGATTGACGCTTAATATTCAATCAATCGATCAGTCAATCAATCAATCGATCAATCAATCACACTTTATGGTAGATATGAAGAAATATACAATATATGCGACATTGTTTTATATACATGTAGTATTTACATGTAGATCCAGCAGTGATTAGATTTCACGTGTTTTCATTGAGTGAAAGTTTGCCAATGTCTACATGTATCATTATCATTTTCATTATCATTATCATTATCATCATCATCATCATCATCATCATCATCATCATCATCATCATCATAATAATAATAATAATAATAAAATAATAATTATTATTATTAGTGTTATTGTTATTATTATTATTATTATTATTATTATTATTATTATTATTATTATTATTATCATGCTCCCATAGCACAGCATATAGAAAGCAAAGTGTCCGTCCGACGTTTCGTGTCCAGTCCATAGCTTTGTCATCCATGGAAGGAATCTATAACTATGAAAAGTCAAATGTATGTGTTAGATACGACAACTGTTGTTAGGATATATGAAAAATGAGGGGTTGAAGAAGGTTCGGATGTTGTGGCTTATCCAATCATTTAAACGACAATTGCGCGGGGTCAGATATTGCAAATTGTTGGTTCAAGTGTCATGGCAATATGCACCGTTCTGATCTTTACACATGTATGATTTATTTTTTCTCGGACGGCCAATGTCATGTATATATATATATATATATATATATTAATTTTGTTTCGCTTCATTGGTAATAAGCGAAAATAGCCGAGCTGCCAAATTCTCCGACATCTTGTATTGTTTATGTATGGTATTTTGCGGTTATTTAAAACACCATTATATTTTTTTTTATATTCTAGATATGCATTTTTAATACGTTGAGTTCCATTGTTTGTTTTAGTACAATATTGACGCTAACTGTTGATACGTTACTTTACGTTTTCCGCGAAACATAAATGTATAATACATAACTTTTGAAGAAGTATTCTGTTACTATTTAATGTCAGAGCGTAAAGTAAATACCATAGGCTCGTTTGTTGTTGATGTTTTAAACCATCTAGTATTTATTTGTTTCACTATTCCAGTAAGACAAGACTGTCATACACATTGCTTTATTAAGTACATACTTATCTTTCTGTTTGTTAACAAATTACATTTTTACTTTTTTATAACCAATGACATTATATTCAATTGGAAGGATCAATTCCAAAATCTTGAAGGGATATAAAATTAAAAATTATGGTAAAACAATCCAACTATATAATCCAATCATAAGCACCATTCAATGTTTTTGTGGTCATTTTAACATTTAAAGATAATTTGAAAAGTCAGGACTCGACCAAATTGTGTCGTATGTATGCGAAAGGTTGCTATTTTTTCTTACTTAAAGATGCATTACATATAACTTTCTATTCAGCAAATGATAGCACACAGAGAAAAGTCAATCGGAGATAATGGTTGATTCCCTCCACGAAAAATTCGTTAATTTTCAAGTCGACATTGTCCATTGTATTCGTTAATGCTTTAACAAAAGTCGCTACTGGCGAATAAGTGACTTTATCGCGGATCGCGATTTAGTATTTAGCCAACAAATTTAACGAATTTTACACTTCAGAGACATTTGCAATATAAGTAATTGAACAGAATATCCATTATATAATTTTGTGATGTTTGATATAAGCGTGCATTTTTCCTCGAAAATATATCGGCGATATAGGCGAGCCCTTTTTAATTGGTACAATGACATCTCTGGTAGTCCATATGATTTTATTTCCTATTAGCTTATACCAATGGCTAAAATTTGATGAACTTTGTACTAGGTCTAGACAATTTGGTTCATTTCACAGCATACACTATCACTTTCTCGATGTTTGTCAGATACCACCATTTCGTTTTTATATAGACGTACATTAAAACGTTTGATCATATTATCACTATTTCTTACATTCATGGACTGAATAAATCTTTTATTGTGTAAAAGTTATATCTTAAAATCAAATGAAAAATGTCCTAAAACTAGGTAAAAATTGTATTTTTTACCACATTTTGTTCTCTGAAGTTAGTGACCCCTACATTCAGTATGAAGAAACAAATACATGTAGTTTACCAATTGTACTTACATACAGTTTCCTAAATAAATGGATTTGGTAAGTCAAAGAAACATACATTTATTATTTTTATTTACACACACATAATAAACTAACATTTGATTGTGACCATTTTTCGGTATGACATTTTCATCCAACCAGAAATAAACTAATTATCAAAATATATGCCCTTGAATACCCCTATATTTTTTTCATCCAGGTAGAGACCTCGTCTCAATGGTGGTTGTTAACCTGTTTGCCAGCTTTATCAATAATAATCAATGTATTGCTGGTGTCTACATCACTAGTCAAGTGTTTCCGTCGAATACTTCTTTTGTACTGTTATATTATGTAAAACACATTTTCGTTCTTAGTTCGTGCACGATATAATTAGGTATATTACATGAAAGATGATAAGCTACTGCATGTAAGATAATTATCATTTCGTCTAGGCCAACGCTGCTGATTGATTACGTGGGAAAAACTACTGATAAACATGAAGTGTTGTCTTATTTACCTATGTATGTTCTTGCTACTGTTGTATGGTTCTCAGAATATCTTATCCAACGCAAGGTCACACTTGACAAGTGTTCGACACAGAAAGAATGGTTTCTGCAAACTTAGTTACATGTGTATATTCTTGCAAATGTTGCACGGTTCTTAGTATCTCTTATCCGACGTAGGAACACACTTAACAAATGTTCAACACAGAAAGAATGGTTTCTGCAAACTTAGTTACCTGTGTATATTCTTGCAACTGTTGCACGGTTCTCAGTATCTCTTATCCAACGTAGGATCACACTTGACAAGTGTTCGACACAGAAAGAATATGATGGTTTCTGTTAATTTGTGGAGTACATGTCAATGGTTTAAAATAGCCAGATCCCGGTTTCACTAAATTTCTCAACTTGAAATTGCCCTCATCTCAGATTTTTAAATACTCTTACTTCATTGACGTTGATGATTTTTTATGTCACCCTTTGCCGCTGCGTAAATATTTGTTCCAATTTTGAACATTTGTGGTCTTTTAAATAAATTTGTAACAAATTCAAATAATGGTTGAGGGAAATTTTGTAATACCCTGGGACCCGTGTCGCTAAACCAGAGACATATAAACAGAGATAAGTGACTGCAGGTCTTAACATTTGGCGTTTCCCGAAATTTTGGAAACACAAACCAACATATTTGTTGTGATTTTGGTATCAAAAGAAAGGGTTTTATTGTAACTTTCGGTGGTAAACATTTCTTTCTTATAGTTAAACAAATAACAATTTTTTACGCGTACAGTTACTTTGTTGTTGTTATTATTTTCTTATTTTTAGCACATCTTTGGAGTAAGAAATAAGAATAACTTCTTCAAGTTAAATATGTATAAGAAATATTTGCCACTCATAGTATTATATTACTTACTTCTTCAGCTTTCTACATAAAATTTCTTTTTTCTATGATGTGTTGTTAATTATTTTGTTAAAACGAGTACACTTCCCGTTTTGTTAAAATACTTTAAAAATGGTACTAAAAGCTTTCTCGCTTGACGCTCAGCATTTAGAGGAGAGTTCTAGGTCTGGTCGGCCCGGTGACAGTATAATGTGACTGGGTGGGGTATCATACCATGTGTCTGCGGCATGATACTCCAGTGTGACAGCGCTCAGAATACTGTCCTAAGTAGACACCGTCGCGATATGACTGAAAAATTGTTGAAAGCGACGCTAAACACCATACAACAACAATTGTTTAAAACATAAATAGTTCGTAAAAAGTCCAACATTTTTTAACCCGTAATTTAATGTAACTTCAGACTGAGAAGAAAAGTATTAAATAATTGTTAATTGGAAATAGTCAACATTTGTGAGCGACGTGATTCTATTTTGATTTCAATTTGATCCGTTGTACAGGTTTGTATGTAGTAAAAATCATTATGTCTTAGAAAGAGTCCGAAGGACGATATGAAAACCCTCATGTATTATTTAAGAGCTGTCTATTTTAATAATGGGAATTTTGTTTCAAGTTTATCATCGATTTCGTCACGTTTTAGTGGATTTGACATACAACAGATGTCACCAGAAATTTAGCCGTGTATTTTGAATTGGTATTAGCCTGCCAGTCTCTGTAATTAAGTCACTGACTGACAATATCAAGCAGATATGATTTCTCGAACTTCAAAAAATCTCAAATAGAGTAAACCCGAGCCCAATTTCATTTTCAATGATCTTTGTTTCTTTATTTCCGAACAGTTTACTACTACTGCTGCTGCTACTGCTACTGCTACTACATTACTACTTTAAATTTAGACTGTACAATGTAATAGCTAATGTCGCTTCAAATACTCTTAAATTTCATAAAAAAAATACTAGCAATATCATCGCAAGCATGTTAAAGCCTCATTAAACTTCCGAAATGCTCCCTTTTTGATAATAACAAAAATATTGTAATTAAATGTGTTTATAGTATTGCACAAACCATTCCTGTAGACCACTTAGTATTTTTTTTAAAAAAGCGAGAAAATAAATAACTTCAATCGAAATGTGTATTTCTTAGACGAGCGGACCGAACTTTTTACTTTTGTTTACATTTTCGTAATGCCGTAATGACTCGGTTGCTTTCCGACTGTACCTCCGCCAGCGGTCGAAAGTACACAACTGAAAACTGCTGCGGTAGTGGGCGGATTAAGACCGTTAAATAAGGGGTTCATTTACAAGATTAGAAGAGTATGGCTTCACTAATATTACGGATCGTTATTGGGTTTTCTTTTCTTTTTTTAAAAAATATATTGATGTTTGTAATAAAAGTGTATCAAACGCAGTACGCATTATATAATTTATACGCACTGGAAAACAATGAGTACAGAATATTTGTTTGGTCAGAGACATAGAATCGTATCTCTGTCTCTGGTTTGGTAATATACGCGTGATACTATCACACGCACTATTACGTCACAAATCACTTAATTGCAGTCAATACTGAGAGGCTATCAGAGGTGATTTGTTTAGTACAGTTCTTAAAAAAGTAATTTTATTTTCATATGAATGATTCGTCGCTTACGTGCAATAAATTAGCTCGTGGGTTCAGTTCATTAATACACTGAGGGGAATAAAGGGAATGTTCTTAAAAACTATATAAACGCAAGTGTTTATTTAATTTTTTGACCGCATCCCCTGCAGTTCCCCATACTATGTTTCTCTCTGAAGTGAATTGATCATAATTATATTACCGACCGACGCGTTTCCGAAAAAGCTTCATAACTCCCCGTTTTTTGCCGAAGGTGTTTATCGGAAAGACACAAACATTAATTTGTAAACAAAACCGGTTCTTAATTATGTTCTAATAATGTGCTATATTTTTACTTTTCGTTTGCAAAGTCTCTCAGTGATCAAATAAACATGTATTCTATCGTCAGGAAGAGTAAAACTGACTTAAATTAAAACTAAAAACGACCGTTTCGGAAGTTTAATGAGCCTTTAAGAAAGATAAAAAAGCAAACAGACGGAGATGAACGAATGGTGCAAGCATTTTGCTTTTAATCTTTTATTGCCAGAATACGCTAAGCGATGTGGGACACTTTGCTCGAATGTGTGTTACTCTTCGTCTCCTAAGCATACACTCATATATTTGGCTAACAGCAGGTGATTAGTTACATTAAACACTATTTTCCACTGATGTTAAGCATGTTATATAATATTGCACATCAGTTTGTTTTGTTTCTGGTAGCAGCACATACATCTGGAATATCAACATGAAAAAAAACAACGTCTTGTTTACGAGAATTCATAAACTCGGGTCAAATATTTTAATGACCCTAAACATGTTTGACTTGTTTATAAAACGTAATGTGGTTGATTCATTGAAATGGTAACTAGTTTTAAAAAAGTTGATAAATCATAAATAGTATATTGTAGATAAAAGTAAGTGTAAACTATAAACATCTTAACACCTTTTGTATGAAAATAGTAGCCACTTGAAACCATGGGACTGAAGGCTACTTCATTTTCCGCTTTATTAAAGTGAACACACCTTAAAACAATACATTTAATATAAATTTATTTGGTTATAAAACAGTGAATTCAAAGTTAATATTAAGGATAACCAAGTTCCTTAAATACAAAAGAAATATACGCCTAAATGCACCTAAGACACTCTAGCTGAATTGAGTCTGAGCATGCCCGGGCCCCACTACAACTGTGCCTACACATCGTTTCCAGCCAAGCTACGTCCCTGACAGCGGACTGAAACCCTCGTCGTAATACCTCGACATGTCGTCTTAATATGTGTGTGGGTTATTTTAATGTTGTTATTGTATTTGCTATAAACCGCGAACTATATATACGTAAAACAAAGAAAAAGAAATATTTTTATACCCGTACCTTTAAAAAATAAAATAACTGTTCACTGCTACCTAAAGCTATTTTTGACCACTGTGTTACCTATAGGTGACGTCGGCCAGGGAAACACATTGGCTTATTCAAATGTTTTCCTTTACTCTTATCGTAGGGAGCAGTTGTTTTTTTTCTTCAAAATACCGGTGTTTTAGCCACCCAGCGACTAAATTCAGACGTGTCAATATTACTTACTTGTAAATTCTAAGTTTTAAATTCCAACTTTCAAATTCTAAGTTTCAAATTATGACTGTCTCTTAGTTTTACATTATTTCATGAAATCAAGATGATGAAATGAGTAACTTGCACATATTATACACACTTATGAACAAAGGTGAAATGAATGCAATTTGTAAATTAGAAGTTGCAATATAAAAATAACACACATGGAAATAAGAAAATGGTTTTTGAGTAAATGCAATTCTTAATTATCCAGTTCCAACATACAATTTACACACATGGAAGTTAAAAATGGTCATTCAAATGAATGTGTAATTTGTAATAACCAAGTTAAAAAATACAATAAAGCAATCTGAATCAAGGTGGATAATACTATCCACACATTCACAGAGTCCCAAAATAGCATTAATAGCGTATACTTGGCACCACATTTAATATGCTGACGTACTGTCGCATATAACAAAAAAAAACACACCACAACCACTTAAACTCCACTCAGCAACGACAGGCGTGCATGTCTGTATTATGCATAATGTTGGATTCCAGGAGACATCTATTTGTGTTTGGTGCATGTAAATTATATAAGTAGTATGCATGGTCGATACCTGGCACAATCAGTTACAATCTGACGTGTTTTGTTCTAATTGTACAACTCATTTGCACCTATTTTCTTTCACATTAAGAACAGGGAAACAAGACGGGACACACATTCATACTAGTCGAGGGAACTTGTCGTTGGGATATTGCTTAAATGAGAAGATGGATCACAATAACACTTTAAAGAAATGCTTTAATAACATGATAACCAGTGCTATAATGACACGATAACCAATGCTATAATAATACGATAACCAATACTATAGTAACACGGCAAAACAATGTCATACTAGCACTAAGCCAATACTATAATAACACGACAAAGTCGTGTCATATTAACATTTTAAGCCATTACTATAATAACACGACAAAGTCGTGTCATATTAACATTTTAAGCCATTACTGTAATAACACGACAAAGTCTTGTCATATTAACACTTAAAGCCAAACACTATAATAACACGACAAAGTCACATGTCACGTGTTTGACGTCATGATTCTACGTGTACTGTGGAAGAGGCGTGACGTGTGCTGTTCCTTTAACCAACTTTCATAATCAACACATTATTTACCGACTAACCGATATAGCGCTGCTAGGCAATTGCTGTGTTTACTGAGTTCATTTATAGTGTAAAAAATGTAATTTTACTATTCATCGACACATTCGGAGTGCACGTAGTTACGTACCGTGTAGGTGGCGCATCTAAGTTCAAATATCATGAACGTGTTCATCAAATACAATTCATTCCTTAAGTACACATGTTACTATTAAATGAAATGGTACACGGTTAGAACAAGACATGTTTTTTTAGTTTAAATGTCCTTTACTCTTAAAAATAAATGGCATGAATTGGGCCACCATGAATGGTGCTAACAGAACAAGTGTAGTGTGTGCAAAGGCCATTTTCTCTTCCAGATAGTTCATGCCAAATATTCAATTATGTATTGACCAGTTTTATGGCCCTTCTATGGTTTTTATGGTTGTCTCGTGTACCAGTTTATGACAAATATTGCGATTTCACTAATTACGAACCTGGCACTTGTGTTATAATGCTGAGCGTGTTATTAACGTTTGCTATATTTTATTGCCTCCGGTATAATTTATAATATTTCATATACTTAGAGTATAAGCCCATCCAATATGGAAGTTTTTGCCTCCGCCGTGTCGGCAGAGGTGGGTGGGGTATAGTATTGGTATCGCTCCGGCTTGTCCGTTTGGTAGCAGCGAGCAGTTCCTTAAACCTTTCTATTTTTAAAACGTACTTGATGGCTTGCAGATCTTCTTTAAATGTTACTTTTCACCACAGAATGTATAAAAATGACACTGTAGTGTTCATGTATTTGGAAAGCACAGACATATCGGGAAATTGATCCATTTTTAAACAAGGGGTACATTCAAAAGAACAAAATGCGAGGAAGGCCCATTTTTCAAGGTTAAAATTTAGGCGAAAAATAGCCAACTTTACCACATTCGTTTCTGAAGTAGTGCACATACGGTACGCCCACATATGCGCACATTTTAGATCTACCAGCGCTGGTCTAACATTTGTGTATGTTTCGCTTCAGGTCGAAATAAAAACCCGACCCAGTTTAACAAAGAAAATTTTCCTTCTACCTATTTTTTCACGGGGAAAAAATTGCACTTACGAACCTATATATGCACAACCACAGAGCGGTGCACACTAACGATATCTGTATTATAAAAATGCAAGTTTGTGTTAAACATATAAATATCATTATTTAAATTAAAATAGAAGAGTACATGTATTAATCTAGGTTTAATTATCAAATACACTTCACATAGACATTTCCGAAACATTTCCAAACAGGTGACTGCTACGTTACAGCATGGACGTAAAAGCATTTCAATTATTGGGGGAGAGGGTTAATCTTTTAACTATAAGAGATATTATCGTGTACTTAAAATAAAAACTATTGTAGTTAAAGAGACGATCCCTAGCCCCAAATATATATAATGTATTTATCCATTATACTTATACAAACGATGAAACCTCAGTTATATTCACACCTGTCCGGCAAGTTATGAAAGAAACAAAACGATTCGATAGTAATTAACTTTGTTTTACATGTGAACAATTTAAAAGCGGCACGGTGGCGACTTGTTTAAACTACATTTAGAATATTTGATTACATTGTACAACACATGCTTTCAATTTCCTTTCTTTGTGTTTCTTAATGCTTAACATCTATAACAATTATTTAAGATTTGATTTTAACTGAATTAAAACTATTAATAATATAGAATTTACATCCAGTTGTCATTTAGAATACTTGTAAGTCGTTATGTAAATGTAAATAAACTATGTCTTTTCTTATTTCTTTGTCTATTTTCTTCTTCTCTATTCGTTTCCTTTGATAGCTGGGTTATTTACCATTGAATGTTATATTGTCATCTTTATTTGTTTATATATATATATATTGTAAAGAAAAGAGCAAGACACTTTTTCCGTATATGCTTAGTACTGGTTCTAACCAGGAAGACTCCGAGCGTGATTTGCCTAAGTACTTGTTTCACAATCGAAGTAAAATAAATAAGTTTAAACTAAACTAAAAGAATGACCGTAACAAAAGCTGGTAACGTGCAGCTCGACCATTTTGCGTATATGTTAAAAGCAATAAAATATGTCTTAACACCAAGAGTAGATACTCGGAGAAAAAACGTTTTCTGACCAGCCTAACTAAAACAAGCCTGCGTTTATTTGGATTTCTCTGTTGGATTACCGATTTAAAAAACACCCAATTCTGAAAATAGATGCCAACATATTAACAGACAACAAAGACATCTTGAATCAAATATAGCGTATAGAAAATTACTACTCTCTCTATATAGAGTATTGCCATATAGAATGCACATAGAAATTATCGAACTTTCCTGCAATGAAACTCCTTTTTATTAGGTATAGCCTTGTCACATTTATGTGTCCTATTATCAGACGTAGACATCATTTTTAAGCTGCATAATGTTAGGAAAGAATAGATTTTTTCTGAAATAAACTGTAGCGATGCAGTTATTGGCGTTAAGTATTGATTGGTCGCCTGCAATAGATGACAACCACGTTGTTTCTGAGACAGCAAACTGAACAGCAGCATGTGTGAAGTAGGTTAGGATATGATAAATTGTAGTAAGGACCCAACTCTCCCCGTCACATAGCAGTGACATTGGAGCACGATGATTGGTCAGTTGCTTCAGTAAATTTTTTTTGGCAAGAGTTAAATTACTATGAATTGTGGGACATGGAAATCCTTGCATTTTTATTGGGGTTTACATACATGATTCATGGGGGAGATATCATTTGGTGAGGATAATGACTAATGTTATGATCGCGGTGGTGAGTTAGTAACTTTGCAAGAAACCGAGAGATGAAAATCACGTGGCTTTTACTGAAATGCTTATACTTAAATGATAGCAGCGGTATGCGGGTAATACATTATTTTGTCGTTCCGGTAGTTCTGAACCAATACGTATTCTGTTGAATGCTAGAAATAAAGCAAAATAGACTGAAGCGGTGTATTTTTTTAGGTGTTTAATAATACACGTGTGTATAATATGTATACTGAACAAGATATATATTATGTTATTCATAAGAAAATATCGTGACGGTCCCCCCACCCACACACACCCATTGAGTAATCGCTTATAGACACGCACGTATATTCACACTAATGCACATACGCACGCACACACATTATTAATAAAGTTACATACAAAAGATTTTTTATTTTTTAATAAAAAAATGGAAATTTGTCTTTTATGAACAAACAATTTAGCGTATATAAAATGCACGTTTTTAAAAGGTGGGCGAAATCGTGGACGAAACGACTACTGGGCTAACTGGAAAATAGGCGAAACTGGATCATTTGAAGAATGTTGTGAAATGGTCTGTTTATATCAGTGGGTTATTATAAAGAATGTGCCGTTTTCTTTTTATGTTCACGGAATATGGCATTGTCCGTCACCTTGCTGTGTTTGATACACCTGTGTTTAATCGAGTCGCCACCAAAGACAAGTGGTCAGTTATGTCAGTTTGTTGGTGCATTTGATTAGTATTCGGTAAAGTTCTCAAATCCCCGAAAATGGTTGATGGATAAACAGTATGAAATATATCGTCCTTATAACACCTCCTCTTAATTGTCGATGAACCCTTTATAAATGTGTAATTAAGAAGCATATTAACTTTGCTTTATTTTGAATAAACATTGTGTTTCTTGTTGTTGCGCCATGGTGCATTGCTTTTTTTTTTTTTTTTACTAATGTCTGAAACCACTTCACGACAGCATTATTACGGTTAACTGTTTGCAACGCTGGAATGTTTTCCCAATAACCATCAGGACACGAGCAATCACCAACTACGATGCGTGATAAAAAATCTCCACGCATATACCAATCCATGTGTTTGAATTTTACGCAAAGGATTGACTTTCCCTTTCAGAGACCTGTAAAAAAAATCTCAGTGGTAGAGAAAAAAATCGAACGGCACGAACGTATTTGCCTTTTTTTTTGTAATAATGTCATTACCGAATACGAAAACCATTTTGTTTTTAGTATGTCAAATATATAGAGAAATAAGAAGTAAATATATTAAATGATTGTATACCCAGAACCCTAACATGTGGACGGTTTTATCTCTTCCACAATCGACAAACAATAAAGAAATCATAAATTTAGTAAATTTCTTTCAGAATTTTTTTATAATTAATATAGAATATAATGAAAATAACCTTCTCTTGAACTTTTGTATTTGTTAAAACTTGTGCATTGATTTATCACGTAAATGTATTGCTTCATATGATGAGAAACTGTAATAGTTTAAATCAATAAAACTTCTTCTTCCCAATATTCAGGGATTAAAACGTATTTTTCAGTCAAGATGCTCATGTCACGTATGGAAAATCTTAATAAATAAAAGCAGGGTCCGATTAGCTCAGTCGGTAGCGTGTCTGACTATCAATCCAGGGATCGTGATGATTGATATACGATATTGCGTCTCATTATCATTCGTCTTTCATCGCTATTTCAAGTGGGAAAGTTATCAGTTACTTGCGGAGATGAGGTCTGCTAGAGTGCTGTTAACCTTCCTGAATCCCAGGAAACAGTGTTTAGATTAACTCATCGTCTTTTAGTCCTCGATGGCATATAAATGACTCTAAATATCCAAGCAATCAATCAATCAGTCTAAATGAAAAAGGGGTTGTTAACCATGTTCTTAGGTAGTTAAGTCTCCCTCACGGGCAATCACTGTTCAGAAAGCGAAGGTCGGCCGAGCCGAAAAGCAGTTCAACCACCAACATTTAATGATTAGGTTTATGCATATCTCTAAGGTTTGTTTACCTATAACAGCTAATGTACAAACACGTACATTGTGGTCATTCTCTACTCTAAACCAAGTTATGAAACGTTTCGTCATTCGTTTGTTTACATTTTTATAAGTCCTTTATCATTATTATTATAATTCATAGTTATTATTATTATTATCATTATTATTATCATTAGTATTATAATTATTAGTTATCATCATTAGTATTATTATTATTGTTATTATCATAATCATAATTGTCGTTATTATTATTATTATTATTATCATTTTCATCATCATCATCATCATCATCATCATCATCATCATCATCATCATCATTATTATTATATTATTATTGTTGTTATTGTAATTATTATTGGTTATGTTTCCTATATAAAAGTCATATACGAAATAAATTTCACCTAATTGAATATTTAATCTTAGATTGTGGATGAAAATCAATCAAATTGCATAATTAAGCGGTATTGTATTTCTTATTTTAGATGCCTCTGTGACGAATTTACAAAGATTTAACATATTAGTTTGGTGATTGCAATGATTTTAGAAATATTATACTTTATTTTATTTTACTTTATATAATATGCCATTGATATTGTCTTAATAAAAACAAAATAAAACCAAAAGAACTTTGGATGAAACATGAACCCCAAAACATTAGACTTTAAAATAGTTTTGATTAACTCCCCTTGTATAGTAAATATAACTATTTTGTCTCCAATGCCGAATCAAAATGTAATGCACAGTTATCGCTACGAGTTCAAATCGATATATTTTTGTGTACTTTAAATTGTTTGTTACGGTTATCGCTAAATTACTTTCCCCATATCAAATGACTTGTATGTTGACTGTCTGGTGTCTATAAAGTATAGTGTGTTTATAGTTTATAAAGTACAGAATAATAATATATTATAATCTAACTTACATGCGTGGCCATAATCCGATAGGGTGCGAAATTTAAAAAGAATGGAAATTCAAACATATAAAAATTGAGTATAGATAACTCAAACAGATAATAAAATAAAACAGTGTGGTGTGTGCTTTTAAATAGCTTACAATTTGAAACGTTCCATAATAATCATGAAAACGTCGATCCAAAAGCTTGTTCCCTTTTATATTTCGGAATCCTCGTCATTGCATTTGGTAAGAATATCTAATGAAATCTGAGATTTTAAATTGTTTCCCTTGAAAATCTCGGCGATGAATGACATCCATCTACCTGACTCATGTGCGCCAACCGGGCCAAGTCGGGACTCGCACTGCGATAACTGTTTTTCTTCATAACCTGGCGGTAGATGGTATGTATGATGTGTGTGTGTGATTGGGAGTGTGGGGAGATGGGAGTGTGTATTACTAATGTTGTTAAAAATTATTGTGGTTCAACCATAAGTATTTCTGTTAACAAGGTGGAAATAAAATGTGATTAAAATTCACTGACAATTTAAATTAATGGTATCTGACATGTTTGGTCAAGGCTGAAATTCTGCGCATTGACAACACGTAACGAAAAATATGTATAAAAATCGTACATTTCTTATTTTTGTTTAGTGTATATATTATACATGTCACGTAATTCTATAACATATCATCATGTGCTTGCGTTGCGATATACCAATTACATGCGATACAATATCTGAACTATTTGCGATACAACCCATGCGAATTACATGCGATACAATGCGAGAAATACGAGTATTTGCAATCCGATATACGTGAATTGCAGGCGATACGATATGTGAATTTGTACGATATGTACATCGATACCATATTGTGAATTGCATGGGATACGATATGCGAATGTGTACGATATGCACATGCGATACGGTATTGCGAATTGAACGTAATACAATATGTACGATATGTACATGCAGCATGATATTGTGAATTGCACTAGTTCTACGAAATGTGAATCTGTACGATAAGTACATGCGATACGATATTGTGAATTGCACGAGCGACGATATGTGAAATATTTTAGATACGGAATGTGAATTACATTCAATAAGACATAGTACTAGTTACTTACAATACGATAAGTGATGCGATGTGTGACTTACATGCGATACGATATGTGAAATACCTTCATTAAGGTATGTTATAAGTTACTTGCGATACGATTAGTGATGCAATGTGTGAATCACATGCGATACGATATGTGAAATACATTCATTAAGACATGGTATTAGTAACTTGCGGTAAGTGATGCATTGTGTGAATTACATGCGATACGATATGCGAAATACATTCATTAAGGTATGGTATTAGTTACTTGCGATACGATTAGTGATGCGATGTGTGAAATACATGTGATACGATATGCGAAATACATTCATTAAGGTATTGTATTAGTTACTTGCCATACGATTAGTGATGCGATGTGTGAACTACATGCGATACGATATGTGAAATACATTCATTAAGGTACGGTATAAATTACTTGCGATACGATTAGTGATGCATTGTGTGAATTACATGCGATACGATATGTGAAATACCTTCATTAAGACATGGTATTAGTTACTTGCGATACGATTAGTGATAAGATGTGTGAAGTATTTGTGATATACATACATGCGGTATTCGATAGCTTTGCGATTAGCTATATTTATTACAAGCGATATGATGTACGAGTCACATTAATCAATGACCGGCGTTGCTGTTTCTAGATCGTTTAAGTTATAAGAATAGGCACAGTCCACATGTGTTACATATATGAGGTTTGATCAAATAACGATAAACTAATTGGCTACCTAACCTCCTTTGTAATTAGAGATAGAAGAAGAATATATAAAATTATCTATATTGTTCTAGTACTAAGATTAAGTACCTTAGGTTCGTTGTAAATGTATTCGGTTACATGCTAAATTATAACTCTGTACGACTTTATGGGGTAAAATGGAATAATCTTACCGAAATGATGACAGGTGACCGCATATATGATGTTCTACGTTTTCCTCTTTTACTCATAAAACTCAAATACGAGCATTATGTGTAAAAATAATGTGATATCTGGTCCCATGTTCTATACTTGTTTTACACCGAGTGTGAAACCTGCTTCATGGCATATACCACATTATTCGCAGTCTAGCGTTTCTGACAGCACATACAATTTGAAAACTGGTCTGGATACACAACAAAATCATAAAAAAATGTTAAGCCAGTTAAAAGCAATCTTTATTATTTTAGAATAAAAATGACCAGATTTTTGCCATAAAATACTTGAAAGTGCAAGAGTGGAAAGACGTATAATTAAGTCAGAGACATAATACACATTATTATGTCTCTGATAAAGTATATAACTGTCACACTTAATACTTTGACGAATATATATTCGAAATACAAAAATGGCGTGTTAAGTATGTGTATACATTTGTACGCGAAATATAAGCTATTTATTAATTCTATCAGTACATTCGACTTAGTTCCGTTTTTGCCTTACTTTCAACAGTTACATTATTATTTTTTTGTTTTTTTTTTTTCGTTCATGTCGATTAATTTATAAATATAAGCAGATTATATCCTGAACAGATTAAATCCAATTCTGGCTAAACCGCGTGATCGTCTTAATATACTGTTGTTTCGCAGTTAATCAACCTTTTATAATAACTGTTACAGTGTAATCCGCGAATAATTTAAAATTTGCCGTACATGCCCGAACTATTTTTTCTCCCAGCGGACCGTTATAAACATATTACATAGATATACACACACGAGTGTCGCTGTTTAATGGCTACTCTATTATAATCCTCCACATTGAACGCTCAAGATCCTTTTTGTACGCTTCAAAGATTTTCCATTGTGTTTGAACTCTGACGTTACCGCTTGTCCATAATCTATCGGAACATTTGTGTTAAATGCATATATCGAAGTAACGGTCCTCAATCAAAAGAAAATTGGATTTAAACATGGACATATACAATGTTTTCGGTAAGTATTCTATAATTGCTTTGTAAAAAAATGCAGACTGCAGACATTCGCTTTAATATTTTGTATTTTCATTATCACTGTAATGGATTATGGTTCGTATATAATGTTATGATTTTAAAAGTTAACAGCGGTGTCGAATGACAAGATTATTATCATTTTAATTACACTCAAATTGTGGGGAAACATACAACTGCGAGGTATTTAGTTTTTTTTTGTTTGTTTTTGTTTTGTTTTGGTTTATATCCCTGATCCAGAGAGTGGTTTATGATACTTGGTATATGTGGTTTGAGCTATGGATTGGATTAAACAGAAATGAAACTATCAAATATAAAAGTTTGATTTTAAAAGAATAGAAAGAAAAAAAAGACGATATTATTGAAATAATAGTAAAGTCCCAGCAGAAACTAAGTTTTAATTTGAGTGTGTATGCGTGCGTGCGTGTGTATGTGAACTGCGCTGTCAGTGACAGTGGTGACACGTCAGAGAAATGAAGTTTTGTATTCAACCATGTATCCAGCGTTCAGGCATTTCAAAGTATCAAGACAACTCCATATGTAGATGACGGCTATATTGTCAGTGTTTGCCCGTAATCGCTATGGTGTTCTGAGCTGACTCGGGAAAGTCACTGGGACATGCGGCATTAAATACATCATCAACCATAATGTCTAGATATTTCTTAACATGTATCACCAAACTGATACTCGCTTCTGTCATGTGCTCGTTAATCTGTATTCGGCTGTTGTTGTTTATAGGACCAGTATAATAAGTTCTTTTAATGGGGTTTGTTTTAACGCCATTTTTAACACATTTCACTGAGGTTATATATCGCATATCCAGTTTTACTGGTGGAGGAAGACCTCAGACTGAGTAAGATTAAGTAGAACCACCGTTCTTCCGCAAGTAACTTAAAGATTTTGAGCGAGCGAGACTCGAACCTATGACCTTAGCGGTGAGAGGTAAGTGATCTTGAGACCTTTCAGCCACGGAGGACCCTTCAAAACGTCTGTGTTGTTATTGTTGATGCTATATATTTTCTGTCGATATTTTATGAAGTCCTATTTTAGGTCTTCCGTGATCGAGTGGTAGTTGGCGGCTTCTCAAGATCACTTACGTTTCACCGTGTTGGTAATAAGTTCGAGCCTACCTCGGGCCAAACAGTTTATGTTAGGAGTTTACCATTTACTTGTGGGACATTAGTTACTCTCCTATTCGTGTTAGGGATTGTGCATTTCTTGCATCAACTAATTCTGGAAGTGATGAATGATGCATTTAAACTTTTAAGTGCTGTGTCATTAAACCCCAATTGACAAAAATGTTGAACTATTTGGAAAGTTATTAAGTTTATTAATTAAACTGACGCCGTTGTTGCTGTATATTGTTGGCAAGTTGACATCTGACGTGATAGTAATTGAATATTAGCACCCATAATCAGTCGGTTACTTAAATTAGGTAGGAACTGACCTGGGGTTCTAATCATGCAGAATTGCATATTTGTATGGTGTTACATTCACTAAATGTACAGGGACTAGTAGTGCATATCTTGCTGGGTGTTCCAGCCACGGAATACTGTATATCATGTTTGGTGTTCCAGTCACGGAATAGTGTATATCTTGCTTGGTGTTCCAGTCACGGAATAGTGTATATCTTGCTTGGTGTTCCAGTCACGGAATAGTGTGTATCTTGTTTGGTGCTAGTCACGGAATAGTGTATATCTTGCTTGGTGTCCTAGTCACGGAATAGTGTATATCTTGTTTGGTGTTCCAGTCACGGAATAGTATATATCTTGTTTGGTGTTCCAGTCACGGAATAGTGTGTATCTTGCTTGGTGTTCCAGTCATGGAATAGTGTATGTCATGTTCGTTGTTCCAGTCACGGAATAGTGTATATCTTGCTTTGTGTTCCAGTGACAGAATTGTGTATATCTTGCTTGGTGTTCCAGTCACGTAATAGTGTGTATCTTGCTTGGTGTTCCAGCCACGAAATAATGTGTATCTTGCTTGGTGTTCGAGTCAGGGACAAGTGTGTATCTTGCTTGGTATTCCAGTCACGAAATAGTGTATATATTGTTTCGTGTTCCGGTCATGGAGTAGTGTGGATCTTGCTTGGGGCTAGTCACGGAATAGTGTATATCTTGCTTGGTGTTCCAGCAACGGAATAGTGCATATCTTGCTGGGTGTTCCAGTCACGGAATAGTGTATATCGTGTTTGGTGTTCCAGTCACGTAATAGTGTATATTTGGTTTGGTGTTCCAGTCATAGAATAGTGTATATCTTGCTTGATGTTTCAGTCACGGAATAGTGCATATCTTGCTGGGTGTTCCAGTCACGGAATAGAGTGTATCTTGCTTTGGGCTAGTCACGGAATAGTGTATATCTTGCTTGGTGTTCCAGTCACGGAAAAGTGCATTTCTTGCTGGGTGTTCCAGTCACGGAATAGTGTATATCGTGTTTGGTTTTCTAGTCACGTAATAATGTATATTTGGTTTGGTGTTCCAGTCACAGAATAGTGTATATCTTGCTTGATGTTTCAGTCACGGAACAGTGCATATCTTGCTGGGTGTTCCAGTCACGGAATAGAGTGTTTCTTGCTTGAGGCTAGTCACGGAATAGTGTGTATCTTACTTGGTGTTTCAGTCACTGAATAGTGCATATCTTGTTTCGTGTTCCAGTTACAGAGTAGTGTATATCTTGCTGGGTGATACAGTCACGGAATAGTGCATATATTGGTTCGTGTTCCAGTTACAGAGTAGTGTATATCTTGTTTCGTGTTCCAGTTACAGAGAAGTGTATATCTTGCTGGGTGATTCAGTCACGGAATAGTACATATCTTGTTTCGTGTTTCAGTTACAGAGTAGTGTATATCTTGCTGGGTGATCCAGTCACGGAATAGTGTATATCGCGTTTGGTGTTCCAGTCAGGGAATAGTGTATATCGTGTTTGGTGTTCCAGTCACGTTATAATGTATATTTGGTTTGGTGTTCCAGTCACGGAGCAGTGTATATCTTGCTTGATGTTCAAGTCACGGAATAGTGTATATATTGTTTTGTGTTCCAGTCACGGAATAGAGTGTATCTTGTTTGGTATTCCAGTCACGGAAAAGTGTTTATTTTGCTGGGTAATCCAGTCACGGAATAGAGTGTATCTTGTTTGGTGTTTCAGTCACGGAATAGTGTATATCTTGTTTTGTGTTCCAGTCACGGAATAGTGTATATCTTGTTTTATGTTCCAGTCACGGAATAGTGTTGACCTTGTTTTGTGTTTCAGTCATGGAATAGTATATTCATTGTTTGGTATTCTATGTCTTGCTTGGTGTTCTAGTTACGGATTAGTGTGTATCTTGCTTGGTGTTCTAGTCACGGAATTATGTTATCTTGCTTGGTGTTCTAGTCACGGAATTATGTTATATTGCTTGGTGTTCTAGTCATATTGTCTTGTTATGGATTATAGTCACGGAGTACATGTAGTAATGTGTAGTGCATATATTATATGTGATGGTGTAACAATGACATAATTACATGTCTCTGGTTCTAGTCACTATGATAAACGTATTTGCCCACACGTATTTGTTATGAACGCGTTATGTATTTAGAGACATAAGAATGTTCCGGTTTATGATTCTCATAAAATACAGTATCATAGTAACGTGTATATGATGTTTTGTTAATCTTTATGGACTTGTAAAAGTTCCAACAGAACTTGGTCGTCTCCAGTTGTAACTATCTTGTATTCGTGCTACTGTAGGCTGTACTTCACTTCATGGAGAAACACTTGATAAGATTATATATTCAGTTCTATTTCATGCTTTATATTTGAATTGACTGGGTTTGTATGTAAATCTGAATAAATCTGTTTAAACCAAACTCACTTATGTTGTTATGATCGACAACAGGTTTGAAGTTAGAGATCTTGACGCCAACATTTGTCCAAATTGTCGATACTTGCGGTAATATATTGGCGACGCATACTTTCTACTGGCACAGGCAGTTTAAAATAGAACGGGAGACGATTTCATTGTGATGTGCCGCAGTTGGTACACTCGTACTCGTACTTTATTGAGGAGACCAGAATGTTTGTAACTAGGCAGTGCGCATTATTACCGACAATGCTGCACCAAAACCTACATAAACCGTCATATAAAATTATACAAGGGAATGTAATCGGTTTCCAATACAATTGTCGATAACGATGGCATTGTACGTGTGCGTAATATCTATAATGTGTCCGGTCACGATGTTACAAAGGTTATGCCGTACAAGTTACAATGGTGATATGGTAACGTTACGATGTTTAAAGGAAAATATCATGGAAAAAAAGCTATAAATGTCCAAAAAAATAATAATAGAAATGGATAAAGAGCAGCTCATTATCATTAATAAATATAATACAAATAGTTTAGTATGTTAAATACAACAAAACGTGATTAAATCGATATCTAAATTGGAGCGGTAAACTTGAAACGAAATCCCCATTCTAAAGAGAGATGTAGCACTGAAATACCAGCCATCGTATCGTCATCCGGACTCTTTCTAAGATGACACAATTTCCGTGTAACGAGCAATCTGAACATTTCCTGCACTGTTTTCCACTCTGTCAGTTAATATAAACATAATTCACCCAATAATTCAAAAGCCTTTTATATTAGAGGTGTCCAAAGGCGTCTATATGAAGTAAAGGGTTAAGCGGAAAATCTATTTTAGTCTAACCTTAGTGCGTAGCTCAAGTAAGAAAATACTTTTTCTATATATTGTTTTGGCATGTTTAAGTAGATATATTTTTGGAAGTACGGGGTCAGTGAGTATATAAAGGCATGGTCTATTCGAAAAAAAAATGTTTTAGTCAATTTAAAAATTTTGAAATACAATGTATCCTGATAAACGGCAATTTTGATAATTTTTAAACTTATATCTGTTTCTAAAAATGATATATCGGAACACCCTAGCATGTGTCCAGAACCTCAGTTTGGATTCTGTTTTGGAAAGGGACATAACTCTTGGCTTCCGTGACCATATGTGATAAAAAGTGTTACAACTATTTTCTCATCATCAGTTTCTAACAGTATTATAAAACTATTAAAATAATATCAATTATTTGTTTACTCAAAACTAGTTTGAGTTCACTGGTAATATAATAATAATGATAATGATAATTCTAAAGATACGAAGTTCACGATAATAATACTTTGAAATAACTTTTTATATGGTTTAGCGTTCATAAATATTAAGGTCGACTTGATGGGTGAACTTAAGACAAATGTTCGATTAACAATGCCGTGATCTGAGATACGCCGAGTCATGCTATCGCAACATTGTGACGTGGCCATCGCTCTTTCGTCGGAAATGGAAGTACCGTTTTCTGGCATTGTATTCCTTGCCAAAATAAAACAATGAAACTATGCTTCACGATCAATCGTCGACGCAGTGTATGATTGAAATTTTTGATAAGAGTGTTAAATCTGCCGTCAGAGCGCCAGCACCCACTTCTTGATAATGTAATTTGTATTAACCGTCAATGTGCCATATGTTCGTTACTGGCCTTGATTACATGGATATATGACAGTTCACGGTATAAATATGGTAAAAGCTTTTGATTGTATTAATAGAGCTATTTTATATATAAAATTGGCAAAGATAAGTGTAACAGGCTTTATTTTTTAATCAATTAAAGGTTTATATGAAGTATGTAAAGCCACCATTGATGTAAATGGTAAATATACAGACATATTTGATATATGTAGTGGTGTAAGGCAAGGGGGTGTTATTTCTCCAACGGTGTTCAGTAAACAAAATAAGAGTAGATACGAGTAAGACAAAAATTGTTCATTTTCGTAAGAAGAAAAAAAATGTTACTGCAGGTATTTTTAAAATTGGTGATACAATTATTGAAATATGTCGTAACTATAAATATCTTGGTATGGTTATAAATGAATATCTAGATTTTACTGAAACTGATAATGTTTTAACGGACTCAGCTAGTAGAGCATTTTCTAGTCTTGTATCAAACTTGTTTAATAAAAGTGACCTAATGATTGCTTCATACAGTAACATTTATGATGCAAGAATAGTACCTATAATGGACTATGCATCTTCGGCATGGGGATGCAAAAGTTATTCTTAAACTGACACACTACATAATCGCGTTATAATTTTTTTTTAGGCGAACATAAATGTATATCTACACCTGTTATTCAAGGTGATATGGGATGGGAAACCTCACATATAAGACGTAAAATAAATGCTTTACGATTTTGGAAAAAAAATAATCGCTATGGATGATAGACGGTTAACAAAAAAATATTTCCATATGATTATTTAAGATGTAAAAATAATTGGTCTTCCGATATTAAATCTATATTTAAAGAAATTGATAAAGAATGTGACTTTAATTCCATGTCAATAAGAAATTTTCATAACACCACATTTATCCAAAATGTGCATAATTATAAAACAAAATGGACTAATGATATAAATTACCAAAGTAAGCTAATTATGTATAAAAATATCAAACTTGAATACTAGTGCGAGTTATATGTTAAAATGAACCTTAACAAAAATTTAAGATCGTGTATTACACAACTACGTTCCGGTACCCTTCCAATTGCAATCGAGTTAATATTGGTTTACCTAGAGACCAGGGATTATGTAAGCAGTGTAATTTAAATATTGTCGAAACTGAAATACATTTCATATTTTGTTGCTCTAAATTTGATCATTTACGTGAAAATTTGAATGCAAAATACAAATCTATCTTATATAAGTAAAATTGGTAAATTATTACAAAATAAAAGCTCAGTTATATCTATCGGAAAGTTTATAGAAAGAGCTCTAAAAACGAGGTAAATCTAAACACTTTTATTTTCATTGCATTGATTGATCAATTTTGTTATTCATTTTATTTTGCTGTTGTTTTATCTTATATGGTTAACAATGCCATGAAATTTTTTTATCATTATTTATGTGCTAAAGTTATTGAAATTTTGATAACATAGTGACTGATTAGCCTTACTAGGCTGGGTATTTTATTTCTTTACATGTACTAACGCTTTTGCAAATGTTGTAATTTTAAAAATGTATTGTACCTGTCACTTTAATAAACAATATATATAAATATAAATTATATATATATATATATAAATGGCCAATTAATAGCCGAAACGTATTATTAATAATATATCATTTGCAATTTATTCGTCGTGAATCGGTGGAAAACGAAAGTGCTCTTTACGTGGCGCAGTTTGTCTAATTATAGGTACTAGTACGTACCAACATTGGTTATCATGCTCTAAGTACTTTTATGCTTTTACTGAGGATGAGATGAGAATTTAGATCTATGTGTATTTTTGCAAGGAAAGTGAAGTTTGTGCAATTTTGATCGTCCAGTGTAAGTTATTGGTTAGCAAATGACGTTTGTCCCTTATATCTATATTACTAAAGCACCGAATATTTACCGGTGTCAATTCACCAACGTGTCCCGTTTAACAGTTGTCAAGGACCTTATACCCACAAATTAATGGATGTTTTCGTAGGTTTAAGCCGGTTTAAAACATTATGCCTTCTTTGAGTTCCGGCGTCTATTAGCTGGATTGAATTGCTACAGTAGAAATGGGAACCAGATTCATCATAACCTATCGTAATATCTCGGTAGCAGAGTTTTTATTGTACAATATGTCCGATGCTAAAACGCTTTGTTCCGTTCTTTTTGCTGTGATCGATACAAAATTTTATGTATTCTTTCTGGCGCCTGTAAGTAATTTGAGCATGTAATACGTTCCTGCTTTAGTGGAATGCATTATCTGCAAGTGTTCGCTTCATATTATGGGTCGTTAGAGAATGGAGCTAGTTTTTGTTATACGAATTGGTACATCTGAAATATAAACGATATGCTAAACGTTGGTTGAAATGTTTATGCACAGCTATTGAAGTTTGGATGTTTATTTTTGTTGTGGCCGACAACGTTGACCATCGGTGGATCCAATGCGGAGTCAATATTTTAGAGTATGTGCAAATTTACAATATAAAGGGATTGGGGCGGGGTATAGCGTTAAACTACTACAGGTCATTTCTCAAAACATGAAGGTGTGTGATTCTTTCCAGGAAATTCTATAGAAATGCGTGTGCGCGTGTATAATGCATGCATTGTGTGTTGTTTCAAAATATTTTCAGTACATAGAGCAGGGGTCAGTTACTAATCATAGTTAACTGTTGTCCTACTAAACTCAGCCAATGGAATCGCAGAGGTCAAATTGAGTTCTGAATCTATGTACTATAGCATTTAAATAATATTTATTGTGTAACTACAAAACTATAAGTTACAGATGTTCGATGTCAGAGTTGGTCAAATTAAGGGTCCATGTATTTATCAGTATATATAATTTTGTGTAGGTGTTTAATAATAAAACAATAAACAAGATCGAGTTTTGCTAATGTCGTTCATTTTTAAAGTGGTTATGGTCCCTTTCGACTTAATATTTTGGTAAATTTACATACAGCGTTGGCATCTATTAAAATAGAACGTTTATTTTTTATAGAAATTCACTTTTGTTCCCAGTGATGAATACACCCCCTAACGCTATTGAATCCATGAAAACCTAGGAGGAGCGCGCGAAAAACTGGTACCAAGGAACGAGAGAGTATATCAATATTAAAGCCGGGTAGAAGTTACACGGACTTTTCTACTGGTACAGAAAGTTGTTATGTCACATTTTTAAGTAAGCCCGTTGGTGCTTGAATTATGCAATTGTGTCGATCATTTTCCATGACCAATCATTTTTATTATCGTGTATACTTTTTGTTAAATGTTGTCATATTTTCTTCGCCCATGAAATCGATCATTTTTTTCAATAGAACATTCCCTTTTGCATAAACAATTACCATTGTTTCCAGTGATGTATAACCCCCCAAAAGCTATTTCATCCAATGAAAAACGGGTACCGAGGAACGTGAAACCAGGACAACACCTAAGCCGGTTAATTACATACATGTATGTAGCATAGGAAATTCCATACAAGTTGCATGTATTTTTCTAATGGTGTAATTTTAATCTAGACATAAAATCAGCCGTTTAGGGACATGCGATAAATTATGCGGAATATTTTTTACATCATGAAGCAGCACGCAGCGTAGAAGAAACATGACTTTTGAACTTTAAATTATGAACCCAACACAAGGTTACGCGATATATATGAATGAAATAACACGAGACACGGTGGTGTAAATCGAGTGGAATATTAATATAAATACATAAACAAGCCATGCACTTCATTTGTTAAACAAACACGTTAGCCATACCAGTGATTTACCACCCAACGCCAGCACTGAAGAGTACCACAAGATACAGCCGCACGATGAAGTTCATTCCATTCCAGTGCCGCCTCAACATCTACCAGTATTCCTTCTTCCCCCAGAACAGTTTCTCATTGGAACGGTCTGCCAGTCTGGAGACGCTCAATTTGGCTCTCCAGGGGATGCCAACAACAGCAGTATTCCAGAAAGTGATGGACTGGTGTACATTGTATACACATGTTAACTTTTTAAACAGTGGTCTTTTTTGCCGAACCAGTTCACACTGCACGTTTATATATTCACCCTCGTAAGTAAATGTCTGCCTGCAGATTTTGACGAGTAACCACATAGAAGTTGAAGTTGACATATGTTCACGAAATGTTTAAGTGAAATCCTTCTGTGTGCGCTCACTTTTCGTGCTGCACATGTGAGATCATATCTCGTGAACATTCAACAAATGGTTCTTTTTAAAAACTTATTGATGTTACTTCGAGTATCAAATAAGTTATTATAACTTAAAACAAATCACGCCCGAGGTCTTCCTAGGTAGAACCAGTACTAAACATATGCGGATAAAACGTCATGCCCAAGGACACAAACCACACATATCCGTAGCGGAGGATCGACCCAATGACCCTCTTCAATCAATCCCGAGTCCGATGCTGTACCAACTAGACCACCCACTCTAACTTTATTTTATTTCTTAACACAAATCGGATGCATTGACACACCATCGACACTGACTCCGACAAGCTACATAACATATCCAGCTGTTGTTAATGATATCTATAAAAGCAATGAAAATAATTGCTGATACTTTTATCTATAAGATATGAAAGAACAGATAGACGTTGCGATTGAGTGTTATTCGCTGGAGCTGACGGCATACTTTCTTCACAATATAATAATCAGAAAATATGTAGAAGAAAATTCCTAAATGCATAACATAGACGCTCGAGCAATGGATACATGTCACTTTGGTGAGCATAGCGTATGGCACACTTACATTAGTTACGTATTCAGGGAGATATAATGTCGCAATGGTAGAAATTTATTTTAAACTTATTTATTTTACCTCGATTGCGAAACTTAAAAAAAAATCCCTGTCGAGGTCTTCCTGTGTCGAATCAGTAATAAGCAATAAGTAATAGCCATCGCAGAGGATCGATGGATGGAGTGTCTTTCTCAAGGACACCACATATAACCGTCGTGGAGGATCGAACCCTTGACATTCACCTATCCTGGGTCCAATGCTCTACTATTAGACGACGCGCTCCACAAATCGATTACGTGATTTAAGATCTGGCAAAAATCTTTATTATACTAGTATCTTGTTATTCGATTTTGAAAGTCACGTCCTTTTGTATATATGTATATTGGTTTTAATGAATGTTATTAAAATGTTCTTTTATCTAATTTATTTTAACGCAAACCTTAGAACACATTTCTTCTTCTTTGTTTTTCACTTCTATTTTCTTCTCTTTTTATGTTTTTACTCGATTTATAGTTATACTATTCTCCAACTAGTATTTTTCATTCAATGTATGCTTAGCAATTTGTTTGCACAGATCTGGAAATTAGACTGTAGCTAAATGTTGGCAGAACCAGCGACCAAGATAATGTATGTGAAATATAGATCAGCATAAGTATTAAGATACACATGCTGTTACTAACGGCGAAACCACAGCGTTGTTCTAGGGGTAGAGCGTCCGTCTCAAATGCGGAAAGTCACGTGGGTTATCGCCGGCCGGGTCATACCAAACACTTTAAAATGGTGGTAGAATTGTCCTCGCTTGGCGCTTAGCATTCAGATGTTAGTTCTAGGTCTGGTCGGCTAAGTTTCCGTATAATGTGACTGGGTGGGGTATCATACCATGTATTGTATCTGCGACATAGCACTCCAATGTGGCGCGCTTAGAATACTGCCTCAAGTAGACACCGTCTCGATATGACTGAACAACTAACGCCAAAAAGTATATATAATGTATGTTTATATATAATGTGTGTGTATAATATATAATGCGTGTGTGTATATATAATGTGTAAGCATATCGGACAACCCACAGTAAGATCGCATATTCTCTACATATGTATACATATATATTTGAATTCAACATTTACGGTTTTATATTTCTTCATGTAAAGCTCGTATAAATATTCTATACGGACTACTTTCAACGTTTCCGCACCTGGTGGTCATTTACTGATGTGCCATTTTCAATGTCTCTACATTGGCACGACGGTTCATCTTCAAATGTCGGTGTGTTTAAGACTTTTGTTTATTAAAACATATTTACTTCGAAAATAGCATGCTTACAATCTGACATACATTAACAGTAAATGATTGAAACGGAAACGAAATGCTTAATATAGAGTTTTACTCCAGCCTTTTTTACTTTATTTCAATTTTAGACTTTATCAATCATACAAAAAGATAGCAGTTCGAAATTAGGTTGAAATTTCGCTTTTCTTATTCGACATTTTATATCGAATGTTGTGATGGCTGGGGTGTTTGGATTAGTCGAAAGCGAAAAACGAATTTCAAACTGGCTTCAGTGTGCTGTAAAAGATGAATACATGCTATTACGTAATTTGTGTAAGTATCTAATCAAATCGACAGCGTGGTTGTTAATATACGTTCTCTGTGTAATCCCACAGGGAATTATTACATGCAAAAAAACTGGCACAGCACTATGGGGACGGCATGTGCTATGCGTACATAAGTGGTTACACGTGTTATATATGTGTAGGTAACACGTGTGTTACATATACATATGTCCGTCAGCTCCACGTTAGTTGCTATACACATTTTTTTCGCCCGTTTTTTACCTGGCGTGCACAGATACTAATCCTGTGTAACGCAATGTAGTTAATACGTGTATGTGCAAATTGCTGGAATTAATGGATGTACGTAAATTGCAGTGGTGAAACACTCAGTGATCTTCTTTTCGCATTTTTTTTAAAAAAAATATAGAATTACTAAAAGTAATGTTTGTAAACTATTGTATATGTGTATATTTGAAATCGAGATTTTAAAGACAAAATAGAAAAATAACAGTCTAAAATTAAATTATAAATCACAAAGAAAAACGTATTAAATACCATTTTTAACAATCATATTTATTGAAATTGAGGTAACAATACATATAGTTATAGACCAAAAATAGGAAAAAAGTAACACAGTTTAATTGATGAAATAAAAGTCAAACAAAACATGGAATCCCCCTATAGTTTAAACGATGTGGGTAAACACCGGTTTGAGTATATATATATTTTTTTGCTATAATATATTAATAAAGAACGGAGCCAACATTCAGTAGAGTATTAAAAACTACCGGTGTTAAATCGGTCCTCAACGCCTTGTGGAATGGCTATTTTTATATTAAAGTCAATAAAATGCGAACACAATAGAGGTATTATGTGTTGTTCTGAAACGTTACCTGTGGTCATTTTGAAACATAAAAATAACTCGATACCGATATGAAATACGACTTAAATTAGAAACGAATATTTCTATTTACGAATACACGCTGGTTATAAATGTCTCAGATTTAACACTTTACATTATATAATATACAATATGTCCTGATATAGTACATATAAATTATATAATATACACTATATCCTAATATAGTACTGTTACTGTTCATGTAAACTATATAGTTTACACTATGTCCCGATATAGTTTATATAAATTGTACAGTATACATTATGTCACGATGTAGTTCATGTAAATTGTATAGTATACACTATGTCCCGATATCGTGCGTGTAAATCATGTAATATACACTATGTCCCAATATAGTGCGTGTAAATTATGTAATATACACTATGTCCCGATATAGTGCGTGTAAATCATGTAATATACACTGTGTCCCGATATAATGCATGTAACTCATATAATATACACTATGTCCTGATATAGTGCATGTAAATCATATAAAATACACTATATCCCGATGTAGTACATGCCATTTATATAATATACACTATGTCCCGGTGCAGTGCATGTTAATCATGTAATATACACTGTGTCCCGATATATTGCATGTAAATCATATAATATACACTATGTCCCGATATAGTGCATGAAAATTATGTAATATACACTATGTCCCGATATAGTGCATGTAAATCATATAAAATACACTATGTCCCGATTTAGTGCATGTCAATTTTATAATATACACAATGTCCTGATTACATAATATACATTATTATCTGATATAGTGCAGGTAAATTATATAACGTACACTATGTCCCGATATAGTGCATGTATATCATATAATATACACTATGACCCGATATAGTGCATGTAAATTGTATAACATACACTATATCCTGATATAGTACGTGTAAATTATATAATATACGCTATGTCTCGATATTGTATATAGTGCATGTAAATTATATAATATACACTATGTTCCGATATAGTGATTGTAAATTATATAATATGCACTATGTCCCGATATTGTATATAGTGCATGTAAATTATATAATATACACTATGTTCCGATATTGTATATAGTGCATGTAAATTATATAATATACACTATGTTCCGATATTGTATATAGTGCATGTAAATTATATAATATACACTATGTTCCGATATTGTTTATAGTGCATGTAAATTATATAATATACACTATGTCCCGATATAGTGCATGTAAATCATATAAAATACACTATGTCCCGATGTAGTGCATGTAAATTATATAAAATTCACTATATTCCGATATTGTATATAGTGCATGTAAATTATATAATATACGCTATGTTCCGATATTGTATATAGTGCATGTAAATTATATAATATACACTATGTTCCGATATAGTGCATGTAAATTATATAATATACACTATTTCTCGATATCGTACGTGTAAATTATATAATATACTCTATGTCCCTATAATATACATGTAATCGTTTTACTTATAAGAACAACTCTTAATTAGAATTATGAGAGAATATGCCAAGTTAATAAGCTTAAATTTGCATACAGTCGTCCTTTACGTATTCTAAATAGATTTAGTATACAAGATAAACTATGTTCAATGATAAACCTTAAATCCTATTAAAAACGGTCACTGTATAGGACATACATATTATGTTTAAACTATATATACGACATTCGACATACATATTTTAGTAAATCAAATGAATTCATCATATTATGATTTCATTGCATATTCATATTTGAAAGTGTTCAATAAAATCATAATCAGTAAATTTTAAAAAATAGATATATATATATTTAAATATCGGTATTTTGTCATTTACTGTTGTATATCAAAAACATTCTATACAATTCATTTTTTCGAAGTTTTAAATTTCATAGAATGATTTGGCAAAACATACAGATTCACTACAATACGTGGTTGTTTTAACTAATATAATTATACACATGTATATAATCATGGTTAGATTTGTGTTAAGCCAAATGCAAAAAAAAAAAATAAAGAAAAAGCAACAAAAACCTACACACGTAGTTGTCAGGTTATCATTAAACTATTTAATATTGGAATCGAGCAAAACTTCTTTTACAGAAAAAAAGTAACTTAAATGTGACAGCATTTAAAATCACGATCAGAATTTCTTAAAGTGACACTAGAACCAGAATAACATACACAAAAACAACAAACAAACAAGACAGTATAAAACAAAAAAAAACAGGAGGGCATGTAATATTATGCATAAATTACTTATATTTTCAATGTCACGTAATACTGTGTAGTGTATATGTATATGTGTATGTCTGTGTTAGTCCTCATACATGTACGCTGTAATAAAATTATTTGATAGCCGAGCGCGTGGTTATGTCGTTAGTATTGGTAAATGTTTCCGACTAGTACTGGTACATTAGTCCCGTGTAACAAATTACTTTCTGATGGAACAATACACCTTGTTTCTTGAGATAGTTAGTTCTCGGATACTAACGTTGCTATGCTCCGTGTGAGTACCATAGTTGATTGCAGCGGGCTCCATAACACAAGCAGTAAGCGCAGCTTCCGTACATGGGACGCTCGCATCGATCTCGACCGTGCTCACTGTAAAGTTAAGCATTTAGAGTTCTCTAACTTTACCTTTATGGTGCGGAATGAAGTCTACTGTAAATTATTTATCCTACTTCAAATTGTAAACGTATAACGATCTGGATTAGTTTGTTTGTTTAACTATTCAAGCTTTGGAAACATTTATTAATTTTCATAGTGCTGCATTGCTATGGGTCTTGTTGATTCGTTTGTATGTTTAAAGACATTAATCAATTCCATGTTAGGTGAAAATTGAAAAGCTTATACTGAAGAAAAAAAAGCATTGTTTGACTGAAGTCTGAAAAGTATGGATTTAATACATTGCCGTGTAGAGTTGTGTGGTTTGGAGTCAGTGAAAATCGTGAAAGGATTATGCATAAATGAATTGAGATAGCTCAGTACGTATTCGGAAACGAATATACATTCATATATACACACATATATCAAAATATCGATTTTGGATTATAATTTTGAAGTTATTTAGTGTTAATAGTAACCGGTCGTCTTATTGAATGGTAACGTGTATATTAAATTGTAATTTTGTAAATGTAGCGTTAACCACACTGTAAATAGATGTATACAATACGAACAGAGAAAATCAGTACTTCATTAAACGTGTGCGTTTTTTTTTATTTAATTAATGAATAAATTCGGATTATATTTGTTTTTCAGATAGGTTTTATGTACAACTTAAAGAGGGAAAAACAGTTAATTCGTGATGACGTCGGCGTTTTCAAGGATCAGTTCTTTGTGTAAAACAATTGCGGAATACTTACAACCGGGGATATATTTACTGGATTAATAAACACCTAAACAATCTCACTCGCTAGAGGAAGGATTTGAACTGTGATTTTGTGGGAGTACTGACGTAATGACAACGCAAGCTGATAAGTCAGAGATTGGAAACAAGGACGATGGACAAAAGGAAGAAGACGAAACAAAAACAGCTGCCGATGAAGAGAGCGACGATGACGAAGAAGACAACCTTGTCTTCAATGTATACAACGAACACTCGTGGGAAAGTCAGCTGCTAGCGGAAAAGGATCTCAAGGATAAAGAAGAACAGAACAAACGGAATCAAGGTGAAGCTCATCTTGTGGATGGCGAGCTTCAGTTCGAGTCCGAGGAACACCATGGTCCACAGAAGACGAGAAACCCTAACCTCATTGAAGGCAATACGCTTAGAGAGGATTCGGGCTTTCCCAAAGAGCTGTATGGAAGCCCGATCGAGGAGATTGATAAACTCATCATAGATAAGGTAAGAAAATAATATTAAGATTCCATGCAATGTTTTCATTTCTAATGCTGGGTATTTTCATATACAATTTTGATATACATATTGTCTGATAATAGCGTGCTTCTCCCATACAGAAAAATATTCCCGTCAACAGATAGGTTTGTTTCTATCTTTTAAAATAGTATTCTTATTTTATACACACACATCTCACGCCATTAGGGTGGTGAAGGAGCGTTATGTGTTGTCCCTTTTCGTCCGTTCGTTCATCTATTCGTCCGTCCGACGTAAACATATTCTCCGATTAATAACTTCTGAAGGGGTATCTATACCAGATTTGTGTGGGCCTTGTACAATTTTGAAATGCAGGCCAAGTTTTATATTTGCTGTCGACTTCGGTCAAATTTTACAGAGGGTATGGCCCTGTTTCGATTTAATTTCCGATCAATGTCGGGGGAACATTAATTTTGTATCATAGATATATTTCTAGTCCTAGTGCCACGTGAATAATTAATTTTAATGATCACTGTAGATTAACTCGTATATTTGCATTAAGCATATCAATTTTGAGACACATACAGTCTAAATGATACTTTACTGATATAGGCATTCAGCCACGGCCTATAATTATTTGTGTTTATAATATTATACATTATGTATTTCGTAGCTTTATTTTTTCATGGTGTGTGTTTCGATTTGAGCCAAATTAATTAAATAATTGTCTTTACTGGTTTAAGGGTAATAGGTTAGTATGCTTGTACACATTCCGTTATTTTCTTTCGAATTATTTTAATATACAATCGACCTTATCGTTCAATCACAATATACCATCTATCTGTTCTGTTATGTTGAACCAAAGACGAGTATACCGAACTGTCAGTATAAACATATCTTATAGCCACATAAATATGTATTACATTACAAATAATGCATAAATATGAATAGGTAAAATGGTCTCGTCAGCTAGCATAGAACCAGTATACTTCTTGTGACGTTGTCAGCTTTTGCACATTTATAAAAGTTGTTTTTGGAGTGGATGGGAAACTGTTGTGGTCGAAAGCAAAAATACTAGCAAAACGAAAAGAGCTTGTTTTAAAAAAGAAAGTCGGCCAGGTTTCTGTTCCGCCAAATTTTCAAAACTATATTTGACGTGTTACGCAATTATTATGTTATCCAGTGATGATAAAACTAGATGTAATTGTAGTGGAACCATTCTAAGATCATGATCACCTAGGTGCGTTCTAACATTTAAATATAACTTTTAACGAACGTCTAATGGAAAAAGTCATATGATACTATAGATACATATTTCATTTATCCTGTATTATAAAAATCGATGTTATCAAACCCAAAACCTCTGTAAAGTAGGACGAAGTAGCTATAATGTGTATTGTTGATTTTCTAAACCCGTCAAAGAGCGATTTTTAAATTACCAATCTTTATTGGCCTTTTCAGCTTTAACAAACATAAAGGCTTTCAATTCACGTTTCAACTATAATAAAATAGAAGGCACTTTTGTAAGTTCTTTCACAGTTTATGACAGCTTTAAACGACCTATTTAATACGGTTTTCATGCAAGTTTGAATGGAAATAGAACTATAGTAATAGAATCAAGCTTGGTTTTGCCTGTCTTTCACACGTATGATAATACTAATTGGTAGACTACTGAAACGATTTGAAGTTCTTTTCTAATACTAGAACAGAACAGAACAGATCAGATCACATCACATCACATCAGAACAGATTAGAACAGAACATAATTCTATTCCGTATTACTTGCAAGGTTACTTACACAAATACAACAATGCACTGGTATCTATTCTAATAACCGTTACAACTAGTATTTAAGTGAGGAGTCACACTTAGATTTAATTTATTATTAATGTTATAACGACGGAATGTATAATAGTTTATATTGACGCATATATTTAGTATATACAAGTCATAAGTATTCAATTCAATTCAAGTTTGTTAACATTCGGTCATATATTCAATCACCCGTTTGGTCATAGGATTTTGGCGGTGTTACAATTTTATACATGGTCTAAAAAATATATTATGATAGCAATAATAATAATAATAGTAACTGCATGTTGATTATATTAATGATAATGTCACTTGAATTGCGGTTTGTCCAATGATTTATTTTTCGTGTTGAACTTTAACTTATATATTTTATTTCGATCGTGAAACAAGTTCTTACAACCTCGTCTCCCCACTTCTTACAACCTCGTCTCCCCACGCTCGAAGTCTTGCTGGGGAAAACCAGTACTGAGCACATGCGGAAAAGTGTCTTGCTCAATGACACCACACATGGCTGTGGCGGAGCATCGAACCTACGGCCCTCCAATCATGGGTTCGGTGCTCTACCACTAGACCACGCACTCCAAATGAACTCCATGAAATATACACTGTATAAATGTATACTTTTTTAAATTCCAACAGATAGCAGACTGTGGAGATGAAATAAAACATAAATATAAGTACTATAAGAGTAAATATTTAATTAAAGTATGTTTTTCATTTCTAATTCGTGTATGATTTTAAAATAGGAAACTTAAATATAACATAACATAAAAAAACAATGCAAAGATTATATTGATTGAAACACCTATCGCAGGTGGTATTTTTACATATGTATGCAAATTATATTTGTATCTGATGAGAACCTGTATACACTTTAATTACAGTAAGTCAATTAAAATATGTTCTATTCTGTTCTATAAGCTTGCAATATGTGCATAATCTTTGTCTTACATTTAATCTGTGTATGTTAATTGGTGTAAAAATAAATATGTTAGAAATTACTTATATGTAAACATATTTAAGCGACAGAAAATATACACATACACATATATAATAGAGTGTATGAATAAAAATAACATACGCGTAATTTGAGCCCCTTGAACTTTTTCTGTGAACTATTACCAGTTATAACATAAAACAAGTTTTTCCCCCAGTCCATGAATTTGAAGCTATAAGTTAATTTTGGTAATTGTACTCCATTGAGGAACGGTTGGTTTAAAGGCTTTAAGTGTATGTTTGTTTGCCCTCCTCTCAGCAACTTTAATAACACTGTGTACAGATGTAAGCCAAGTGGCCGGTAGTGAGACAGCTTATCTATATGTTTGGCCATTAGCACATTTTACGCATTATTACTTACTTCTGATGTTCGACATGATTTTCACATTATGGCCAGTGTTCTCAGTTTACATGTGAGCGAACGTATGTGGCAACCCTGACTAGACATTCCGTAAGTTCATCGGCACACATTCCTGTCGCGGAGAAACATAAATTATATAAGTTTATCATTTACAGAATGTCAGTCGAAATCGAGAACACGTCACTTACCTTCAAGAATTACAAAGTATTTAAAATTATTTTTCGTTATTACTTTAGTACCGTTCATTTTCACTCTACATGTATCTGTTATATTTGGTATACTGGTATTACACAATAAAGTCCACGCGTGCTATTATTGTCGCATATCGAAGGATTAAGGGTGTTCTTTCACAACAGACGCACCACATACGCCACTTCTATGCGTGCCGCTCTTTGTAGGTAGTGTACATATCACAACAGACGTACCACACACGCCACTTCTATGCGTGCCGCTCTTTGTAGGTAGTGTACATATCACAACAGACTTACCACACACGCCACTTCTATGCGTGCCGCTCTTTGTAGGTAGTGTACATATCACAACAGACGTACCACACACGCCACTTCTATGCGTGCCGCTCTTTGTAGGTAGTGTACATATCACAACAGACGTACCACACACGCCACTTCTATGCGTGCCGCTCATTATTGGTAGTGTACATTTCACCACAGAATTACCTGAAACGCCACTTCTATGTGTTGTGTGCCGCTCATTGTAGGCAGTGCACATTTCACAACAGACGTACCACACACGCCACCTCCATGTGTGACATTCATTGCGGTTAATGCAACTCTTATGCCACGCACACGCAACTTAACACTATTCATACTTACTAATTGTCTTAGCCAATCTTCTCGTGATCGACTTATTTGCAATATTAATGATTTATTTGGAACATGATTGGTTTCATTGATTTGTATTTACTCTCGTACCATTCATTATTAGGAGTCTTAGTACTTCATCACTTCTACAATCACTGCACGGACTATTGGCAAACTACAAATATACCGGTGACGAGTGGTCCACAAGCCGATCGTAAACTCTAACCATTGCCTCGGGTATGCCATAGAACAAGTTGATACCGCTGAAAATAGTTCAAAGAGTTGGTGGATTCTGGGGAAAATGTAAAATAATCTGGTCGATCAATATAAAGTTATCATTTGGTTGGTGCATAAGGTCAGTATGACGTTATCATTTGGTTGGTGCATAGGGTCGGTATGACGTTATCATTTGGTTGGTTCATATGGTACAATTTGGTTGATGCATAAGGTTGGTATGACGTTATCATTTGGTTGGTGCATAAGGTCAGTATGACGTTATCATTTGGTTGGTGCATAGGGTCGGTATGACGTTACCATTTGGTTGGTTCATATGGTCGGTATGGCGGTACCATTTTGTTGGTGCATAGGGTCGGTATGGCGGTACCATTTGGTTAGTGCAAATGGTCAGTATTACGTTACCATTTGGTTGGTTTCATAGGGTCAGTATGACGTTATCATTTGGTTGGTTTCATATGGTCGGTATGACGTTACCATTTGGTTGGTGCATAGGGTCGGTATAACGTTACCATTTTGTTGGTTTCATATGGTCGGTATGGCGTTACCATTTGGTTGGTTTCATAGAGTCGGTATGACGTTACCATTTGGTTAGTTTCATAGGGTCAGTATGACGTTACCATTGTGTTGGTTTTATATGGTCGGTATGACGTTACCATTTGGTTGGTTCATATGATCGGTATGACGTTACCATTTGGTTGGTTTATATGGTCAGTATGACATTACCATTTGGTTGGTGCATAGGGTTAGTATGGCGTTACCATTTGGTTGGTTTCATATGGTCGGTATGACGTTACCATTTGGTTAGTGCATAGTGTCAGTATGACGTTACCATTTTGTTGGTTTTATATGTCGGTATGGCGGTACCATTTGGTTGGTTCATATGGTCGGTATGGTGGTACCATTAGGTTGATGCATAGGGTCTTATAACGTTACCATTTGGTTGATTGATAGTGTCAGTATGACGTTACCATTTGGTTGGTGCATAGGGTCGGTATGACGGTACCATTTCGTTGGTTTATCAGGTCACATTACGTTACCATTTGGTTGGTTTATTGGGTCATACTCGTGTTTCGTCTTTCAATACTAGTATTCAATATAGAACTTACCCCAACAATCTCAGTCTCCAACAATGCCAAGTTATATACTTTAATAGCGAAAGGGTACTATCAAATCATCATGGAATATAAATTTACTATGGTTCTGGAATGCACAATTATTACGGGCTGAATGTAAAATTGTTATGGTTCGGTTATGTAAAATTACTATGTTTCAGGAATATAAATTGCTATGGTGCGGAAATATAAAATTGCTACGGTTCGGAAATATAAAATTGCTATGGTTCGGTTATGTAAAACTGTTATTGTTTGGAAATATAAAATTGTTATAGTTCGTGAATGTAAATTTGTTAAGGTTCGGCGATGTAAACGTGTTATTACTCGAAAATATTAAATTGTTATGGTTCGGTAATATAAAATGCGTGTGATTCGGGAATGTAAAAATGGTACAAGTAACATGAACCACAGGGGAGACGAAGGCCGGCCGTCGTGGTAACACTGCACTATAAATACAATGCTTGGTGATTTTGCAGACAAACATTTGTTCAACGATTTACAACATAGATCGATTCTCATAGTTGTGATAACAATGCGGAGATATTAATAATTAGTGTGATCTATACCAATATAACGAATACTAATAATAACAGTGTTCTGATTGAATGCCGCTGTTCACCAACGTACATGTATTATATCAACTTAAAACGAGCGAAAAGTCCACACCCATAATGCACTGAGTGCATTTATTGTGTTGCAGAAAAGAGGAAACATAATTGTTAGCTCGACTATTCAAAGAATACCCATTCCAGTGTTACTGAAATGATATTAATGATAACCTATTGCATTGATTATAATAATACCACTACTACTAATAATACTGATGATAATAATGATAATAATTATAAGAAGACGATTATTGAATGAATATTGAAGAAGAAGAAGAGAAGAAGAAGATGGAGAAAAAGAAGAACAGGAAGAAAGCTAATTAAGTAATAATTAATAATAAGAAGAAGAAGAAGAAGAGGATGGAGAAAAGGAAGAAGAAGAAAAAGAAAGCTAATTTAGTAATAATAAGGATAATGAAGTTAATAACAATGATGATGAATTGATGAAGATGATAATGATAATAATAATTTTGATGATAATTTTGGTGAAAAGTTAACTGTGTGTTTATTGATAAATTAATACTTTTTAATGTCAAACACAAAAAAATTAAAAACTAACTTGGAGCTACCATCTTTGTATTAAGGGCTTAATCCCCTGTGGGCTCTGTATTAAGGACTTCATCCCCTGTGGGCCCTAGTATTAAGCCTTCATCCCCTGTGGGCCCTTGTATTAAGGACTTCATTCCCTGTGGGCCCTTGTATTAAAGTCTTCATTCCCTGTGGGCCATTTTATTAAGGACTTCATCCCCTGTGGGCACTTGTATTAAGAACTTCATCTCCCGTGGGTTCTAGTATTAAGGACTTCATCCCCTGTGGGTCATTTTATTAAGGACTTCATCCCCTGTGGGTCCTTGTATTAAGGACTTCATCCCCTGTGGGCCCTAGTATTAAGCCTTCATCCCCTGTGGGCACTTGTTTTAAGGACTTCATCCCCCGTGGGCCCTAGTATTAAGGACTTCATTCCCTGTGGGCCATTTTATTAAGGACTTCACCCCCTGTGGGCACTTGTATTAAGGACTTCATCCCCCGTGGGCCCTAGTATTAAGGACTTCATTCCTTGTGTACCCTTGTATTAAGGACTTCACCCCCTCTGGGCCCTTGTATTAAGGACTGAATCCCCTGTGGGCCCTTGTATTAAGAACGTATCCCCTATGATAATGTGTGACAAAGAAATGGTACATTTATTTATTAATAAATACTGTCTTTCCTTCTCGATAGAACAACCGCATAGAACATATCAAGCCGATGTTTTAAAGATGTATTTATTATGACTGTTCAGATAAACTAAGTTATAGATAACGACTACTATATGCATCTCCGTATATAGTAATTTGTATATAAGTGCAAAGATTGGCATGTGTTCATTTGACTTCATCACTGCGGTGTCCCTTCAATGCCATTCGAGTTCTCAAATTACCAGTGTACATCTGGTCCATAATTTCGGCATGTACTTTTCTACTACTGTACGTTTGCGGTTACCTAATTAAGATATTATCCAACCCTAATGAAGGGTGCTGTTCAGCGGACGTAATTGCACAATTACATGCAATATAATTCAGGCTAATTAAATTAAGACTCTATATGTATACCCAAACACTATTTCAACAATATCTGTTTGCTATCATATTGGTATCGTATCACTTTATGTTATATAAAAAGAACATTTTTTTTTTCATGTCAGGTTTAGAATACAGATTATCGATCAGTTAAACAATTTATGATATAGCGGTGTTTAATTGAATGCGGTACCACAATACGGCGTTTCAATTAACGAGAAATAATTAATGTTACTTATATGCTGTAAGCGAATCATAACAAAACTATAACGCATTGATATCAATAGTTATTTTGAATTTGTTTCTAATTTTAAACTGATCTCGACACGTTTATGTTGGGTTTTTTTAATTGAAAAGAAAAGATATGGGTAGCTCGGTCGGTAGCACGTCTGACTATCAATCAAGGGATAATAATGCGGGATTCAGTAAGGTCGTATTCCTCTCCCGGCCACAGTCTCCGTGATGATTGAAATACGACATTGCGTCCGATAATGACATTCGTCCCATTCGAAATGTCGAAATGGGTGTGCTCGCTTAACATTAAAACATATATATTCCAATTTAATGAAAAGTAAATACAAAATAACACCATTGCTTACAAATACATCACACAGTTATATTATTCTCTTACTGGCGTAACTCGCACCAGCTCCAATTACCTTTTTTACAGCAATTATATAGTCAAGAAACTTATCTAATGCCGTGCTGATAGAAGTCGGCTATTTGCACGTCCGACGTGTTCGATAATTTTTGGCTTCCTTCCCCTATTTATCAATTTTGTTCCATGCAAACTACTACGTGTAAATAAATATTTGATTGATCTTTAATTTTATGAAATATTCAAATAATGCAATTCTTAGATAATAGTGTTACTACAAAAATTGGATGTTATATTTCATTAAAAACATCGAGGAAATGTGACCACTTCTACCGCGTATATATTTCTACTCTGTCAATATAACATGTCCGTCGTAAAATCTCCAATACGTCATCTGTTTCTAGTTTCTTGGCAATCACAACTGCGCATGAATATTATGCAAAACGTCGTTAACTGTATGGAACTCGTCTCTTTTTGCTCATGAAACATGCATTGATTGAGAATGCTTTCTTTGTGCGCACGTTATGCGTAGATTTTGGGGTCAAATTTCTGCTTTATTTGATTAAAAAAAACCACTAAAAGCTAAGATGTTTTCGAATTCTCCAAGTCATAATCTTAGTAAATGAAGATATACACAGTTGGCAACTTAGCATGTATGCTCTGTTTATAAGGAGAAACTTTTATTTGCAATTCAATAGGCAATAGGCCCCTGTGAACATATATATACAAAACAGGAATACTTTTACATACATGACGTAACACATACTGTATCTTATATTACATAAATGTGTAAAGAAAAAAGAGAAACTATCACGTATACATAACGCAATGTGCATATATATATACATACATAAAAACATATATACCAGATACATGTTAATCAGTTGGTTTTATTTAACGAGGTTACATTTAATCCAATCCATACATCAAAAATTTGTGGAAAATCAAACACAGAAAATAGGGAAATACTGTCATGTTTTCTTGTTACGGAGAAAGTACATGTATGATGTTAATACACAAGTAAGTATACTTTATAATTATAAGAATATACAAATTATTTTTTTAAGCCACAATCAACATGTTTACTAGCAGACTTATGCTGTATAAGCACCAGTACTGGCTATATGTTGACAATTACAATATAACCCTTAAAACGGCATTATGTTATGATCCCATTTCTGTTTTTTTTTCTATATTCTTTTTATTACCTGTAAACTGTGTGTTAACAACTTTTACTTATATGATATATGCACGCACTAGCCAGTATTAATACCGTTATAACGTTCGTAAGCATACACTTATACTATTAATATCTCGTGTATAAAAATTGAATAATAAATTTCATCACAAATCAGAAACGAATATGAGACTACGAGACAAATGTGCATCAATACCGAACACACATATATCAGAACAAATCAGAAAAAGGAAACAAGAAAATGAATATGAGAAAACGATATAAATAAATTAGCAAAGAAAAAAGTCGAAAGGTAGAATATCATTAACACACATTAAGTCGGCATAATCAATGATCGACAAAGTTGTTATTGTTAAATAACCATTTCACATTGTTACAAACGAGTGTGCCTTCATATTTCTTTCAAACATTTATTAAATGGAACCATACAATAAGACAGATATAAACTGAATCATTTTTCCATGATAATACACAGACAAATGGTCTGCTTAGATATGCAATGTCTTTATACATATCATAATAAAATAATTATATGCTGACAGTTTGCGTGTTATCCGACACCGCCCCTCGCAATATTGTCAATATAAACGAGATAGAGAGTTCAAAATGCTTAAGTGGGAAGTACCTGTTGCCCCGCCCCAATTTCTTTTCCGCACCAACATTATTCAAATATTCACTTTAGGAAAAAAGCTAAATCCATAGTAAGAAAATCTAAGCTAACTTATATGTGTTATTGGGGTGTTATATAACATTTTATATATATATGCGTGTGTCACCAAATAAGGGACAGGAGTTGGTCGTATACTGGGGTAGAGGTTAGGGGTCATTCTAAGATATAGAAATAATTATCAATCGTATCAATCATATCTTATAATAGTATTCACCCCAACCGAGAAAAAAAACGAAACATAATCGTCTTTATTGGGTATGTTAATGAGGGGTCACGCCTTTAGCTTTAAAGCCGTTTTCTGTTTTGAACGACTTCCATGACCAAAAAAAAAAAAGAAGTAATAGATATCTAAATATATTGTGATTTTTTCTTTGACTGTTATAGATTAATTGATATTTTTATAATAATTTAACCAATAAAAGTACACACTTGTTTACAATTATTTAACAACAAATGTTAAATAGAAAAATAACATATTAGCCATACTATAAATGGACGTATATATTTGATGAGATTGTGTAGTTTATACATAGTTTATACGATCGTGACATGGGCATTAAAAACATAGTCTTTTTAACCGTTTAATATACATCTATACATTTTACCGTGGTCTAAAAGTTTGATCTTGGATTAATTGTTTTTGTAAAGGATTTATGTCTCATTTCTTTTACAGTTTTAATATGTGATTTATAACAATCTCAGAATTAAAATCTCCACAGATCGCATTAACTCGTTGCTGTTTTCAACACGAAAATATTGTTCTTACATAAATCAGTACAGCAAAATCGGTTCACTAAATCTGTTCACTTTAATTTATTAATAAACCTGATTATGATCATGTGATCTTTAAAAAGGGCGAATATATTCATACCGCGTATTTTCAGAAACGTATGTGACAATGCCATGCAATATTTCTGACTGCACCCAACACAGTAAGCGTTATTGCAGTTAACAATTTGAATTTTCACACAAACGCACGCACGCACGCACGCACGCACGCACGCACGCACGCACACACACACACACACACACACACACGCGTCTTATGTTTATAAAGTTTTCGTTGCTACACATAACATGTTTAAATCAGATGACATATAATGAAGAAGCAGTCAGAGTATGGAAGAGACATTATTTATCACGTTTGACGTGACATCCACTTCATTTTCTCGTTACTAAATATTTCATACCCACCGCGCAACCCAACACGTCACTTCAATTATGCTTAGAGATTTTTGTCAGCTACTGCACCGTTGGAATGTGTGAAACATGCTTCTATTCTAACAACTTTTATGTGACCAATCTCAGTCTTTCTCTGATTTAAATAAACAAGGTACTGGTGTGGTGAAAATTAAAGACGTTATTAACGAAATAAACATGACCCCGCCGAACTTACCGATGAAATAGTTGATAAGATCATGCTTGGCATAATTTTAAAAAGGTTCCGCGTTTTTAAGTCAATGTGTTTACTTAAGATTGATTTGTAAGAGAACTAACATGGCCTAACGTATACATATCTATATATTTCATTTTATATGCTTGCATTTTTACCTTTGATCTACATTTATAACGGTGTGATGCACGAGTTGAAGGAATTATCATATAGGCTCATTATTAAGATCCACGCTATCGGCCCATAATTGATTTTATTACCTTTTAAGTGTAAAGGATTCCGCATCGCATCTCATTACAAAAGCATATAGCCATTTTGAGAGTGGATTATGATCATAAATAAAAACCACTAATAATTAATCGTTTTTATAGTTAAGCAAAAGACGTTTGTACAAAGTTACTGCATACATCGGAACTAATAATAAACAATAATCCTTTCAATTATTAAGCTGTTTCACCCACCCCCTGCACCCTGATCGTACATCATATCTCACATAAATATACTTTACAACTGACTTAAGTAATGTTTACGAGTCCAACAACCGATTGCCCTTATTGATTTGGTAATCATTAGCGAGACTACAGTGTGGCAGTCTTTTGTTTAATAATTCACCTTCAGTATTTCTAATTTCACTGTAGCGTACACATGAGCTGGCATAAATTGTGATATTCCCCGAACGCCCACTATAAACGTTCAGAGTTTGTCCGAGAATTGCGTTAGGTACATTAAAGATACATGGAAAAATGAGTTCAGTAAAACAATATTGTAAACATGGTCACTTATCTACAAATGTAAGCGTGTAGCCATAGTCAGTGTAGAAGAATGTTTCAACTCACATTCTAGATTAATACTTTTGAAGCACACGTCTTTGTTCAAGTACATTTTAATTTATCATCAATAATTGTACCAATACTTTTAAACCAAATATCTTTTTATGGTGTGACACCGGAATGAAAGAACGCGTTTTGAAACACCCACAAACGAGGAAGGGGATGGCTGTCTTCCAGCCATTCCGAGTGGTCACCTCTGTTGTCCCACCTTCTGTATATGTTTGTGCATTGTGCCTATAATGCTAAATATTTTATCCATTGGTTGTGTTTGTGATGTTATGGATGTGGTCTTTTAATGTGACCTCTCCCGTTTGTTTATTTTTTTTCTTCGTTACAAAACATAGATATCCATCATCTGTCGTTAATTACTGACAAAACCACCACACAAATAAAGCATACAAACATGTAGTACAACACATAGTATCAGCAAGAGGTGTCGAAAATAAATTATTCAGTGTAATAAATAGAAAAAGAAATGAGAAAATAAGAAATTACATAGCATTATAGTAAAAAAGAAGTATACACATACATATACATACAATCAGGTTTAATTACACAGTCAAGAACATACTGGAAATACATAATTACGTAACTGTTGATAGAAATAACTACTCAATGCTGTTGATAGAAGCAACTACACATTGTATAATTTCAAAACAATCAAAGCGCAAGACTTAAACAAAAGACGACTAAACCCAATATCAAAACATCTCTTAACGATATACTGAATGAATATCTGAATGTGAAGATCATTAACATGAAGAGAAACATTTGTGATACTGTTATTGTCACTGGTAATATCGACACAGGACTTAAACGTCCTTATGCCCTCAGAATCAATAGGTACCAAGTGCTAATTTGAACAAATGTCATTCAGCTTACGTTTAACGGACGGTTAGAGAAGCTTACAATCTATTTTGATTAGGTGCTGGTTACGCAATATAGCACTATCGCAACGTCATTTCTCTTCTATAGGAAATGGGTTTTGATAGTGAAGATACAATGTCATTTAATACAAAGCTACAATCTGAATAATTCATCAACGATAGTGGCTAATTTGATTATCTTGAAATATACACCACCTAATGTTTACAGTGGTGACGTAACTTTCTTTTTCTTCAAACCTGTTTGAAATAGTGTCGTTCATTATTCAATGAAGAACACTTACCAATAAACTGTCACTTTAGGTTCGGTTATAATTTTGGATAAAATCAACCTTGTATAAGAGATGTTCAATTGATTATACCGTCGAAAAACGGCGACTATCAACGTTTTCTTCACTTCATGAAACCCTGTTATCATGATGAACGATTAATAAACAAAACATATTTTGGCCTTCCGTTCCTCATCTTCAGCTTTAGGGTATATACTTCACACGTATATTGTTGCTGAATAAATACGAAACAGACATGGATATGTTAATAAAGTGCATGAATAATATAAATATAAAAAATGAATGTCATTTCTTGATGACAATTCATAAGATGTAGATAAATATACCTAGTCTAGTAAAGTTAACGTGATCCCTACTTTGCACGTGTTACAGGTAAGTTCATATCTTATGAATCCTCAGCAAATTACATTCATTACATAAATATACATCAGTGTTCTATACATACACCGTTATTTGTTATGTAACAAATACAAGTACAAATAGTCTTTCAAGTGCATACATATAAAGTTAATTGAATAACGGAACATCTCAGTAACGTAAGTTACCACCTGAGAGATAGGTACAGTTATCAAGAAGATATTTGCATACATACTCATACATACACGTATGATGATTTACAACCGTTGGGCGAGAAAGTAATAAATAATTTAGGGCGACTGTTTTAACTTGGAGTCATGTAAATTGTGTCATAAACATACGTCTTAAGTTTCTTCGTTAAACACAACTTACATATACGCTTATTTACGTAAATCCTGGTAACGCAAATGAACAATAAAATAGAGTCAATGTAAGATTAAAAATAAACAAGAACTGTAACAACGTCCAAACACAATGTATTGATAAAAGTTATTTATAAAATGAAATATTAGTATAACACAATTCATGTGTATCCTAGATGAAAGCAATTCCTCGTCATTGCTGCGTCACTTTGATTTCAGCTGAAAAAAATCCAACATATTTAGATCTGTTAGGTATCCCACACAATACTTTCTGATAAAGGAAACACGTGAAGCCTAGGACGCATTGATTGAGAAAATAAAGTAGCAGATTCTGCTTATTGGTACTTAAATTTGAAACAAGCCGAAAGTCTAAAAACAGAAACTCATATATACCCATATGTTTCTAACGCATGAAAGAACGAACCTTCTTATTTCTAGAAAAAATACGAAAATAAAATACAAAATTAAACTTATAACTCTTATCACCAGTATGCAATACTGTTTGATCGCCTGAATATAGAATGACAGCAGTGTCCTGCTATTTTCAAATAGATGTTCAATGCCACCTTCTTGTGCTCCCGCTGTTTTACTGTAAGTGACACGTTATTGCATGTCACTATGTGTGCCGCACTAATCACTTAAACACCAACACCAGACACATCTTTCTCCTTAATCTTTTGTTAAATAATTCAATCTTCGTCTCGTAATGAGTATCTGGCTTTTAATTCTTAACTGGTGGAAACATCTGCCTTTGTATACGAATCTTTACCACGAAGAATAGAAATACTTTTTTTAAGAAAACAATCCTGAAATATGACTACTGGCACGATACTTATTGATTGCTCACCCACACATCAGACCTAATAACAATAGGTGAACAAGTCAATTTAGGAATCGAGGTGCTCTCACTCACTCTCACTATTAGGATACACTATCAAGATTACACTGTAGAAAAAAGATAAAACAATTACAGCGATAAATGTCGATCTGTGTGTTTTTGTGATTAGAGAAATAGAAGCAAAATATTCGATTGTAATAACATTTAACACATCTTAAGTCTATTTACTGCATACATATTATCATGTGTTATGATAAGATAAATTGGAGATTTTTTTTGTTTTTTTCAAGATTTATTTTTATTAACTCTACCCTATCAGGTCCAAATTAACACATATGTGTCAATAATTCATTGTTTTACAAAATAGTAAGTAAAAGAGAACACATTGATCAGTGGTACACTTTACACGATTTCTTTAGTGGTTAAGTACCGGTTAGTCAGTTTGGAAACAGTCTGTTTAATATTGATTACTGAAATCATATAAAGTTCTTTGATAAACTTTCAAAAGGGCACACCTATTGGTGATATTCAAATACCATTTAGTAAATATTATATACATGAATACAAACTAAATTTCTTTGGTACGGTTGATGAATGTGTATACATATTGATGGACATGATTTATTCTTGATCTACTGAGATGAATAATATTGATAATTCGATAAAGATTATGCTGTCCCTTGATGGAATATTTATCACTTCGCACTAATATCTTTCAGATTGTTAATGATTTCGTTTGTTTTGAAATGGTCTGTACTAGATCATAACATGGACATTTATATGCATAATTGCCGGAATTGCTAATTAATCTAATACTTTTATTGTTTATGTTGCGTAGTTTGAGAAGAAATGAACAGACAATACACATATTGCATTGACTTCATAAATCACTGCCAAATAGCCAATTACTCTCTCATTAGGGACTATTCACTAACCCTTTATCTGGATTAAGTTATATTCTAATTGTTAACAAGGTATGATCGTCATTTTTTTGTACATATGTCGTATGCAACTTGTTGTAACTTTATCTATTGTAAACTTCTTGTACACGATGACTCTCAAAACAAAAGATTCCACCTATTTAGATGTTAATCAAATTATATCATTGTTCGCACAAAAACAATTATACCAGTTTATGCTATCGTAAAACAATGGTTACAATAGGTTTAATGATCTCTTGGAATAACGAATGCGACTTGGATGACATAAATATTGATTTGCCTAAAACAGCAATCAGGGCAAGACCATCTTATATCGTATTGAACAAACTCCTGTATCTTATTACCGATGTAACGTCAATCAATCTAATTAGAGTTACGTCCATAATCATACAGTGCGGTCGTATTAATCACATATTTATGTTATAAAATGAACTTTTTTCTATTGAAACCGATAGCTACTAATTTATGTAATTTGAAATTTACACATACAGCCAGCTGTTTTTAGTTTCATTTCTATCAGTGAAAGAGGCCCCTCGTACTTTATCAATGAATAAGAACATATATATATATATATATATATCTCCAATTCATCTCAACTTGAATCGTATTACTCAAAATACACAGCCACCACAACAGTATAAAACACAAATACATTTACATGTTTTATTTCACAATCCCAATTTTTACACATACATACACAAAGACACAGGAGAAGCTGCCAGATTATATGTATATTATATGCGAAATATTGCAGACATTTATGTTTTATTGAGTTATTCAACATTTTATTTAAATTGAGATACCAAACAATTTTATGCAATGTACAAGCTTTTATGACATATTACACTAATAAATTCATAGCATATTGTTCGATCATTGTTGGAAAAGAACAGAGTTTCTCCTGGTGTGTTGATTACTCAAGCATGCATACTATAAATAACATATCGAACTCTTAGATCAATACATAAAATAACCATGATATATACACACAGAAAAAACAACAACGGTTTAACTAATCTTGTTTATTATGCAATTACTAATTTTAATATTATCTACAATTATAAATATGGTGAAAATAAGATATTGCCAAAGGAACATGACATGCATGTGTTGTAATTTAAATCAGGAAGCAAGTAAGCAGAAATAAGAAAACTAATTTGCTGAATGTTTTGCTAGCTATATTTTTAGTTAACGATCATGATATAAGACACCGTAATAAGTAGACCGAATGTGCTTTCCTCAGGTCGTCTATCGCCAATAAGGTTTTATTACTATATTGTATATGTGGCATCTCATCGCAAGATTAACTGAGGAAATTCCTTGTCACTCGATGCAGTGTCCAACACGACACACTGGCTGGCTTTTTAAACTGAAATATATCGCTCAAAAGCATACCATCAAAATGTTGAGAATGCCAAAACATGCACCAGGTATATGCGCCGGGCAACCAAATGTTGGACATGAAGTAAATGATGTTGGGCGAGATCCTTTCCATTGGGAAAAATACAAAAGTTGTAATGACATTATGGATACGACTTTTACTGCTGTAATTATCGAGCGAAATGAAACTACAATTTGCGTAAGATGTAAATGACACATAAATATTCATATTCACATTCTAACCTCGAATGACAAAAATAGGTAAAACACATTACTGTTTTTTGTTAACTTCTTTTATTGATCACGGTATCTAACGTTATGATAAAATAAATGACGATGTTTTGTGATTACATTTTTAACGAAATACTTAAAATTAATGTAAAGCAACTGCACATGAAAAAAATGCATCATTGTTAATATAGGTATTAAACATTCATTAAATCGATTTTTTGTGGGGTTGCAAATCTGTCCGTATGTATGTGAAACAAAAACACAACGCTTTATGCAAGTGGTGTGTTATGCGAATAAACCAACTCCTGGAAATAAACTGACAAAAAAATCCGGATTAAACATCTGATGACTCTAGAAAATTCCTGAATGCATTTATGTGATGAATATATTTTAAATACAATTAACGTTTTTATGCAGGAATAACCTTAAACAAACACACATGTAACCCCGTCAAAGAAACTCTTGTTACGTATAAACAACAACAAATGTTATTCTCATCTCACCTCACACGAAAAGGCGAGCGTTAATGAAAAATCGATGAAGAAAGATCCTAAAAACATACTAAAGAAAACAGAGCCGGTACAAAAGCATTAATGTTGGATTAGAATCATTAATGTAAATTTTTCGTACGTCCATCGTTTTACGTACAATGTATAAAGTATTGATATTGATGCACAATTAGGCATCTATTGGCTGTTAAGATGGTATGTGCAAGAGGGAAACACAAATGTTGTTGACTGTAGTTTTACAGAGCCATAAAAATGTAAGAAATGACTGACAAATATTCTTAGGCATGAACTTATTTCTTTGCTTCAATTGTAAATTCAATATGTGTTTTCAACATGTATCTTTAAATGAAAACGTTTTAATGGTCTATTCTTTTTATTCAAGGTAAGGCCCTATTGAATTGATACATGTACTTAATATGCTCAGGTTTTAAGACAAACATTATCTCCTGAAATGATGAAACATGTCTTATATTAAACGAATGTACATCCGAAATAGAGGATGTTGTGTGTTAGGATTAAATAGACTTCACAAACGTGTTACAATCAATCCTGTATTTATGTCATATTGACAGCGTCGTTGGGGGTTCTCGCTATAAGGAGACTAGAGTTAAAAAATAAACATTTAGATAGATATCTACCCTAACGTTTCTTCCCAAAATACATGTATATTCAGGAACATTAATTTTATAGATCAAACAAAGAGATGCATATAAAATGCAAAACATATCCATAACGATATGTTACAAGCGGGTACTGGATATTTCCCAAATAAAATACTAGCTAGTTAACTTGTTTTTATACAAGTATATAGAGATATAGCTGAACATTGACCTTTAGGCACCGGTCGGTTCCAGCGGTACTCAACGTTGAAAACCATGATATCTTGCTCATAACATATGAACATAATAAGCGCTCCAATAACGGTTGGCTTAATCTGGGGTCATGTTCTATAAACTTCCACCACTAGTGGTCTAACACAATACCTGCATGTGGTCACATGGTTGATTTTTAAACTGCTTTGTACAAACACTTGACTTTCTATCGGCCATTAAAATTAATTTAAACTTAAGTGTCGATGCTTGTTTACAACAATGTAAACATGTAACTGTCAACACCAAAAGTGCTACGCTTTTTCAAACCAACACAATTGCATACGAGATCAACCTTCTTCAATTTTACGTAATACTATTTCAATTTTGACTGGTTTAGTATTTGTTATATAATCAATGTTAGTGAAACCATAGGCAGCTTTACTGGAACTAGTTTAAATTCATAGTCACTTGGCTGTTTTGCTTTAGGTTTTTAGTTTTTAAATACAAACTTGAATATATCAGTTAAACAGAAGTCGGATTATTAGATAAATTATCACTGTATTGGTTAATTCTTGTTATCTTGCATAAAATATACATGCTTATTCAAGGACGCGCTTAATGCGTACGGTGTTTTGAATAGTGCCACGTCATGGTATGGCGGGGGAAATACAAGCAGTGTCGATATCTATGTAAATTTTCTTTTATAAATATATTTTTATTTAGGTAAGCATGTGTGTGGTGTTTGAGCATATGGTATTTAACGAAGTAACAAGCAGCATATTATGATGCGAGAACGGCAGAAAATTGTATAAATGCAATAAGTACAGCAGAAATAGATACGTATATGTGGAAAAAAGAAAGACGTATGAACATAAATTGCCAATTATCTGTTATAAATGTAGTTTAAACAACGGTTTTAAATCTGTTGCGTCAATACTTCTTTATAAGTTAATAATAAGATCAGCAATCGTCAATTTGTAACCGATTCATGTAGAACATTGACCAAGATCGGATAAAGGACTCAACGATCTAAATAAAACTAATGCTTTGTGATACTAGACTCCCACGCCGAAAATGACTTTAATCAACGAAGAAGATTTGTATAGACCTTCTTGATAAGAACACTTATCTAAAGAATTATGCTATGTTAAAGTTGTTTCTGTCCATTTAAATATGTATACAAACGATTGGCAATGCACTGGTTAACATAACTACATTTGTCTTCCATTTAACTTAATTATAAATAGTTTATTTACACTGTCACGTGGAACGACAATGCGGGAAAGAGCGAGAAGGCAAGAGGGTTAAGTACATCCGTAATTGAAACTAAAGATAACCAGTGATGATTTTGCACTGACCATCCTCAGGCGGTAAGCACCTTGGTCACATCCTCTGTATGCTTATACTGCCAAAGAGATGCATTTACAATAGGCGAGGACGGTTGCTGGCGTAACCGCCACAGTAGCGCTGTTTCAATATGGCATCAGTCAGCATGAGTTGACTGTTAAAAGAGGTTACTTTTTATAGGAAGAAAGAAGTAAAAAAGTCTAAAATAACTATATATAAATATTGATAATATTCCAAGATAAATATTTTGTTCCGGTATTACAAATGTGTGGAGAAATTATGAAATTCAGGACCCGCGAAGCAAAACTATTCCAACAATATTGCGTTACAAATGAAGAGATGATAAAAAAGCATGACGAAAGTATGACGGTGACGCTGTCGTGGGAGAAATGACAAAAGAAACTAAACTTATGGCGAAACCATTATGTTCCAATATTAAGGCTGTGTGGGAAATTTTGATAAAAGAAACTAAGATGCGGAACCATATTGTAACGTTGTATGGGAAAAAGTAATGGAAGAAACAAAATGCTTGAGGAACCATTTTGTTCCGACAGAAGCGCTGTGTAGGTGGGTGCAGTTTGACTTGACACATTATTGCCAGAAGCCACAATGTTAACCCACTTTCGCGTCAGAATGGTACTAAATGGAACGTAGAACAACGTGCGGTGAAGGATTAAATGCCATTGAATGGATGTTCTGTGTTATTACAATATAATAACATCGCTTTAGTGAATAATCATAACCCTTTTGTAGGGTACTTCAATAGCAATTGATGCAATATGTTGTTTTTTTATTAGGACTTTTGTTCCTTTCCCATATGATACTCCGTAACTATGTGGGCAATAAATTTGTTCGTATTATGTTCGGATACTTGTATAATATCGCATATATGTTGGAAGTTTACTGCATGTCCTTAATTTTACACAAGACTTCCTTCAACTTGTCATTTTCATGGTAAATGTTACGTTGAGTTTGTTACAGTACAATCAGTGATGGCTATTAGAAAATACGTCTTTGATGTGCGGTTTTTTTGTTGTTAAAAATTGATCAAATATCGGTTGCAGAATATATTTTTTTATGATATGATCAATAAGGTTTGTCAGTTTTTGAATTGAATAGAATTTTATATAATCATTTCATCGCAGAGAGACTGTGTTTGCGTTTCTGATGACAAATTCACTTTTTCTACTACTACCGGTATATATCTATGATGATGCTATCGAAAAAAAAGTCGGATTTTTTTGTTCCATAAATCATTTGTATCAAAGTAACATCTGTTTGAATAGAAAATGATTTCACACTAATAACTCATCGACTAAAGTTCTGGCAGATTTGAATGCCCGCATACAGCGAGCCTTCTGCATACTTAGTCTCTTTCAAATAACAGTCAAGAACAACATTACATCAAATGCAAACTGAGCCATAACGTATTGGTACGGATTAAGCTAATCCTACTGCTCGCGTATATAACAATCTAGGTTACATAAGCTTTTCAGTTTATAATGTCGATCTGAAAAAACCTATATTCCTTGACATTAAACTATTGTCTTGTATTTTTTACAATCTTCACTGCGTGGAACTCAACATATTTTGTCTTAGTATTAAATTGTGAATGAAGTCGTCTCAACATTCTTAGTGCAAAAGCATCAGCGCACTGGCAACACGCATCTTCCGTTCTTATCCAATTTATAAGAAACTCTGCATATAATACAACATGCTGTTAGCTAATGAGTAATAAAACCATTCCTGAACCCTATATGTTCAGTATTATAAGTCAATTTAACGTCGAACAGTTTACAGATTAAACGAATGAAGGACAGAAGCATCCGTCTTTACAGTACAGAAACATCAATTACAAGGGAGGTGACTTGTTTATGATAACATAATTATCTTACCATCAGTTATATGTGGTAGGCATTGTCTATTGTCAATATCTGCTACTGCATGACTGCAGACAAAGGCTTGATGGCCCGCATTTTTGCCATACCAAACTCACTAATATGTGCCAATAACAGCAGAAACACTCGGCTAATGAGAAACAGCTTGTATGTTAGCTTCTATGTACGTGTGAATGTCTATAATAATACATATGTATATATGAAGCTATATGTTACATGTTGGAAGTTATAGTGTCCTGGTACAAATTAAACGTCATTGGTTAACATTTTTGTTCTCATATTTTGTATTTGATTTTAACTCCAGATAGCCAAGTGCATACGCAGTATGTTCCCTCTCTAAACTAAATACATTGATACTATTGTTGTAAGATATTTCAAATTTGCTTACATTGTTAAAAATGTATCAATATAAAACATAGGAACACGTAAACTATCTGTGCTATTCTAATCAAGTTTTAAATACAAACTTATTTTACTTCGAGTATGAAACAAGTTATCATAACTTATACAAATCACTCTCGAAGTCTTCCTGGTTAGAATCAGTACTAAACATATGCGGAAAAACTGTCTTCCTTTATGATACTACACCTAGCCATGGGGTAGGATCGAGCCCATGACCCTCCGATCCTGGGTTCGATGCTTTACACTGGACGACTGTTCGCTCTACTTACAGTCATCTGGTATCACTTTATATCAAAACCGTAAATTTATTGGTGATTTCAATATAAGCTGTCCATATAGCGAATGGCCAAACTAATTAAAGTAGTTTTAATATTATCCAATTGGATTGTATCAATTACAAACCTAAATATAACTTACAAAAATAAAGAATTTATGCCAAATACAGTTACAGTAATATAAAACGTAATTTACAAAACACTTGTTTCTATATATAAATTACTCTGACGTACTGTTCCGATTTGAAAGTCATTTTTAAAAGCCATAGCATAGAAGCTCAGGAATTAAAATAAATTTACAAGAAATACCATTTGCATATTTTATGATTTTGCTGTCAGATAGTACAGTTGGCTTATTCACGAATTTGTAGATTCACTTACGTTATAAATTATGTAAAATCATTCATCTGTTAATTGTATGCTGATATTGGTGCATGAACATGCATGGCGTGCAGACAGGCAACTGTATAGTAACACCCAACAGTCCTCATTCCGATATTTAGACAGACGGATATGTGTGCACATGTTAACAAAAGCGTGACCCAGAGGCCAAAAGACAAAACATCTTAAATATCTCTAAATGGGAGGACACATTCATCTAAAAATCGTAGAACTATTTCAAGTAAATGATAAACACAAATACACATGACTTACACGTGTTCACCTTTTTTTGTTACGAAAAAAACTTACACCGCGGAACTTTGTCTAAGATTAAATAAACAGAAGTAGAACGTCAGCTACAGTTCAAACGGCTTTTCTTTGTATCTACTTTGATCAAAGTGAACCCCACTGAGACAACTGTTCAATTGTATTTGTTCTAACTTCAGCTAGGATTGATGATTGTACACATGCATGACAGGCAATTGGACACCTGGGTACAGTATCTGTATTCAATTTCAATATCAAACTCATCGTCCGTAATATGAAAATCATACTTAGCACCGATAAATGTCCATCATACAGTATTAAAAGTTCTCTTATGCTATCATTATACACACATGTCCAGTTCGGAAATAGTTATTGCAAAATTCCCATCATTGATTAGTTTTAAGTACTTGGACCATAACAACAGGTTGTTTGACAGGTTTCTTTTGTTTATAAGTCTGTATCCATTATTACTTGTAGAGAAAAAGGAAATACTGTTCATCCATAATTGACAAACGGCCTTACCAGTTTTTGATGAGGTATGTTTTAATGGACATCATCAGTTACCAAGGACATTGCTGTAATGCCACGTGTATTGTGATTAATCACTCATTACATTGGAACAGCGCATTGGGAGGGGGGGGGGGGGATTGGGGTGTGTGTGTGTGTGTGTGTGTGTGTGTGGGGGGGGGTTATAGCACCAGCTTTAAAGTTGAATTTTCTTCCAAAAGTGGGAATAGATGCGTTGATTTAAGAATAAAAACAGCAATCTGAAAGTTGAACTGCCGTCAGAAAGAAGTGATGAGGGGATAATGACACAAATTATAAGTTGAATTATGGCAGTATGAATGTTGATTTCAATCTGGAATATATATATAGTACATGCAGAGTATTCCAATCCTGTTTTGTGTCCTGTTAAAGCAGGAGTCACCATACTTACATTGCTTCTCAATTTCCTCAATCTCACACCATACAGAGATATTCATCATCCCAGTTTCATGCAATGAATTCGGTATTAACCCTGTTTCATAAAGTCTCAAATGTTAGATTGAATGAGTTAAAAGCTGGTTAAGAACGTTTCATTTGTAATACATGTACTTAAAATTAAGAAAAACGATGAACGTCCAATCAGTATTTAAAATTCCGTTCTCCTGGTGATACTCTTATCAATCAATCAATCAATCAATCAATCAATCAATCAATCAATCAATCAATCAGTAGTTTATTCATATAGTATTTAGGCCATTGAGAGACATTTCAACATAATTAATATGCATCCTATAAATGAGGGACGACCTTGGTTATTCTCATAAATTTGCTTTAAATCAAAGTGAAGCAAAACAAACAGGTATACTGTTCAGTTATATATGAGACCAGATTGCTGACAACAGCACTGTTTAAACATGCGGGCATCACTAGACCCCGGTCAGATTACGCAACACATGTTGATTGGTCCGTGTCTGGTATGTCCGTTCAAAATGTGAATTTCAGCACTGATGACAAGTAATGCACATATAAATGTACAAACTTATAAATTTTTAACCAATATCGTTTACATGTCAGAAAATCAAATTTTGTTTTAATAAAAACGGTGATATACATACAGAATTCTAACCAATTGAAATTTACATAATATGTGGCGGCCGTAAACACTAAAAGTACTTTGATTCCGTGCTGTTATCATTTTCTGACTCCTTGGCATATACGAGCTCATTCGGTATTGTTGGAAAATAGAATATTGCTGAAACCGGTGCAAAGGATGGTTCATATTTGATTACCCGGCACGAACTGTATAAAAAATAATCAAATCTGCTACTATTTCTCTTTAACGCATTTTCTTCTTCCCAGGGGACGTTTTGCTAGATATTATGGAAACACATTTGCAACTTGCAAGAAGCTTTTAAAACGATCCCCCAAATTCTATTTGATTTTTTTTTTAGTTCGGGCTATTAAAGTGATATTCTTAAATGCGCTAGTAATTCTTTCTTAAGATAATTTGATAAAAGGGACAAGTTTATTAGAACAACCATGCGATTGAAACCCAATTACGCTGGCTTAACAATAACTGGATGACTTATTGTCCAAATTAGAAAGACTTCGCGGAATAGACTACATTTAAGTTACCATAACTGTAGCAATCAACTTTTTCATAATTACAGATGAAAATAAGATAGTGCAAAGAATAGTTGCATATGCATCACGCCGACAGTAATTACGTAATAAATAAATTATCGTAATTTTTTAATAACTGATAATTAATCGTTAGTTTGTGATCCGCTGCAAGCGAAATAACTATTCTCATAAACGAGCACGTGCCAGTAGATTTGTATCTTCGATTGGTGATAAAACCGTATGTGAACGCGGTGTAACAAAACAAAATGATTCAATCAATTTATCGTCCGAACTAACAACAGAAGAAATGTAGTGTGCGGCTCAATTGTCGTTCTATAAATAAACAAATTAAGTAAGAAAAGGACATCTGCATTGATTTTTCAATAAAATCACTGCTCACATCTTTACTTCATTTTCATTGATTGATCATATATCTGTTTGTAGATCTCGTCTGCATCGCTTGTACGGGTACGATTTGCTCTAGAAGAAAGTGTGCATGTACCCAATGAACCAGAATAAATTGTTATTGATAATCCAATTATAAACAAACTGTTCAATATATTACAGATATGAGTACCAGTACAAACAACAAGTATCACTAATTTGGTGATAGGTTGTGTTTTCAGCTTACATGGTGTCACGATAGCTGATGCAAGTGATATAACCGATAAAACTTATCAGTTTCAGGTATTTGTGAGAGAATAGTCTAGCGGGAATATATCTATTATTCTATGTTCTTTTTTTGCACTGATCAGTTGCTGCGACGAAGGGGTGGGAGAGGTAGTTTTCACCCTTTATCCAGAATTAGGCTCCCCAGTGGCGGTGTTGTAACCTTCGCTACATACTGTTTATGCTATATCATATTTATATAACTATATATGCGATATAAGTATGAAAATACCTGCATTACTGGAACATTACGAATAAGACAGTTCGTCTCGTGAACAAGATGTTATTGACCTTTTTGATGATGATGTTTCAGTCATTAATTTAACCTCGGCTGCAACGTTAAGTACAGATATTACTATGTGTGCGTTAATGTGTTTTATCGCTACACTTTAACGCAACATGTCATGTGAAGTAACTACTTGTTGTCGCCAAAACAAAGTATATTCTATTTAAATTTTCACAGTAATAATACATACATCTGACGAATAGTTTATATGTTTACCTATTTATTTATTTAATCTCAATGAATGGCGGCATAATTCCAATATTCTGATTTTAATTGAATTAAAATGGTCTACTTTAAAGTTTAATGAATATGTTGTTGTTTTAAAAAATACCACCATTCTCATCGTCTTTACGGAAAAAAAACACGGTTTACTTCATTCAAGCATTTGGCATGGGGATTCGTATGGTTAAGTTAATCAACTAAGTTTTATAGAATTACGAATTCCATACAATAAAGCTAAAACAGGACGGAACAGGGATGAGAACGGGAGGTGACGTTATTAAGTGTGTGAAAGAGAAAGGCGGGATTACAAATAATTACTTGAACCAACCAACACAAATAAAGTCTGAAATTCAGAGCTACTGTGATATGACTTTCTTTACATAACATGAAACTACAAGTTTTATAAAACCAACTCCCCTCCCCACTCCCACACACACACACCATGGACGAGTGATCTAGCCGGCGTCATGGAGTTCTGCCCAACCAGATACAAACTTAATATTTTTATTTGTGTTTAGCAGGTATGTGTATGAGGATTGTGGAAGATTTTATATCAAGGTATTCGTATCCACAAATAAACCGGATTCCATGTACATATCATTATGTAGCTTATTGCGTCTCTAAACTGGCGTTAATCAATTAAACAAACACAGCTTCACTGGTCAACAGTATTTAGAATCCGGATCAACTCTCTGTGTTAGTAACGGGTGTGTTAATACGTTCCTAGTAAAATGACCTGGACTTTTCTTATCTTATTTTCTCATATATAGCACCTTAATTGTATATATTAAATTTGTTGTTTTTCTTAATTTAAACAATTGATATTGTATTGTGCATGTTATTGATACTTCAGCTAAAATCTCAATGACTACAAACACGAATTTATACTAAAACGTAATCACACGCATTTCAAAATCCAACCAAAAAAAAAAGAAAAATAATCGGCCTAGCGTAATGTTAAGCCATTTTATGTGAAAAGCGTTCAGTGGCTTCATTTACAGCTTAATATTTCGATTGACTGAGTAAAGGTAACTCCTTTCTGTTTATTATTTATGACAGCATTAATAATGAATTAAGACGTTAATATCTGGTCGTTCGTCAGTTCACTCAACTTGTTAAGGAGAATTGATGCGATCACATCGTTGAGGGCCACTAAGTCCTAATAATCTTTGCTGCATTACTTATGACGTATACATAAATAAACGACAGCATTTAAGTAAAGACATTAGAGGATGATGTATGAATGGGGGAAAAGATATATTGAGATTACGAAGTAATGTGTTAGGATGAACAGAGAAATATAGTATTTGGCACTAGGTAACTTTTCAAAATCTATTTTCACGCTCGTTTATTCGTGTTTGCTTATTTTTTATGGTCTTGTCGACTCCTAATGAAAGCATGGAAAAGCGGTAGGCATTATTTTCGTCAACTGTAAGAAAAAACAAACAAACAGCAAACAAAAAACATAAATAAAAGAAAAAGTAGCGGCACCAATAGCATGTCAGCATTTTCAGTTAGCCATTCTATTTGAAGAGAAAAAAACAACTGCATGCCTGTCATCTTCATGTTGCTAATTATACCATCCATGAAAGACCTCTAGGAAAGTGCTGCGTGGTGACTTGAGGAAGGCTGCGACCAATCGTCAATAGATACAACTCATCTCTGGTTGTATACCTACGTAAATAAATCTTATGTTGAAAGAACTTGTGGCTACGTCCTTCTATCTATAATGTATATTTTCATGCACAATAAACAATGTAATATATGATAATATATGGCAATAAATGAAATATGTTTAAACAAAATAATATATTATAGAAGGATCCCGTCGAAGCACAAAATGCATCCAAGAAACGGAAACAACAGAGTCGATTTTATTGAATCTGTTCACGAGGCGAGGAAGTTAAACTTTCGAAGACATCCGTATTCAGACCTAATACAAGAAGAAACAATAAGCTGAATTTAAAAGTATAAATTGTAAACATTGCAACAGGCACAACATATGTAAATATTAGATATTTGATTGACTCATCAAAACACCCCAGTACACCGAATCTATTCAAAACAGGTGCTCCTGAAATAAAAACGATTAAATTTATTCATGATGTTCTGTCTGTTAGATAAAGAAATATTGAATTTAAACTACTAAATGTAAAAGCATGTCTAAAGATTTTGAAATACAGTTGAAAGTAGTGTATTGCCTGAAGTAGACCTGTTTAATTACACATCTATTTCAAACAAATTTCAATGGAAAAGTACACACACGCTATTTAACCAATGGATTTTGAACACCGCTTGTATTGAGACATTGTAGACTACCTTTTCACACAAAGGACAAAAGGGTTCACAGCAAATGAATCAATTCTTCAAATAAGACCATGAAACCAAGTTTGTTTTTATACAGGTGGATAAAAAGTTAAAAACTAAAACCATGAGGTCGATACACTTGTTAAACGCGTGTTAGGCCAATTCCATTTTTTTTCTTTAAAACAGTTCTGTTTGGTAAAGCCTGAATTTGATCTATGGTCTGAATTATCATGCTCCATTTTTTGTAATGTTGCAACCAGGGTTTATCATGCCAAAACTGTTGTAGTTAAACAAATAATGTGGTTATAGTTACGAAACAAATCTAACATTTTTTCATTATTATGAAGTTTCACGAGTGACGCCAATAAAGTGTTTAAACGTCACTAATCATGATCTAACAAACAATGACTAGAATCTACATATCTTTTGTTTTATTTTAGACAATTTGTTGTTTTGTAAAAGAGACTGACACATTTTTAATATTATATATGATACTATTAGATATACAAAAATAGAAAATAAAAGAGTTTTATATGAAAAGAACACGTCCTAAATGTCCTGTTGCAACTTATATATTATCTAGTATACAATAGCGTAATGTCGTTTTGATAGGCCATCGCCCAGCTTCTTGACAGAACGATATATAACTATTAACTACTTTATAAACTATTTATATACACTAAAAACAAAGGTCAACCCTTATTTACGTCTGTCCCATTCAAGTTCACATATATGCATGTGGCACGGGTCTTCCGTAGCTAGGGAGACGTTCCATCATTCCTTCAATTTTAGCGGTAAATTACAACACGTGATCGATATTTGATCAATTTGCTGCCATTATGACTCCGCGGGGATATATTCAGATATAATTGGACTGCAATGGAATTGGTCGCACATGACTGTTACTGCACGCATGCCTTTGTATAAAAAAAACTCTTGCACTCAGCAGCAAATTCCACGGCCATTTAAACGGTTTAGACGGCTCATGTGTGTTTAAAATAATGCTTTCCGGCTTGAAATTACTTTGTGTACAAGTTATATTGGGTATGGAGGTGGTGAAAGTGGTGATACATAGCATATTTAGAACGTGTTTTCTAGGAGATACCTTATTAATCTCGTCAATCTGTCATCAAATAGTTTGACATGATATCTCGACCACTGCATGTGTCTGCATATTTTATTTCTTGTAACTTTATTTAAAGAGAGTATACATGTAGTATGAAAATAAGATATAACATAAAATAAAAAATAAAATTATTAAAATGGATAAAAGCATCTCATCATTAATAAGTAAAATCCAAATGGTTTGGTATGTCAAATCAACCAAAACGTGATAAAATCAATATTTAAATTGGAGTGGTAAATTTGAAACGAAATCCCCATTCTAAAAATAGACAGCAATACTGTATGACAGCCTTTGCATTGTCATTCGGACTCTTTCCAAGAACAAACAATTTTTTTCTACATGTTAACCAGTATGACGGATCAAATTGAAATCAAAATAAAATCACGTAACTCATATAATACGTCACATAATATGTTGCCATTAGTCTATTTAGTCTAACTTAGGTGCGTAACCCAAGTTAGGAAATCCCTTTTTCAATATACTATTTTTTTGACATATTTAAATATATACCATCTTGGCAATAGTGTTAGGCATGATATGTATTTGGGAAAAAAATGTTTTAGCCAATTTTAAAAGTTTGAACAATCTTGATAAATTCCCTTTAGCATTACCTTATTGAATGTTTTTTTTATTATTTTAATTCCGGCATGACGTTAAACAACAAAATGATCAATCATTTTGAACACTTAAATTCTTAAAGAACGTAGCTAGTGTTGAGAAGAGTTTTGTGTATGAAGATAATCTAAAACTGCCGAAAATCTTGCCAATGTGAGATTCCGTCCAGCTGTTCTAGGATCTGATAGAATTAAATAAACATAGTTTGTGTGGTACGTTATTATTACTGCATGCTTATGTTGATATATTATAATTTTACTTTGAATTCATTTTGTTCTGATCTTATAATTGCTGTAGTTGCTTATTATTCTGAACCTTTGTCAAGAATTCGTGCTATGAACTCTTCAGTTTGTGTTAGACGGCTGGCGGTTGGTGGAATTATTTAAGCGATAATTAACGATTGAATGATCAATTCAAAATGAGTTAACAGGTGATCAGCATACGTATTGTCGTTGTCCGAAATGTATTTTGTTATTCTAACCGACGGAAGCTGACATACGGAATCGATGATCTTATTGACCCACAGTAAAATACGTGGCGCCATTGGCATGGTAGTACATCCAGATACCTCAGTCTCGACAAGTAATTAGTAACACATCCGGTCCATAATGTATCAGTCTTCAAGTTCATACATATTGAACTACACTCGGATCACATATTTGTCCAAACTTTTTATGTTACATAAAACAACAAATTAACAAAGACTTGTATAGATATACAATTCCTTGATACTAACTGTGAAAACACAAAGTTGCCAGGTGGCAGACACGTTGCATGCCACGTACGTCTAATTGTTACGTAATATGCATACGTGTCATGACGTAGTTTAAGGTAGATCCAATATGCTTGTGTTCTATCAATGAGTTTTGTAATTATGTGTTTTTATTTGTTCTTCAACGTTTGTTCAAAGGTAAGCTTTTTTAAGCACTTGAACTTGTTTTGCTTTATGGAAATATAGATTAATGGATTTTCTTCAGAAAAACATGCTATTCACATGCTATTTGTATAGATTCGAATGTATAGACATACCTGTCTGCCAGGAACATGTCTGTTGTCAGTCCGAAACCAGATACAATATTAATACGTTCAAATTCATGAAGTTTGTGAGAACTGAAAGTTTGTCGTCGATAAATTGATTGACGTATCATTTCAATCATGGCAGACGGTTGCTACCTTCATTGTCCAGTTGTGTTAATGGTGCGAGAACCACGTGGCCTAGTCAGGATTTATGCATGACGATTCAATACTTCGTGAATGGACGCAAAATCGGTGTTTTATAATATGTTACATTCAAATTGCGCCAGCACGTTTTTATAATCACAGGCACACAATATATATTATCTAGTGTAGGCCTATTTGATTGTAAAAACGTTCTAGTTCATTCGGCCACTTCCAAAATCTACGAATATTATAGTGAAAACAGGGAGAATTTTCCGGGAGAATTTTACAATAAGTAACTGCTAGACTGGGAGTTGATTTGGTGTTGTTTTGGTGTTGTTTATCAGATTCTCTTGTTTTTATCTTATAATTTAATCATTGGTTTCATTCTATTTTCAGACTTTTTGTGTGATAGCAGAGAGATTCAAAAAGGAGTACATCAATCGTTTTTCTTCCACTCGTTCATTTTACTTGTTTCCACCATGGAATCCCTTGCGAAAGTTTTTGCTGTATATAGCGACCAACCAGTATTTCGACTACTTCATCATTTTAACCATCCTCTGCAACTGTATCTTCCTCGCCATGCCAGACGAACCAGCTGCGGAGATGGCAGAGTAAGTAACACAATATAGTCTAAAAAGAGAAGTTGCAAATTAGTTTGGTGTTAGTTGATCTCTCAAAAAACAACACTTAGTACTGGTTCTACCAAAGAAACATACTTGAGAGCGTTTGATATATTCTCTGAATACAAGAGACAAATAATAAATACTTAGGCCTAAATTAAAATATTGTGTGTCCTTTACTCACCTATCATTTTCATCTTGGATAGGTAGGTAAATTATTATATTATATTTTCAACCAGGTTTTTCAAAGTTGAAAACCTGATTATGAGATTGGCGAAGTCCGCGGGCGGGCGGGCGAATGGGCGGCGTCAAGTTTTTCGTTTCCGTTCGATAACTAGAGTATTTGTCATCGGAACTAAACCAAACTTACACAAAGTGTGGACCTCAATAAAATCTAGGCCAACATTGATAACCAGCCAATACAGACTATTATCTTTAGAGTTATGGCCCTTTAATTAGTCAAAAATGCTACAATTTACCGTTTCCACTCAATAAATAGAGTATTCTTTATCTGAACTGAAGCCAACTTACACAAAGCGTGTATCTCTATAAAATCTGAGCCAAGTTCGATACCCAGCCAATTATGACCATTATCTTCAGAGTTATGGTCCTTTAATTAGTCAAAAATGCTAAAATTGATTGTTTCTGCAACCAAACCTATACAATTTTTGCAAAAAAATTATAAAAACTACAAATGATTTATTAGAGAAATGTACAAGTCTGTTTATCTAGTTGGTAGTTAAAGGAAAAAACAAACAATATTTTATATAAGGCCTAATAATATTGAATTTTAAATAAACAGCCTTTGGAAATGAATATTTATTATCAATTCATGTCAATCTAAAAAGTGTTTTATTCTTCTTTTCAAAGAATATATCTACAAATACAGGTTCATTATGACCAGTTATAAAAACAAACTTTATTACAATGTGGTGTTACATAAAAATTATGTAACCTTATACAATATTAAATTATTGCATATATATACTGTACATATATGGTATTCCGATTTATTGATGTAGGAAGACACCAGATGCATATATTATATAGGTCCTCCCTCCTTACTCCAAGTAATAAACAAGTTTTCTTACGTGTAGTGTTAAGACAAATGGGCTCAAACCCATGACCTCAGCAATTAGTACCTGAAAATGGTACTATGGCTCGTATTTATTTAATAAAAAAGCAACTGTGCATGTATGTCTTGAACATTTTGAGATTAATATTTTTGATTTGAAAATATTTTGAGATTATTTTCTGCAGTTTTTATTTCTTCCTCTTTTTTTTCACTTGGAACATTTTGAGATTATCTAGGTTACCTAAAAAATTATGAGATTACTTTTATGTGCACCTCAAATATTATGAGATTATTTTTATATTTGAAATTATTTTTTTGTTTATGATCAGATTGCAACATAGACTTTGCTTGTTTATTTTGAGCATAATATAAAAACAGCAAGACAATAGTTGAAACGTTTATAAGTCTCCGATACTCAAGTGACCAAAAATGACCCTAACTTGATTGAGAGCCAAGTATTAAATTTTTATTTTAAAGGCATGTAATACATGTTTAAGATATTTTTCCCATCCATTACAATGTCCCTGTTCAAACAATTAGTTCTTAATTTGTAAAACATTGCGTCAATGCAAACCTTTGACCCGAATACATTGTGTAGAAGTGGTTAACAAATTGTTTATGATACATTTTAGGTCTTCTAAACCAAATATAGAACTTAAAATTACATATAATATTTCGGTTTGTAAAACTGTTTACCTTATATTTGTTAAACATCATTCACGTCTCCGATATTTATACTTGTATTCAATATATTAACCTCAAGAACTGCATATAATAAATGCTATAATATTATAATGCTAAGACTGACATTGTTAAAGTTCAGATCTATTGTAATACTATATGATCAATGTACATTCTTCAAAATTGAGATAATACTTATATAGACGTACATGTATTCTATTGCTTGTGATAGCATGGGACTTTGTTTGCGTTCAATACATTAGCTAAGAGATAAACCAAAATTAGTTCAATTTAAACACAGTTTAGACACAGTTTAGATCCATTAATATTGCTTATACAAATTATTTATTATTACATATATTATGTAATAGTTAGTGTTTATTAAGTAAAAATTTAGCAATTAAGAAACCCAAAGACTGGGGTTTCTTAACTGTTAATTTTTTACTTAATGGAAACTAACTGGCTTAGTGTTTAACGGCTATGACTGGTAGTTTATGTAATTGTTGTTGTAATTCTGGGTGGAGCTATAATGAGAGCTGAGATGATTGATGTTTGAAAGCCCATCCGTTGCTAAGGCTGTTTCTAAGCATAGCTTGTGCGGCTTTGTAGTTTGTACATAACTCATTCAGAATTGAGTGAAGGGCGAAGTCAGTGCAATGTCATTCACGCATGTGCAGTGATGATGAACTTCTTAATAATTAAGAACAAACTTAATAATTAAGTTGTTTTGTAGGCTGTTTTAACAAATAAGAGCGACACAATTTTGAAAATTGAAGCGATTCCATTGGTTGTCAAATGAGGTTAAACCCTAAATTTTTTTTTTGTTTTGAACTTTTATTTCAAATTCAGACATGTTAGTACATACAGCAGTTCTTGACAGTTATATGTGCGTATGGAAATGTCTGATAGCCAAATGTATCATTCCTTCTTAAGTCACCCAAAAACACATCACTAAGCTTCTTTTAATTTGAGTGGAATGTTTCATTTGGAGCATGTGGTCCAGTGGTTAAGAGCATCAGACCTATGATCAGTGGGTCGTGAGTACAATACTCCGCCATGGCCATCTGTAGTATTCTTTGTTAACTTTGCATGTACACTAACACATAATGTTTATTTTAAATTTTCAGGTACGTTTTTCTGGCTATCTATACGTTAGAAATGATCATCAAACTGATAGCCAGGGGCTTCATCATAAACTCATTCACATATCTTAGAGACGCCTGGAATTGGCTTGATTTTGTCGTCATTTTATCAGCGTAAGTTTGAGTTTTGACTCTTTTTTTTTATATAAAGATTTATGACATTTACACATTGAGAACACATCTGTTATGGCCAAATTAAATGAAGAAGAATGTTTAAATAAAAAAGATATTTTTGTACAAATTGTGTAATATACATGTGTACTTATATGAAGTGCTTAATCCCTGCCCGGCAACAGTCTCCTTGATGATTGATATAGGACATGGTGTCTCATTGTTATTCGTCTTTCATTGCTGATTCAACTGAGAAAGTTATCAGTAACTTGCGGAGATAAGGTGCACTCGATTACTGGTTAACCTTTCAGGATCCCAGGAAACAGCAATTAGGTTAACTGATCATCTGTTAGTCCTCGATGGCATAAACATGGCACTAAATTTTCAATCAATCATAGAGTGCTTCATCGGATCTTTTTTTTTTCATTATATTTCACACAAACATAAAAGTCATGTCAATAATAGTTGAGGTATCGTGCCATATACATATATAAAGTAAATAACACTTCCGCATGGCGGTGATTACAATAATGTTCCATTCATTCGCTATGGTGATATGACTGAGGAATTGTAGGTCTTAGCTAAACATCATACAAACAAACTTAAATATTATGATTGACTAAAAAAATCCAATAAATTGTAGTTTGAAAAAGTTTTATAAACTGGTGCAGCATTGTTATGTTACTAAAAGCAGAGTGTTGGATTTACATTGATCATGCTTCCTGTAAAACACTAATTTTAAACCCTTAAAGGCCAGCGGGATGTAGTTCTTGTAAAATGATTCCACTGTACAATGTTATAAATGGCAGGAAGATGCTAAAGAAATTTGCATGTTAAATGTTAATGATTCCCTCCTTTATGTGTACACAGAGGATCTTACATCAGTGATATTGAATTTATTAAACGAGAAAAATATATTATACAAGAGTCTGCTGAGCATTATATTGTTTTTTCCAACGAGATTTAATAAATTTCAACAATTAATGCACACGAATGTAACATTCTTTTTATCATGTAACTAAGAAAATGGTACATTTACCATTTATTTAACAAATCACATCTATAAGGAACGAGAATAAATCAGGCATGTTAGTTTCCGTCAGTTGTCTTATGATGTAATGTCTCAAAATAACGTCATTTTAACATGACAAATCAACTCCAGTTAAATAGTCCGGCAAGTTGGAAAGTACTTCAGTACTTTACATACAGGAACCAAATTATTTACACTAGGTTAATATAAAAAATACATCATGGGTTTATTACACTCATGCACTGTAAACTGATAGTGTGCTGGGGCGTAGCTGCATGGCTGTAGTTAATTGTGTAGGCAAGGGAAGTGTAGGAAGTTCTTGCGCAATGCTCCCCTTAAAAAATTTTTGAAATGGTGGCTTCTGGTGCATTTCAAGACATATTTACAGCTATCACTCATGGGTCACATGAAGATGAATGAGCAAAATATACTTCACATGTTCAAGCAGTGAGGATGTTTGATGTTGATCATTGTTTTATACATTTCAGATATTTAACCATCATCCTGGAACAGTCTAGTGATGGTGGTGGGCTCGGAAATCTACAGGGTATAAGAACATTTCGAGTCTTCAGAATTCTAAGAACTGTTTCAATTGTTCCAGGTACGTACAGCTAAATTGTGAAACTATTTTATACAATTATAGAAAAAAACATTCGGTAAACTGGACAGAGGAAATTTTAAAATGTCATCAAGCTTCGGAATTTTAGCTATAGTTTCTGATTCGGTTGCTATGTCTACCAGATGTGTTAGCAGAATTAGTAGTTGCTGTAGAGGGGTATAACTGATAAAGTGGTCCTTGGCGTGAATTGTGACACGCAGGCATCGACTACAAGTATGTGGGAGGTTTTCAATACTTTCATTTCACTGAAAATGTGTTCTTCTTACAGCTCAGCTAGAGATCCATGTCTTCTGTGAACGTTCAAGCATTAACCTTTTACTCCATAGATATGCGTTTTCCCGCACCAATCACAGAAGTCCTTTGAAACCAGTGCAGGAAAAGTTCAGATTGCTCGTTACGAGCAATCTGAACACTTCCTGCACTGCTTTCCACTCTGTCAGTTAATATAAACATAATTCACCCAATAATTTAAAAGCCTTCTATATTAGGTGTCCAATGGTGTCTATATTAGAGGTGTCCACAAAGGCGTCTATATAAAGTAAAGGGTTAAGCATACCAGTGGTTCATTCCATCCCTTTATGCATTTCAGCGTTTAATTATTGAGGAAACAAATTAAATCTGAAAACTTTAACTGTTTCCTTTTGCATTAACATGAAAGATATTGTAAGATAGGATAAATATCTCAGTAAGAAGACGCATGATTTACCTGGCTTATGCATGCATGCCCAAATCAGAATTCACACCTGCACAGCGCAATTCACATTTATACATACATAATGTTATTATGATATTGTTGTATATCATAGTAAACAAACTGAAATCTGCATAATGTCAGGTACAGTGTATTTACTGCCATATTTTGACATTTTGATGTGTTTAAAATAAATGTGTCTTGATTACCTGGGGTCATGACGCTCCATGTCATTTTCCACCTACATTCAAAATAAGGTACTTATGACGTCAGTTGATTTAATTGATCCCTCGTATCGGTTACCTATTGTTGAATTTAGTTTACCTAATGGAAAGAATGTGGGTGTAAGTTGTCAAGCAGTATGTACATGATATTTATTTCAATAAAGTGATTTGGTATCAATTTTATCAAATGTTTGGGCTGATTTGAAATTTAAAATTATTCCTATTTTATTTATAAATGATAATGAGATACTTTCTATTCATCATTCAGTGGCTTAGCTGACTTTAAAATAATGTGTAAGCCCAGCAGATTGTTTTCACAGAAAAAAAAAGATTTTTAAGTTGCATTACCTGCATTCTGGGAGCATTTCCAGCAAATATAATGATCCAGTAGCAAAAAAATGTGTAAGCCTAGGCTTGTGGCATAAAGGCAGCATAGTGCAACTGTTACTATTTATTACTTTAACATCACGCACTTCATTTTTTTTAAAGGGATTCCAAGATTCCAAACAAACTTAAACATATTGGCTGAATACTGTCATTTATCGATATATCAATAAATCAGGAGTCCAGGGTGGGGGATATGAACCCCCTCCCCACCCCCTCCACACCCACCCTTGATCCACCAGTAAACAGCAACAGCTGTAATATGATTAAATGTAATACATTGCATAATATGTTATATATGCTTATTACCAGAATTTTGTAACTAATACATTTTACTTACTTTTAATTTCAGGTCTTAAAACCATTGTCAATGCATTACTGCGAGCTTTCAGAATGTTATTTGAGGTGATGATGTTAATTCTGTTCTGCCTCATGGTGTTTGCCTTATTTGCCCTACAAATCTACATGGGGGTGCTTCGCCAAAAATGTGTGCTCGACGTCCCTGCGTACGTGGGAACACCGTCTTATACTTATGAACAGTATTACAATGATTTTACTAAAAATGAGTGTAAGTATCGACAGCTAGACAACATGATATGCCGTATGCCCCTGAATAAACAGATGTGATGCATTTTGCAAAAAAGGTGGGGGAGGGGGGTAATTTTGGCCCAATAAAATCAATATTAAAATTTTGTATAAATCAAGTGTCTGCCATAATACAGTCAAACCTGTCTTAAACAGTCAGTCAAGGGAATGAGCAAAAGTGGCCCTTTAAGACAGGTTGTTGTTTAATACTGGTTAGTTTGCTCTGAAATCATAATAATAGGAATAACAAAAATGACTAGGGCCGTTTATTCATAGGTATACGATAGACTTTTTAACTTCTCAGAGTTTAATTATAATAACATTACCATCTAAAACAATAGCTGTCCTTCATGATTATTGGGTTCATGCTGAGGTTCTGGGTCTGAGCCCAGCTTGGTTCAAATACTTCATATCAGTAAGTTTGCAGTGACATTTCAGGTTCATACTCATATCCTCACCATCTAAACTGCTTACACGAACACTAAACATGAATAATTGTTTTATTATTTTTCTGTAACGATCCGGGCTGGCTAAAAGTACAAAATTTAGCTCCAAAGTTCTATTTTTTTTAGTGATTTCATATATTGCTAACATGATGTCATTACTCACTATATGAAATACAAATTTAATGTTATAATATATTCTGTACATTAAACCCGGTGTACATTTACATTTAAATTTTTTTTCTGGAAGTTTTTTTTGTACTTTTGCCGTGTGTTTGTGTATTTTAAGTATTAAATATTTAAGGCAAAAGACCTTTTCTTTTGCTCAAAATTAAAGGTTTAAAAATATGGGCCACTTCTAGCAAATAAGTAAAAAAAGAGGTGCGCTACAAAATGATTATAACATAACTGTGTTTAAATTTTTCATTTCATTAATTAAACAGTCATCCTAGAATTTTATTAATATAACTGTAGTGGTGTATGACAAAATCTCCAGTGAAACATTATTGATCTAGTATTACAAAATTTTACAATTAAATTTTTCTATTCGTATTGAAATAGTTTACGCTGGGATAGAGTCATTAGTGGAACATGAGATAATAATCTGAATAGCGTGCTGAATGCCTTTTATGTTGATTCATATTCTTGTATTCAAGAAAACATGATTTGTGATAGTTTATAATATGATACAGTCACTTGAGGGTTTGATTTCCATTATTAATGTTTCCTTAATCAGAGCTGTTATTGATATATAGTTTTTATAAATGTACATAAATTATATAGGATGAAAGTTGCTAAGATGAACAAACTTCAATGGAATTTGTTGAGTTACTATAAATCCTACACAATTTGTTGTGTTACTATAAATCCTACACAATTTGTTGTGTTACTATAAATCCTACACAAGTTGTTGTGTTACTATAAATCCTACACAAGTTGTTGTGTTACTATAAATCCTACACACGTTGTTGTGTTACTATGAATCCTATACAAGATGTTGTGTTACTATAAATCCTACACACGTTGTTGTGTTACTATAAATCCTACACACGTTGTTGTGTTACTATAAATCCTACACAATTTGTTGTGTTACTATAAATCCTACACAATTTGTTGTGTTACTATAAATCCTACACAAGTTGTTGTGTTACTATAAATCCTACACAATTTGTTGTGATACTATAAATCCTACACAATTTGTTGTGTTACTATAAATCCTACACAATTTGTTGTGTTACTATAAATCCTATACAAGTTGTTGTGTTACTATAAATCCTACACACGTTGTTGTGTTACTATAAATCCTACACAAGTTGTTGTGTTACTATAAATCCTACACAATTTGTTGTGATACTATAAATCCTACACAATTTGTTGTGTTACTATAAATCCTACACACGTTGTGGTGTTACTATAAATCCTACACAATTTGTTGCGTTACTATAAATCCTACACACGTTGTTGTGTTACTATAAATCCTACACAAGTTGTTGTGTTACTATAAATCCTACACCATTTGTTGTGTTACTATAAATCCTACACAATTTGTTGTGTTACTATAAATCCTACACAATTTGTTGTGTTACTATAAATCCTACACACGTTGTGGTGTTACTATAAATCCTACACACGTTGTGGTGTTACTATAAATCCTACACAATTTGTTGTGTTACTATAAATCCTACACAATTTGTTGTGTTACTATAAATCCTACACAATTTGTTGTGTTACTATAAATCCTACACACGTTGTTGTGTTACTATAAATCCTATACAATTTGTTGTGTTACTATAAATCCTACACAATTTGTTGTGTTACTATAAATCCTACACAATTTGTTGTGATACTATAAATCCTACACAATTTGTTGTGTTACTATAAATCCTACACAATTTGTTGTGTTACTATAAATCCTACACACGTTGTTGTGTTACTATAAATCCTATACAATTTGTTGATCATGATAAGTATAAGTAAATACAAGCGTAAAACTGGTGGTAGTGCAGTGGATAGAGTGTTGGACTTGATGAATACCAGAGGTTGCAGGTTTGATCCCAAACCCGGTAATACAACACTCAGTATACTGTCCTATCCAAGGAAACTGGCATGGAAGTAATTCATATAAGCTCTAAGCTTACTTTGCAATTAAGCTCAAATAAATTGAAATAAAATCAAATATACAGCTGAGTAGTCTAAGGCAAGTTATAAGCTGTCTTAAAATTACTGACCTCTCATTCCAGAAACTTCATGTGAGAAAATATACATGTTATTTCAAGAAAGACAGTGACTGTACTCAAAGTCAATGTTCTCAAATTTACTACGATGTCTTAACATATGCAAATAAAATGTGTTTACATTTATCCACACATAAAATTTACAATTTAAAAAAAAGTTGGTGTGCGGAGGGCCATTGGGCTCACCCAATACTAAAAAAAAAACACACAAAAATATAAATCTATGGATTTTGCCTTATAAGAAATGTTGGGCGTTATTCACAAATTAAGTTATATGAAGAATAATGATATATACACTATGTAAACTGCATTGGTTGAATTATCTAATTATTGACAGAATGACACTTATTACCGAAGTCCGTTAAAGAGAAGTTTGTTTAAATATCCTGTGTCATTACACAACATCATGTTTGTTTTAATATTTGAAATCAAGGCATTGAATTACCTGTAATTAAAATTCATTGATATTTCTCAGTGTGACATCATGCTGTCAACATGTTGTCTATGCTGTATTCATGTCTAACGTTAAACTTAATCATTACAGCCAACTGGTTACCGGAGGTTATATGTGGTAATGTGACTGGTTCACAGTCTTGTCCTGACAATTATACATGTCTGACGGATATTGGTGAGAATCCCAATTTTGGCTATACGGGCTTTGACCACTTCGGCTGGGCCATGCTCACCTCTTTCCAGCTCATGACCCTTGACTTCTGGGAGGACAGCTATAACAAGGTAAGATATCGTTTTCATAGAAATATGTAACCCAAAAATGAAAATTTGTCTTTCTGTTGATCAGTTTAACTCCTGGACGAATCAAATGAAAATATATTTATATTGGTTGTTTAAAGATGCATCAACATTAACTTTCTGTTCTGTAAATGATGGAAAATTTATTGAATCACAAAGAGGATTGATTGATTAATTGAATATTAAGCGTCATTTTTATGCCATCGAGTGCTTAGTTAACCTAATCACTGTTTCATGGGATCCTGAAAGGTTAACCAACACTCCAGCATACTCCATCTCCACAAGTAACTGATAACTTTCCCACTTGAGTCAGTGGTGAGAGACGAATGATAATGAGACACAATGTCATATATCAATCATCATGGAAACTGTTGCTGGGCAGGGCTATGAATTCACGATCCTAAATTGACTATAAGTCGGACTGAGCTGATGGGGCCCGGATAATCTTCACAAAGAAGAAGGTTTCATTTGGGGATGAAATAATGTTGATATCATCCTTACAGTTTATCTTGTTTATGAAGAATGAGCACATACACAGGTCGGCATTTTCTAATATATTTGTCAATTGTTTTGCATACTGGATAATGGGTGACTTTATCACGGGTCGTCATTTAGTATTTGATCAACAAAATTAAAGAATTTTACGCTACAGAGATAAAATACAATATAAATTATTTAACAGAATATCGATAATATATGGAATTTTGCTTCCAGTTATCAATGAACTGGCTGATTATTATGGAAAGTCTCTTTGACACGCATTTGAATCAATGATTAACATAGAAGTTCAGCGCGATTTTTTATGTTCACTGTGTATGACTTTTTATATACATATGGCTTTAAATCCCCTTCAAAGGATTGAAATTTATATTTTTGTTTACATCTTAATATATTGTATATTTTATAAAATGTCGTTTGAACAGTGAATTTATAAATGATAATTTCACTGGTTTTAAAAAATAATTAACCGAAAAATCATTGAAAGTCATTCAAAAGCATTTACATTCCTAGCTGCTGCGCAAATACAAGAACTAAATACTGGTACATATATTTGAAAAAAAAAGGAATCATTGATGTGTTGTAGCTAATGGAACTTTAATTGTTCTGCTGCTGAATCTATGATTTATTGTGACTTTGTGGTACTCTAATCAATAAAAGTAAAATATCTACGTCATGTTTTCATTGATTAGCGTGATATGATATTCTCAGGGACTCTATTTCATTACAAATTATTTTATGCCATTATAAATTCATTGCTAGATTATCATCCAAATTTTTCTTAAAAATGGGGAGAGCGGGATGATTTTAATTTTTATTTTTATTTTTAAAATGTTTGATGTTTTTTTTGAGGTTTTCTTTAATTTCTTTTGCTTTATTATGAAAACAAAAAGGGTCCGGGCGGCATGGAAATTTGGGGGTGGTCGGGGATGATTATCTAGCAATTCATTTATTATGGCCTTATATAATCACATTTTTTTTCTTTTAGAAATTATATATTCAAAAAACTTGATTAAAAAATGATAAATGTATTGACAGTCCATATACGGGGAATTGTGTGTGTACGTAACTGTTTATTTCATGAGTGGGTCATTTAACAGCAAATTGAGCTAAATGCCAGAGTAAGAGTAGTAAAATGGCCAAACTTATGTACTTAAAAGAATTGTAGAAATCTAAATAATTACGGAAGGAATCTATAGTATACTCAGTGTTCATGACTTAATGGTCATTGACTGATTGCAGAGTTTTAAATAATTATGGTGGGAAGCTCTGAAGTAAGCGCAGTGCTTGTAACTTTATGCTCATTGCCTGACTGCAGAGTTCTTAATAAATATAGAGGGAAGGAGAAAATTACTAGAAACATCTGTCATCATTGTACATATAATCAGTGATGCAAAAGCTCTTAAACTTTCATCAGAAGCATTGTTTGTTTGTTTGGATATTTAGCATCATTTTCATGCCATCGAGGGCTAACAGATGATCATTTAACCTAACCATTGTTTCCTGGGATCTGGAAGGTTAACCAGTACTCGAGCACACCTATCTCTGCAAGTAACTGATAATTTTCTCACTTGAATCAGGGGTGGAAGATGAATGGCAATGTGACACAATGCTGTATATCATCACGGAGACTCTGGACTGGCGGGGATTAGAGCTCACGACCACTGGAGTGATAGTCAGATGTGCTACCAACTTGAGATAAATGGGCCTGGCTTTATCAGAAACATGTGTCTGTATAATTAGGAGTTCAAAACAAATATAAAAAACAATTCCACAAATTGTCATGTCCCTTCGTCTGATTGTTGTGCCAACAAAATTTGCTATTTTTTTCAGGTGTTACAGAGTTCAGGACCTGTGAATGTGATATTCTTTGTATTTGTCGTCTTCTTTGGATCTTTTTATCTGCTCAATCTTATGTTGGCTGTTGTTGCCATGTCGTATGAGGAGGAGGCGGAGTCAGCTGGAAAGGTATGTAACTCTAGACTATATATATAAAACAAATTACCTCCCTTGCTTTTATCTTAGGTATAATAGATACATTAAGCTGTAAAAATATCACTTTGCTAATTTGTTTGTTTATGCAATTAATCTGTTTTTGAAGCTTTAAGTTCATAATATGTGTAGATTTGATAATACCATAGATATATATATATACCAGTAGTAGTTTTCATTTAACCACTCAGAATTCATCCATATTTTCAATTTTGTTTTATAAAAGGTTATTCAGCATAACAATTTGGTTGATTGTGTGACCCATATATTTATTAATGTATGTGTATATGTCTGATTGGGTTAATCATTAATCGATTTTAGATAGATATATTTTTAGAAATTGCAAAATGGTACAAGCTTCTGCTTGTATGCAAGTCACTCTGGATGGTACGGATGTGTTGTGTGGCTGTATACTGTTGATTAATTTCAGATTAAAGCCGAAGTATGTATAGATCTGTTAATATGTATCATACACTGCCAGTGGTGATGTCATGTTACACAGGTGAAGGGTGTCTGAGGTGCAAACTCTGGTAATGATAGGTGTTTGAGGATTTATTATCTTGGGTAGGTGCAATAGTGAGATTATGGTAACAAGCACATCAAGATGGTCATTGATCTTCAGAAAGTCTGGGAAAAGCACAAGAGGCGGTCGCAGGGTGTGGGGTGGAAAATAGTGCAAATAGTCATTGGTCTGCATAAAGGGGGGATTAATAGATTAACAGAGAAGTGTGCAGGTGGTCATTGATTTGCAGACAATAAGGGAAAAGTCGCAGGAAGTGGGGGTTGGTAGGGGGAGGGGTGCTGGTATTGTTAGAAAATTGTGCAGATGGTCATTGATCTGCATAAAATCAAGAAAATAATTGGGTGAAGGAAGGGGGTATTGATCTGCTGAGAGTTGAGGAAAAGATGAGTGAGTGGACACATGTAAGAGAATTCTGAAGATAGCATTGATCTGCAAAAAATCAGTGAAAAGTCGGGATGGGGGGGGGGGGGATTGTTGTAAAATTGTGCAGATGTGGTCATTCGATTGCAGAAAGTTGGTGGAGGAGGGAATTGTTTGAGATCTGTGAAAATGGTCATTGATCTGCTAAAAATGAGAGAAAAGTCAGGAAAAATTGGGCTTTCTAGATAATATACTTTTTTGTTTGCTGTTGAAAATAGCTGGAGTTCTTTTTTCACATTTAATGCAAACTTAACCCTTTACTTCATATAGATGCATTTGGACACCTCTAATAAAGACGCCTTTGGACACCTAATATAGAAGGCTTTTGAATTATTGGGTGAATAATGTTTATATTAACTGACAGAGTGGAAAACAGTGCAGGAAGTGTTCAGATTGCACTGTTTTCAAAGGCCTTCTGTGATTGGTGCGGGAAAATGCGTATCTATGGAGTAAAGGGTTAAACTAATAAACTCATAACTAAGAAGGAATTGAAATAATAAATATTCATGTATATTTATATTAATTATGATGTATGTTTTCCTATTTAAATTTATTGTAAGCATGCAGCTTTTATTCCTAAAAAAAGTTAAAATAGCTTGGGATTTATAACTTGCCAGGGGAAAAGTTGAAGAATTTTGGAGCAAGCAGTGGCTTTGGGAATCAGTCATGAATATATTGACATGCACTGCATTTTTGTATTATGTATTTTTATGCAGCATTTACAGATTGTGTGCACATGAAACAATATTCTGTCATTATTCATCAGCAAATCAATGGACAATGGAGAAACATGAAAATTCAAGATAAAATATCCATTTAACAAGTACTTAGGATTCACTGCAGAGGTGGTGGGCAAAAATTATCATGTGGGGTTTACAAGCTCAATTATTATTCCTACAAATCAAACTCTAATTACATTAGTAGAAAATAAGACTATGACAACTATCTCCTACAAGTCGTCTGCTGAAGTAGTGTGAATATATTGTATTTTATTGAGGATATCCGCTCACAATGGTTAATGGGATTAGCTCAACAGTTCTTTTTAGTGAAAACCTGTATTACCAAACAAAATACCATAAATATGTCCTTTTAAAATGTTGATAACTTAATCCATTTGTTTTTGTTTAACTTTTATAACCACTTTACATGCAGAAGGTCATGGGTTCAATCCTCGCTATTTTATATCAATAACTTAAAAATAAGGTACTAGAAGCTTCCTTGCTTGGCGCTCAGCATTTAGAGGATAGTTCTATATAGTTATAGACTATATAGTGTCTATATAATGTGAATGGGTGGGTATCATACCATGTGTTTGCGGCATGGAACTCCAGTGTGTAGCGCTAATAAGTTACTGTCTCAAGTAGAAATATATGAGATATGACTGAAAAATTACACATGAATAATCTTAAACTGTCTTGTAACATATTTATAATTAATTTTATATTTTGAATTTAAAACATTGTCCGAACAATGGGACCAGGAGTTGTTGACTCAATAGGGTAACTCAAAATTGTACATTGATTTGGGTTAAAACATGTTTTTTCCTTTGGAAGCTGAGAGTTTTGTTCTCACTTTGACATTTTGTCAAAGTATGTGATATTGGTTATCTAGACGCTTTCATGACTACCAATGAAAAATATGCCTTCCTGTATTAAAAGATTGAATGGTTCTTGCCTCTACTTTAACTCTGCTAATAGCTTGTGGGGTACAAACCATAATAACCTGGAACCAGTTGATGTGACTGTTTCCTATAGGAAATGTGAAACAGCTGTTTGGATACACATTATTAACAATGTTTTGCATGAAAGGAAAATTATTTGTGTAACAGGTACAAATAAAAAACAAAATTGTTTGCGTTTTCCATGAATTTATTTGAGTGATATACGCAAATACGCAGCTTATCTGGAGCACTGAATAAGGCAGTTAAGCTCAAACCTACAATCCATATCACATAAATACATGACATTGTATTGATAAATGATTTATTATTTTTGCTTAAATTGAATTGTTCCAAAATCTTGAAAAAGCATAAACAATCTAATTGTGTGTCCTAAAAATATGATATTTCAACAAAATGAATTAGAGGAACAAGATATTTAAATGGAAACTTTATTATGAATAATGGCACAGTTGTGACTTCATGAGGACAATGGCAGAGCACTTAACATAAAAAAAAATTGAAATTGTTCATTTCGTGCATTATCATTTATAAATATTTAACTACGAATCTTATATTCCACTATGACAATAAGGCTTATCATCCTGATATACTGATATTATACACAGACTATGCAGGCATCCATCATACTCAATTTCAGTATTCGTGGTTTTTAACTCTTAATGATGAGAATCAAATTGTACATTCCCATTAATAAAGCAGCCATTTGTAACACAAGAATTCTGGCAATTTTAGTACAACAGAATACAGTCAAACCTGTGTAAGTGGTCACCTCTATTAAGCAGCCACTTGTATTAAGCGGCCACATTTACTCTTTCCCATTTCTATGCTTTCAGTGAACATTAACCTGTATTAAGCAACAACCTGTCTTAAGAGTCCACTTTTGCTCCTTCCCTTGACTGGCTGCTTAAGACAGGTTTGACTGTACTGTATATATTTTCTTACTTAAAGGGACATACATCACAATTTCGATAAATTTTCACTTAAGAATACTTCTGAAAATTATATTAGCTACATGATGCGAACCAATACTAAAATATGCCAATATGTATGCAGGGCGTTTTTTCCTTTTTATTTTTTGAAAATAAAAAAGGGATTGAAAGTGGGAATACTCTCTACTTTGTACATTTGCAGTAGTCTACAACAAAAAATGTGATCACCTTTATTAAGCAGCCACTTGTCTAGCAGAAACATTTGCTATTTCCCATTGTTATGCTTTCAGAGTAAATGAACCTGTATTAAGCAACAATCTGTGTCTTAGAAGGCCATTTTTACTCATTCCCTTGACTGGCTGCTTAAGACAGGTTTGACTGTATATACTATCAATTTCTATGATCAATTATATTAAAAAAACTCCATGAAAATATAAATATGTATTTAAACATCTTGCTCATATTTTCAAAACTAGCGTGACACACGTATTTCAAGACTTGCACAAAACTATTTGTTAGCTCATCTTTTCATAAAACATGTCTGGATTCTTCGTAATAAACATTTGGCACTGCCGTTCATTGCAATCAATTCTTGTAGAATTTCTGTCATTGTGCGGCGCAAGCATTTCTTGTTAGACATTTCACCATTATGGTGATGAATAATTCTGAATGAAGAGCTTCTAGAATTTGACAGCAGATTATCACAAAATGTTTCCTGCAAAGAAGCACTAAAACTAACACGTACTGAAAATGCTTACAATCATTTCTTTATATTCTCTTTAAAGCAGTTTTTGTTTTTAATCAGGATGTTTAGCTGTTTTACCCCTCCCCAAATCTTATGTGTTCGCCCAAACCCCCTTATCATAATATGTAAGAATAATATGTATATTGAAGAGATGTTAGGGTTTCACTAATAATTGATTGGGTTTCTAATTATCTATTAAGATGTGTACAGGATTGATAGTCAGGTGTGCTAAAAACTGAGCTAACTGGACCTGTCTAAGAATTAATTGGGACCACAGTAGTGGCAGAGTTTCCACCTCTCATGCCGAATGATGCAGGGCTTAATGACTTTACATGTAAAATTGGGTCTAGAAACGTCATAGCTTGACACTTATAGAAGCCAGGATCGGCCTTCCACAGTATAATGAGACATATGTAATGCTGTTATGGTTGACTGAAAGATGCTAACTATTAAACACTATGCTCAATTAATATTGTGTTATTATGCCCAGTACATAGCCACACACACACATACCTCCATTCTGCATTATGACTACAGAGTGGATTGCATTGCAATCAGTGATGTTTGTATTGATAGACTGGTCACTGTTAATTATTACTGTTGTTGTTAATAAATCACTAATGAAGCAACTGTTCCTCATTATTTCATGTTGCTGCTAATTAGAACTGGTACCTGGTAGTGATTGGTATATTATGTATATTTGTGTATGTAGGAGTGGATCCAGGAATAATGGTAGTGGGGGTGGGGAGACCTGTAAATTTTGATGAATTTTCACATAACATTTACAATTACAGTTTTGAGTTCAAACTCTGAAATAACCTTTACAACTGTATCTTGGTCCTTTATAAACAAAGAATAAATGGTACTTGTATTTGTTTATTGTAGTAAAATGTAAAATAAAAACAACATTTGGCCATTGAAGATGACAGTAGACCATACATTAAATTTTCCTCGAAAATGTTAGTTTATGTTAATTGTCAAGGTCGTAAACATATGAGTGGTGTTTATGACACTTTGCATGTGGCACATTTGTGATACACATTTACTATTTATAATACAATTATGAATAGTTTTATCCATACAACCTGATGTTCAATATTAGGGCTTGAAAGTTAACATAGCTTATGCCATACATCTTAATGAATTTGTAAAACTTTGAGCGTAAGTATCAGCCAGCAATATCGACATGTCCAAAAGCATGCACGTGTATGCACAAAGTCAGTGAACCTTTCCTTGCATGAATTGTTTTAACCCTTTATTTCATATAGACACCTTTGAACACCTCTAATATTGAAAGCGTTAATTCACCACGTATCAGCAATGGGTGAATTATGTTTATATTAACTGACAAAGTGGAAAACAGTGCAGGAAGTGTTCAGATTGCTCGTTACGAGCAATCTTAACTCTTCCTGCACTGTTTTCAATGGCCTTCTGTGATTGGTGCTGGAAAATGCGTATCTATGGAGTAAAGGGTTAAATGCGTGCAGACAGGAATACCTGCTGGAGAATCATGCTACAAATTAAGAGCCATTCGTTAGCACACAGCTTTCCATCTATTAACACACAATAGCATCATATAAATATGTATTGTCTTTTATTTATGCTTGTCATAAAAGAAAAGAAAGCAAGCACGGAGGAGGGCAGCTCTCGTAAAATCTAAATCTGCTCAAGCTAGCAAAACTGACAGGGTAACATTATTGTACTATGTGATAGTTAAATAGCGACCTTCATACAGTCATACACACTGTTGACCATGACATAGTTGCGTGCACAATACCAAAAGATTTCAGTTTTGGATTATAGGTTTCTATTTAGATAGTTGAATCAGAGATGTTCAGTTGTGGGGCCCAGGGGCCACAAATATATGGATGGGAGAATTGGGAGAATGTACTTATTTTTCAGAAGAAAAAAGATTATATAATTTTCAACACAAATTATATCATATATTATAATGAAAGCACCAAAACAGTTGATAGCTTAAATTTATTTTTGGTATATATACAGTGTGTATATATATATAGGTGTATATATATATATATAGGGTTTGCAGTGTTTGTATTGTCACCAATGTGTTGTGTGATGGCAAAATAGTTGTCATAGTCTGAATAAATTATAATCTACACTGCCATTGCGTTATAATGCGGTCTTCTTCTTTGGCTACCACAGACCACATTATAGAGTGTTTGAAGTGTATTTCATTGATAATTATTCTAATAAATTGTTATTTGCTTGATTTAATCGTTAAATTTACCATTCAGTTAGCAGCTGTGCACATTTTCTTATTAATTCAAATTTCTAAATAAATTAAGTTACTTTTGATTTTGTTATAGCAGTTTGGCACATTTTTTCCCCCTCAATTTTTATTTTTTTTTCAAATTTCAGGCATTAATTGTAATATAACTATGTGAGTGAGTGTGTGTGTTTATACATAGTCAAGTTTATGGATGACTGTGTGAAGGTCACTATATATAGTAAGCGTCAGCAGGTTCTATCATTCTTATCGTACATTCTATAGTCTATGAATGGTAGAATAACTACTTCTTTGCCGTGTTTTCTGTACACACATATTTCTATCTAAATATTGTTAGCCAAATTCTGTCTTAATTCTGCATTTTCCATCTTATATCTGTTTATAGACTAGAAAAGTAATCCACTTGCTTTTCACATAAAGAAGAAATTGTGTAACTTTATGGAGAGAAAATTTGTAATTTAATATAGAGAAAGCAGCAATTATCATGTTTTTGACAGTGACATTTTATATTATTGTATTGATTTTGTAATTACAGCAGCCCCTGTAATTTTAAGAATGTATTAATGTCAATATAAAATTTTAACAATTGAAACACAAACATGACATGCATGATTATAAAGCAAACAGTGAGATTTTGTAATCTTCTGCATCTCATGAATTATTTTTGTAAAAATAACTTTTATATTTTAACACTTTTTTCTCCTATTACCGTTTACCATTTAAACTACCGGTAGTCATCATCTATTGAGCAGCAATCTATCTCCAATTAACTTTCCCCTTTATTAACTGCAACGTTATCATTACTGTTAAGTAAAGTATGTGTTCTGAGATTTATTTCAATATATTATAGTATTCGACACCATATTTTACTGTTAAATGATGAAAAATTTCTTCTGACAAAGTTTAAGCTTGCTAAAGGTTTTTCCCTTGGTTGAATGGCCACCATTTATTTCTTTAGTTGTTTTAGTCTTTTATTAGACAGTTTCTATGCAATAAACATTATTGGTGTCAAAATATAATAATGTAGCCAGCTGTCGGTCTAGCCATTACCGGGTGATATGTTTGTCTAGCTATTACCGGGTGATATGTCTGTCTAGCTATCACTGGTTGATATGTCTGTCTAGCTATCATTAGGTGATATGTCTGTCTAGATATTACAGGGTGATATGTCTGTCTAGCCATCACCAGGTGATATGTCTGTCTAGATATTACTGGGTAATATGTCTGTCTAGCCATCACCAGGTGGTATGTCTGTCTAGCTATCACCAGGTGATATGTCTGTCTAGACATCACCAGGTGATATGTCTGTCTAGCCATCCCCAGTTGATATGTCTGTCTAGACATCACTGGATGATATGACTGTCTAGCTATCACCAGGTGATATGTCTGTCTAGCTGTCTTTGGGTGATATGTCTATATAGCCATCACCAGGTGATATGTCTGTCTAGACATCACTGGGTGATATGTCTGTCTAGCCATCACCAGGTGATATGTCTGTCTAGACATCACTGGGTGATATGTCTGTCTAGCCATCATCGGGTGATATGTCTGTCTAGACATCACTGGGTGATATGTCTGTCTAGCCATCATCAGGTGATATGTCTGTCTAGACATCACTGGGTGATATGTCTGTCTAGCCATCATCAGGTGATATGTCTGTCTAGACATCACTGGGTGATATGTCTGTCTAGCCATCACCAGGTGATATGTCTGTCTAGACATCACTGGGTGATATGTCTGTCTAGCCATCACCAGGTGATATGTCTGCCAAGGTTGCAGGTTCGGTCCCCAGATTGTATCATCCAAAGCCTCTCAAAAAACAACACTCAGAACTGGTTGTAAGTAACCCAGGAAGCGAACTTGAGAGTGGTTCATATAAGCTTAAAATGAACTTTCTTTGCAATTGAGATGAAATAATTAAATTAGTATAAACTATTAATTCTCGACAGACATTTTATGAATATACATTTGCATAACTATTAAGGAGCATTGTAGAAGACAGTTATTGTATTCAATGCAACTCAGAACAATGCTACAAATAGGATACTTAAGTGCAACAACAAAAACAAAGTAAAAAAGAAACGACAGGTAAAAATATTATGAAAAAGAAAAACGAAACAAGTGCAAAAACTTGCAATTCTGTTATTTCTGGCAGCAGCAATAAATATAGTCGTATTTTGTCACATTGTTGCCAAGTATTTCTGATTGCGTAGCATACATTCAAGATGGGGGGAACTCCAAATGTTGCAAATTACCAAAACATCGTAACAAAGCAAAAACCGAGTCTTGAAAATGTCAGCACAGTTCACATGTATATAACAATGCATATAGTTCAGTTGCTTCATAACAAAATTGACAAGTTTTGTATAAAAACTAGTATTTGATACTTAAGAATGTGATTAGTGTTCATAATTAATGTCTCATGACCAATGTAATACAAGTGCTGTTTAAACATTTTTTATCTAAGATAATTTCTACTTGCCAAGATGCAGTAACAGTTAATGTGACTTAATCTGATAGATTATACGTTATTTTAACCAAAAAAAAAGAAGTAGAAATATTATCAGCAATACACAAACATGGTGATTCTTCTTAAATCAGATTAAATTTAAATTTATAAAGAATAGAAAAGAAAAAAAAAGGTAGGGGTAGAAATCACTAAATCAGATAGTATATCCATTATCAGTAGTACAAAAACAAGGCGATTTTTCTTTACTAACATTACATAGGAAAATAAGAAGAAGAAAAAGAAAAAAAGTGAGAGTAGAACTCGCTAAATCAGACTGGATATTCATTATTCATCATTACAAAAATGTTGGGATTCTTCTTAAATCAGATTGAATTGGAATTTGAGAAGAAGAAAAAATAGGAAAAAGAAGTAGAAATCCCATTCGACTTGCATCCACAGCCATGATGATGTACATGTACCACCGAAGCCGGGAACTAGCTGTATGTAACTTCCTCAAAGTTTCGATCATAGTTAGCAATTAAATGAATCTCTGCAGCCGTGACGCTCACACACTTCATAACTTAAACTGTACTGGTGACCAATTTCAGGCGAAGAAAAAAAAGGCGAAAATGAAAATGTTTAGACCTTATGACAAGAAAGATGGAAATAAGAAAGCAGTGGAGGTAACGTCTGTAACCTATATTGATAACATAGCGTCTAGTCTAAGCGTTATATAGATCTTCTTAATATTTCGCTTCAGTGTAACACACCCTTTTATGTATGTATGTATTTATGTATGTATTTATGTATGTATTTCATAATATACATGTATGTATAGTTACCATTACTTTGTTGTTTCTTGAAAACAAAAGAGTAAAATGGTGGTTTCATTTCATAGAATAAATATTTAAGAAACTAATTTGAAGATTAACATTAATTTTTGTAGTTTATTTTACATACATAATAAATTAATGTGAAAAAAAGAGAAAACTGGGTGCTAATTTCTACTATTAAAATTCTTCACAACTTTTGTATGAAGGTCTATTATATTAAGTGGTTACTTTTTTATAAAAATAAAGCAAACAAAAAAAGTAATATTATAGTATTGATTTTTGTATAATATGTTTTTATTGCATTTTTTATAAATTTTACATAGCTTTTTCATAGTCTAGAACAAGTTGCATGTTTAGTCAGTGCTGGCTTTCATTTATTTTAAATACAGTTAACATTTTTAACTCGACTATTCTGGGACTTTTACCACAAAATTTAACATTAATATCCTCTTTCAATTGGACATAGAGAAAATTGATATACGGAAAAGTGTATCATACATTCAGTGTGCATAATATCTCTTAACTAGTGGAGTGCATGGTCCAGTGGTACCATGAACTCACTGAACCCATGTCCTCTGATCATGGGTTTGATCCTTTGCCAAGACTATGCATGGTGTCCTTGAGCAACACACTTGCAAGACAGACACTTTTTCCGCATATGCTTAGTACTGGTTCTACCCAGGAAGTCTGCTTCAAGCATGACTATTATAAGTTGTTATAACTTGTTTGACAATCGAAGTAAAATAAATAAGTTTAAACTTAATCTTAATTAACAGAAGTACTGATTGCAACCAAATTGTATTGTGTCTGTCTGTTCATGAACCAATCTTCACATTGATGTGTTGCCAAAAGGTCAAGGACACTGGAAATAATGTCCAAGTGTTACTGATGAAACATATATATCTGCAAGCATTTAGGCAAAAACAATTGTTATACTCAAGCAATGAGAATAGTCAAGCAGCACTATCCTTTGACAGTTCTTTTCAAAAGCTGCTGGTGCAAGTATTTTAGGCAAAAACAATTGTTATGCTCCAGCACTGAGAATAGTTGTGTTATACTCCAGCAAGGAGAATAGTCGAGCAGCACTATCCTTTGACAGTTCTTTTTCAAAAGTTGATTTCCTGATACTAACTTAAACTTAGATAATTTTTTGTACTGTTTATGGTCTAATTGTTGAACACAAATAGAATTGAGATGGAACACTGGTGCTCTGATTTTAGTCTATCAAACTCAATGTCTGGAGGATTCAGAGCAACACTGTACTATCTAAATATATAAACAAATAAGATATAGAGTAGTGTTGCATTGAATCATCGATTATTCTATCTGAATATCAATTCTGTATTCACACTTTTTCCTTCTGTGGGTCTAGGAACTTCATTTATTACATGTATTATAAATATCTTATAATCACATCCACAATATATTGGCATTAGCTGAGCTTATAGAGAAGTTGCGGTTATAAAAGTCAGTTTTCTTTAACTTTCCATATATCATATTGATATTATATTTATTGCACAGGCAAGCCTTCACTTCTCTATTGAGATACTTTTATATGCTTTCATACTGTCGTTGTCATTGGTTACCGTATATCTCACTGAGTGGCTTATTGCATTCATAATTTTTATAAACTTTTATTGCAGTTGCCATATTGTCAGTTTTAACTTCAAAACTATTATTCGATATTCTTGAAGTGTCTTTTTTTTAATAATATACATGCACAGATTTTATAAACCCCACAAAATCAAGACCACATGATTTCAAGAAGTAACTTGTACATGTAGTAAATTACTGAAATCATTGAATAATTTCGACATTCTGATATTAAAATGTTTCGTTTTCGTCAGCTGGGGAAATAGTTAAGTTCAAAAGAATATACATACTTAGATAACAATTGTGTTAATTTATATTTTAATGCTGGTGTTGTTTGTAATGTGAGTATCTCGTCCATTGTATGTTACTCTAAGCATTGCCACTGAGGAAAATGCTCTCCATACAATTAGTACATTATTAACTGGACGTTATGAAAATATGAATAATAACAGGGCAAATATGACATAATTTCCTGTTACCAATAAGAAACAATTTATAAAGTTGTCTTACTGGGTCACTGATTATCAAATCAATGATGGTTACATGTTTTTGGTCCTTCTACAGCCTGTGGTCTGTGGGCTTTTTGGCCAATATCTGGGCCAATAATTACGAAATCCATAACAGTTCCAGTCTTTGGTGCTTCTTCAGCCATATTTCCCATGTTCTGCGGTATTTTGGGCCAATGACTGGGCCAATGATTATGAAATCCATAACAGTTCCAGTCTTTTGTGCTTCTTCAGCCATATTTCCCATGTTCTGTGGTATTATGGGCCAATGACTTGGTCAATAATTGTGAAATCAATCAACAATTCCATATTTTTTTTTGGTGCTTCTTCAGTTGTAATGCCTTTGGTCTGTGGTCATTTGCACCAATTAACATGGCCAATAATTATAAAGTCAATAGTAATTCCAGTAAGCATATCCGCTGTCTGCAACAATAAGTGCTAATATTGTCTAGAGGAAAGATTTATGAAGGCCCACACTAACTAGATGTGGTTTCTTAATCAATCCTTGTATTATCACTCTATCAAAACTATACAGATGTATTCATAAAACATCACTTTATCACAGCTGAAACTCAAAAGGGGTGGCATACAGTTCTAAAAGCTTAAAATTGTTCAAGAATTAGTGTTACAGTTGAAAAGCAATTTTGTAAATTTCTTATTTTTTTATCTCGGATGCTTCTATAATTATGCCAATGAAAGATGTTTGTTACAATGCAGTAACTTTTGATAAAAGTATTGTTTGATTTTAGTTTTGTCATTTTGTAAAAAACATAAAAACTGTATTTATATTTTACAATGTTATGACAATCAAAACTTAAGTCCTCATACATTGGTTATATAAATCCGATGCACAATTTTATGCATGACATCACAATAAAATGTTTAATATCTTATGATAAAGTTATAGCTTTTAGAAGTTAATATTTTAATTACAGTACCGTAGTAGAGAAAACACTGGTATGTGCTGGGAAGAGGGAGTAGGATTTTTAAAAGCTTTGTAATGCTGTGTTACCTGACGCTCATGTTTCACCAATATTTTTTTAAGTTTTGCTTTCTTAAAACTTCAACTTAATTTTGATTGGTTACTTCAATATTTTTTAACCAATGAAACCAAATGCAGTTTTTCTTCAGGCAGTCTAGAATCACTTGGATGCTTTTCTTAGACTTAAGTTTTTATACACCTCCAAAGGGGGGAAGCATAAAGTCCTGCTTCTTGCATCCGTGCATGCATCCCCAAGTTCTTGTCCGCGCTATTTCTCTACAACCTCTGGTTGGAATTTTATGAAACTTGCTCGGATGCATCATTACCAAGTGCAGATACCCATATTGTCTTTGTGTTCTGGTTCAATGATTTTTCACGGAGTTATGGCCCTTTGATTCTGTCTGTGACCAAATTCTTGTCCGCTCTATGTCTCTACAACCCCATATTGGAATTTTATGAAACTTGCTAGGATGCATCATAATGACCTATTTCAAAGTATGTTGACAATGTATTATATCACGGAATAAAAAATAATGTATTGACTTCTCTTTAGAACTCTCACATTACTTCCCCCATTCAATATCATTACCATATGGTACAGATTCAAACACTCACTTGGGGGAGCATCCATCGGTTCCACCAATATTTTCTTGTTAAGTTAATGCTTAAATATGTTGGTGAAACAGTAGCCACTAAATTCTTCAATCTATGTTTCCTTTTTTCTTTTTTTTTTGTTTAAATATTAAGCCATTTATTTGTTGGTTTATGGAATTAGCTCAATTAATATGTTAATTGTATAAGGCCATTATAAATTAATAGCTAGATTATCATTCAAATTTTTCTTAAAAAGAGGGAGAAGGAGGGAGGATTTTGTTTTATTATTTTTTGTATACCAGTTTATATATACATATATTTTTATGAAAACAAAAAGCATCGGGGCAGCATGAAAAATAGAGGCGGGTAGGGATGATAATCTAGCAATTGATTTATTATAACCTTATGGTAACAGTATTTTTTTTCTTTCTTCAAAGACATTTACTTTTTTTTTTTTTAATGAATATGATAATATCATTTTCATATTTTTATTGATGTTAATACTTCATTATTAGAAATTTTGCAAAAATATATATTTGTCTTTTTAAACCATCTGAATCTAATATTAAACTGGAAACAAATCTGTAAACCAATGAATAAAAAAATAAATCTTGCCTAAAGAAAATCACATTGCAGCTTTATTTTAAAGGTAAAACAATGCATATATACAATAATGTATAAAATCTTTGATGTGTACAGTCAATTCAAACCATTAAACTCTGCAAACACACTAAAATAATATTCATTATATGTTCTCAAAATGGATCTTTATTCACACAGTCATGTTATTTATCCAGAATGTAATTATTTTTAAAAAAATCAACTTTTACTTTAAGCAACACATCCACGTTTAAACTTTTTTAAAAAGTTTTTCAATTGAGTTGTGAGCACATTTCCCATACATAAATATATGGTCAGTGAGCTGTATATGTGCTAACAAACACTATCCAGAATGCTTTAGAATTATAAAAAAAGATGTCCAAATTATAAAGGGTGACAAACGCTTTATAAATTATTTTTAAATTGCCGAGGATTCCAACTTGGCTTCAAATTGTATTATGCGAGACGTATTAAAAAACTTCACGTTTTAGTGTGTAGTGTACTTTACCTGCCTTGAAAGTCATTTTGACAATTTTTTTTGACTCGGGTGAGTTACACGCTTGTTTTATAAAGTGTTAGTCACGCATTATAATTTGGGCATCATTTTGTTCGGGATTGTGTTTATATGCTCATATACAGCTAATTGACCATATGTTTGTATGGGAAATGTGCTCATAACTCAATTAAATTTTTTTTTAAAAGTTCAAACGTGGAAGTGTTGCTTTAATGCTTGTTATATCTATAGCTTTTAAAAAAATTATATTTCTAGTTTTGCCTAGAATTGTTGTTACAGTAAAGTCAGTGTTGTCAATTTTTTGCAGAAAGATTTTTGGTATATAATTATCAAATTGATTGTGCTTGAATTTTTGTTACAAAAAAAAATAAATAAAAAAAATCATTCTACGCATTATTTTCTGATAAATAAGCTTCTTACGTAGACATAAATAACTTTATAAGAAAGACAATATGATACATAAATTGCCCAGGATTTATGAACATTATCGTAAGTGATTAAAAGCAGTGTTTTCAACAACAAGTATTATTTATAGATTTATTGATTAATAGCTGTTATTTTTTTTATTTACTTCTTAGTCTATAATACTATGTATAAAAACATTGCTAGCTGGCTGAGGTTGCTGTAATGCCAGGCATGTGTAACTATCGGGGTTTGATGAGTTATTGAGGGATGGCAAATAAGTAACATAATTATTGTGGCATCAGTCAGTAGATGCCAGAGGTAAATAATGACAAATAATTATACAGGTAAACACTGAGCAGCATTGTGATTTTGATGAATGTGTGTAGGAGGGGGGTAATTGTTCACATGTGTACACGTATATGTGCAGATATTATTCATCAGCAAGATATATTGGTACTCTGCACAATGGTACTGCAGGGCATTTTTCGTACCCTACACAATGCTACAGCATTATATATTGGTATCCTGCATAATGCAACAGCAGGGCATATTGAAACCCAGCACTATGTTGGAGCCCGACATATTGGTACCCTGCTCAATGTTTTAGAATGGTGTATTGCTACCCTAATCAATGCTTATCAGCAGGATATATTGGTACGCTGCACAATGCTACAGCAGGGCATATAGGTACCCAGCACAATATTGGAGTGGACATATTGGTACCCTGCTCAATGTTTTAGTATGGTGTATTGCTACTCTAATCAATGCTTATCAGCAGGATATATTGCTACACTGCACAATATTGGAGTGGACGTATTGGTACCCTGCCCAATTTTTTAGTATGATGTATTTCTACTCTATTCAATGCTAATCAGAATATATTGGTACCCTGTACAGGATATATCAGTACCCTACAGAAAGGTACAACAGGAAATGTTAATACCCTGAACAGTGTTGGAGCAGAATATATTGGTACCCTACACAATGCTGCAGCAGAATATATTGGTACCCTGCACAATGTTGGAGCAGGATAAATTGGTACCCAACACAATGCTTCAGCATGCTATATTGCTATGTTTTAGCATAATATATTGGTACTCTGCACACTGCTTCAGCTGATTATATTGGTACCCTGCACATTACTGTAGCATCTGACAATATGTTGCAGTTTGGTATATTGATACCTGCTTCAGGATATTGTAGGATACATTGGTACACTGCACATTGCTGCAGTTTTAGGCAGCTGTAGAATTATAAATATATCAATACACAAAATTACAGCAGATCATATTGGTGCACAATGCTACAGTAGGATATTAATACAGGCATCATTTATCATCCTGTGTAACCATTAGAAAGTTACAACTTTTATATCTCCAAGTGATGAAATATCAATGCAGTACTGTCTCTCTTCAGGAAAAAGAGAAAGAAGCCAAAAGCAAAATCAAGAAGAAGAAAAAGAGAAAGAAGGAAAAGGAAAAAGAAAAAGATGCATGGAAAGATCTTGCTCATGGTAGGTTTTGTGAGAGGCAAAGTAAATTATTACTGCACAGTAATCAGTTAACTATTTTTTAAACTCTATGTGATGTGTGTAATTTTTATTTCTTTATATTATGCATATATACTAATTATTGGTACATGTAATAATTTTACGGTACACTCAATATGAATGCATATTTTGTATGAACAAGTAGTTTTACTTCCCTCTATTACTCTGCTCCTTTTAACGACAAAATGGAAACGGTGAAAAAAGTTTTCACATTAAAAACCGGCCATGATGTAACACAATTATTCAATGATTTTCATCTGGCACTTGATAAAGAAAGTCAAGCAGCTGTACAATACCTAATTTAGGCATTTGCATATATTGTTTCTCTTGTGCATAAATCAACAATTAAGTCGGAAGCACTTCTGACTATCAATCTAAAGGTCATGAGTGCAAATCCCTCCCCAGCATGATTGATATAGGACATTGCATCTCATTGTCATTTGCCTTATCACCTCTGATTTAACTGGGAAAGTTATCAGTTATTTGCAGAGATGGGTGTTCTCCAGTACTGGTTAACATTACAGGATCCTGGGAAAGAGCTGTTGGGTTAACAGCCTCTTTTCCCTCAATTGCACAAAAATTACATAATTCAAGCAATGAAAAACATGCAGTCTGTTTTAAATACTCTTTTTTTCCATCCATTTTTTGCCTTTTTCTTTTGAGTTGAAGCTTAATTTGGCTGTTTATAAAACAAAATCATGAAAAAACAATGACAAAAGTAGCAATACTAACAGTCCATTTTTATTTACTTGAGAACAGTTGTAAACATTCTATTGGATCCATTTATTCTAAACAGGTAAGACAGGTGTATAGGGACTCAAATATGGATTGGTTGCACAAGAAAAAGTTATTACCAATGTTACCTTACAGTTACATTACAGTACAATGATGACCAATTATCAACTAACTTTGAATCGATTATAATATTTATTTCAAGTTACTTGCATACAATTTATTGTCATTAGGTACAACAAGTGCTGTGAAAGCAGCTGTAGAAATGGCTTATCCACACCATCATGCAACAACCATAGCAACAAGCTCTACTGCACGACCCCTCGGCAACCCAAGCTTCCAAACACCGGACGGCAAGACCCACACACACGTACAGCGTAAACCAATGGTGAAAATGCCCAGTAAAGACAGTGGCACGGGAAACTCGGTGGAGAGCTCAAGGTCGAATGGGTCAAAGGAAGGGGACTACCTGATCATGGAAGATGGTAGCTATAACAGCACAGTGGAAATATCTAAAAAAGATGGCCGTCTGCCGCCAAAGAAACCATTTCTGAAACAAGCTAGTTCTGGAATGGTGAGTTAAAATAAATTCTTATCCAAATTGATGAATGATTTTTTTACCTTTTAATTTTTTTGGTTGGCCTTTTTGGTGTTGATTGTAGTATAAATTTTTTTATGTATATATGCACTTGTATTTTGTATACCTTTATGCTCTATTCATATATCTAAGTTCTATATAGTAAATCATTACTATATTTTGGGATTATTTTGGTTCATAAAAACTGTGTACTACATGTTAAAAAAAAAAAATTTATGTTAAGCACTAATGGTATAAATAAGGTACCACTCCAAAAACTATTATAATGGGCGTATCAAAGGCACACACAGCAATATTGTAGAAGCAGTTCGCAATGCAAAAGTGTATCAGACAATATTGGAAAGAAATTTAAAGGTAATATATCAGGAAAAATGTCTAAAAAAATTTTTAAAATGAATACAAAGTATCTCATTATGTTAAAAAATCGTAAACTCGTATGAATGATTTGGTATTTTAAACATGTCAAAACGTGACTTAAAAATACATTTTAATAGAAATGGTAAAATTGACACAAAATCCTAATTCTAAAATAGACAGCAGGCAACTACTGCTTCATGTTATATAGGAATGACATATTAAAAAAAAAAGTTTTTTTTCCAATTCCCCAAAAAATCCTGATCATATACTCTCTTTAAATATTGTCACATAAAAAGCATTGAAAAACTTGAATGTGTATTTGTGGATATCCTGTAGTACATTAGGAAAGTAAAGAAACAATGTTTCATTTATGATACCTCAAATATTAATAAACACAAAATTTTGTTGAGTGCATGGTCTAGTGGTAGAGCATTGGACCCAGAACATGAGGGTCATGGGTTCAATCTCCTCCATGGCTGTGTGTGGTGTCCTTGAGCAAGACACTTTATCTGTATTTGCTTACCGTAGTACTGGTTGTACCAAGGAAGATTTCGACCGTGATTTGTCTTAAGTCGTAAAAACTTATTTCATAGCCAAAGTAAAATAAATAAGTTAAAATCAAACACAAAATTGCTATGTGTCCCTTTAATGTAGTAAAAAATACTTTTACTTTCTTTCTTCAATTATTCCAACTTTTGCTTTTGATAGTTTTATTCATATTTTATGTCTCGATTCCTTATTTCTGATTTCAAATTTGCAACAAACTTGTTATTTGCCATCTATCTTGTCAGATGAACAATGTAAGTATGGTGAGTATATAAATAGTTGACACTTTAGGTAGTTGCCGCCATATCTCTTCTGTTACAGTAATTACTCCAATAAATGTCCATGCTGACATTTTATTGCAGATGAATTGTCTCGATAGAAAAGTATGACATGGCGTTATAAAAGAACATAATTATTGTGTTTTATTGACTTTTGCAAGATTAGCTGTCTCCTCCTATTAAAAAATATGACATTTGAAGAAAAAAATAAATATGGAAAAGTTGTTTGTGAGTGCTTATATTATTCTGGCATATTTATGTATTACACTTATTTAAATTATTAATTATTGATTACCTTTTGGCTAGTCTATTGGTTTTGTGATTACTTGATTATTATTTTCTGTGGAATATATATAATGTGTTATTTTTGCCAAAAAGTAAATATATTTAGATGTTAGTTTTTTTACCACAAAGTAGAAAATGACCTTAGAATATAAAAATATGCCTATTATGGAAATGTTTTTTTTTTTATAATAACAGAGCATGGGCATGGATATTTATTGGAGTATTAATTCTTGATCTGTTGTTGGGATATGGGATTTCTTTAAATGGTATGATACTATTTTCCAACCAACACTCATTATGATTAAGTAAATGGTTTGATTAGTTAAAAAAAAAACAGTTTGGCAAAATAAAGCAGGTTACTAAATACATTATTGAATAGAATAGTAAAATTGTGTTATACTGGTAAGCAATTTGGAATGCATGCTGAAATTGGCTGTATGTATTGTTGTATAGTAATTACCAGACATGTGTAGAATGAAAAGAAATAACCAAAAATTATACTGAACAACAATTTGTCTTAAAAAATACACCCCCTATTTTTTTCATGTATTGATCTCCTGAGATTTCTGGATTTCCTGCCCCCTTTCCATATATATAACTTTATCACAGCGGTGGTCTAGTGGTACAGCATCGGTCTTGCATGCAGAATGTCATGGATTTCATCCCCGGCCAGGTCATACCAAAAGACTTGGAAAATGAGCGCTTGGCGCTCATCATTTAGAGGATTGTTCTAGGTCTAGTTGGCCCTGTGTCAGTATAATGTGACTGGGTGGGGTATCACACAATGTGTATGGCATAATTATATTAACTCCAGTGTATCCAGGCAGCTCTTTTTATACTGTCTCAAGTAGACACCGTCGCGATATGACTGAAAAATTATTGAAAACAACACTAACCAAGATTCAGCAACATCTTAACTAATGTTGTCTCTCGTGTTGTTTAATCAACTTTATGTTGTATACATAAAACTGTATGAGTGCTAAATGATAGCTATGTTTATTGTTACAAAAATAACCAGGTAAAACACTTGTTATGCTATAGGAATAAACCATATAACCAATTTATGTCAAAAACCTTTTACCAGAAAGCATTATGCAAATATATATTTACTTTGTGTGCTAATACTTCATATACATCTGCACTGAGAGCTGTAGACAGAATAGATATAATACTTAATTAACCTACTGTAATGCTCAACAAAAAAAAATAGTCCATAAATATATCTGATAACAGTTTGATTATTCCTCATCCAGCAAGCTTAATATATTTGAGATGATAAGACATTTTATATACCAGTTATTTATATTCCCCATTCAAGCCCATTTTTGTGGGCACCTGATGTTCAGCGTCTTCCCCAAGTAATTTTTAGCTCACAGGGACGAAGTCCAAAGAGAGCTTTTGTCATGACCTGGGCGGCGTCGTCAGCATTGTTGGCGTTGTCTGTAGACACGCAGGTTAAACTTTTGTGTTTAATTTTAACATATCTATGCAACCACTCATTGGATGTGAATGAAACTTTGCATGTGTGTTCATCACCATCATTGGAACACACACCGATAAGAACCATAACTTTGGATTGAATTTTGGCACAGTTATGGCCCTTTTTATACTTAGACACCCAGCTGCAAGCTTTGTTGATCTTCTGACAACTTTTGTTTTTATTTTTCCTAAACCGAATGGTACAAATTCCCAATATCTCCAAAAAGTTTTCAAATCTACTTTTTTTTATCTCCGAACCATTTGAAAATCATTTTTGCCCCTAGTTGTGAAACTAGAATGACTTCTCCTTATTCTATAACTAGACTCTGCGAGATGCCTTTATTATTTCATTTTATCCTTTTGTTTTGTGCTGTTGTAGTGCCAAAAAAACACAAGTTTGATGTTAAAATAACTGACTTGAGTTGAGAACAACTATTGATCACTCTGCCCATTGGCCACATGGCATTGTTTGTCTAAAGAAATACAATTTAATGTAAACTTACTTGTCTAAGGAAAATGGTGGCACTATATTATATAATATCGATTGCTGATGGATTATCGAATTTTTTTATTGACAATCTGCATCAGATCAATCTTATACTGGTACTGTTATCAAAAGCATACATGTGCAGTTTCTTTTTATTCCATTAGTAACTAATAAGACATTAAATGTGACACCAAATTTTATTCTTGTCAAACATCAGTGTCAGATATATTGTTACTGGCTGGGAACGATTAATTCAGACAGTAGCTTATCTGACTATCAATACAAGGGTCATGAGATCTAGTCCCTGCCTGGCCACAGTCTCTTTGATTATTGATATATTATGACATTGTCTCTTTTTGTCATTGTCTCTCAATTCAAGTGGGAAATTATCAGTTGCTTCTGGAGATAGGTGTGCCTGAGTACTGGTTAACCTTCCAGGAAAGATCATTGGTTAGCCCTCGATGGCATAAAAATGACACTAAATATTCAAACATAGTGTTATGGGAAGTTTATTTTTACAGGTTATTGATTTTGCAGTTTGAGTTTGGTTTTACAATTGCTTTTTGAATTCCACAATTATTTTTTAGGTGAATTGCACCAATTTGCAGCAAAAGTTAATGCACATAAATGGTCTTAGTAGAAAAAATAGTTTAATTAAAAGTAGTATGCAATATTAGTAGATAAAATATTTTGTATTCTGTGATCATAATTTACTTTGATGCACTGAATTGCTTATATAATTTAACCAAAAAACACAATTCTGCATGATATATACTGACCTAACCAACAATTTGGATGAGAAATTAAGGAATTTATAGCAGGTATCTGTACAACCTTTTATAATATTTTCACTATGAACTTTATTGTACTTCAACTAAACTTTTCTTTTATTAATTATTATGACTATGGTATGTAAATAACTATTAAGATTTATGATGATGGCCATTATTAAGTAAAACATTTAAATTTGTCCAAATAGACAATGTATTAAACTTAAGGCAGTTATCCGGTACAGTGTGTATGCAGCACTATACTTTTTCTATGGATTTGATTTATGGGTGTGTGTACGTGTCTTCAGGAATTCTTCATAAAGAATTTCATCTCCGTTGCCTAATAGTCTACCATCTCGCCACTGAGGTTGTAATATTAGTTGTCCCACTCAGTCCAAAAATATTATGTGAGTTTGCTAGTTATTTGGGGAAGGGGAGTGCATGGTTTCACTCAGATTCATTATGACGTTTACTTCCAACAATAAAAGTGAATATGCCATTAAGATGATGTGAAATTAAAAAATGGCATTAAACTGCATTCATTTTATCTTCCAACAAAGTTGCTGACCCAAAATTACATTTGTCAACAGTGTTTAAAACTCTACATTCAAGTGTAAGAAACTGTCACGTTTACATTTTTTAGTATACATGCTGTACAGGGCATGTTGACAATGTCATGACTCTGTACAGGGCAGTCAATGTAGAGTAGGTGACATGGTATGCGATGGCTGCTCACTGTGGAGTTGCGGGTTTGAAATCTACACTCAGTAAACAAAATACATTACTGCATTAAGCTTGGCAAGCATACAGCATAGTAGTGTGCAGCTGAATCAACATCAAACCACTGAAATCAGACAGCCAGATTTTATTCAAATTCACATAATAAGCCATTTTCAAGACATTTCATGTTATATAACGTATTCAGTTTTACTGGCAGAGAAAGACTTGAATAGAATGAATCTGAATAGAACCATCATACTTCCATAAGTAACTGGCAAACTTTCTCGCAAAAAGTTTATAGACTGAGCTGGACTCAAACCTTTGGCCTTAGCAGTGAGAATGTGTCTTAGATCACTTGACCATAGATGACCCTTCACATAATACAGGCATTGCGTTGGGGATTCTCCTCCACAGATAAAATGTATGACGTCCAATGTGTTGATTGTGGCTTTTAAAATTTTAAGCTATTGTAAAGCTGATTATTCAAGCTAAATTAAAAATTGTATAACAAATGGCTTAAAATTCTATTAAATTCCTGCTGAACACATTAGCCAAACAGACATTAACTGTTTATTGAACCCGTTTAGCCAGCCTACAACGTGAACGCTTTTTCTGCTGTTTTGACAAGGAATTGTAGGTCCCTTGGCAAACAATGTATACATACCCAGACCATCCGGGTGTACATTATCTGTGTCAAAGTCTGTAATTTAATGTCTAGAAACAGGGATGAAATAGTCTGTCTTAGAAATGCAGCCAGTTTCTGGTTAATATATCTACCTGTATGTTAACACAGCCAGTTTTTTGTTAATTTATCTACCTGTATTTTAACACAGCTAGTTTTGGGTTAATTTATCTACCTGTATGATAACACAGCCAGTTTCTGGTTTATCTACCTGTATGTTAACACAGCCAGTTTCTGGTTTATCTACCTGTATGTTAACACAGCCAGTTTTGGGTTAGGTATCATCTGTCTGTATGTTGACACAGGATTTGTCATTTCAGCGCCGTGTTGCTTCCAAAAATTCTTGGGTGAGACATTTGAGAAACAATGGCTGTAAAGCAATTGTTCGCATTCTTGTATTGATCACTGCAAACACATGTTTGGGTCAAATTTCTCTTTGTGCATCTTTTATCAATAACTCGCAATAAGCATAATATTTTATGCATGGGAAATTTAAAATGAAATTGTAAACTGCCAAAAAAATGAATAAAACGATGATAAGATTTAAAATGTTATTCATATAACTTGGCATTGAACAATGAAATGACAGAAGTGTCTGTCATTTATCATAGTTAGGTAATACAAAATTGCATTGCTATGATAAATGTTGTTTCAAGTGACACAAAAATAAACCATTGATTAATCCATTCCAAATGTTTTCTGATTGCATTACATAAATGTATTATAATACGTATATAAATATTATATAAGTTAATGATATGTCAAAGTGAGATACAAAATATTTCTGAGTGTCCTTCCTTACTTAGATGTTTGATCTATAAACTCATACTGTTTCATTTGCCTTGCACAGCTGCTGTGGTTATGGATTCAAGACCAGCTCTGTCCAAACAGTTGCCTCTCAGAACTGTAGTCTTGGGTTCAATCCCAGTTCAGTACAAACACCTGCCATTCACAGCAGTAGTCTTGGGTTCAATCCCAGCTCAAAACAAACACCTGCCTTTCACAGCAGTAGTCTTGGGTTCAATCCTAGCTCAGAACAAACACTTGCCTCTCACAGCTGTAGTGTTGGGCTCAATCCAAGCTCAGTCCAAACACTTGGCTCTCACAGCTGTAGTCTTGGGTTCAATCCCAGTTCAGTACAAACACCTGCCTCTCACAGCAGTAGTCTTGGGTTCAATCCCAGCTCAGTCCAAACACTTGCCTCTCAAAGCTGTAGTGTTGGGTTCAATCCCAGCTCAGTCCAAACACTTGCCTCTCACAGCTGTAGTCTTGGGTTCAATCCCAGCTTAGACCAAACACTTGCCTCTCAAAGCTGTAGTCATGGGTTCAATCCCAGCTTAGTCCAATCACTTGCCTCTCACAACTGTAGTCTTGGGTTCAATCTCAGCTCAGTCCAAACACTTGCCTCTCACAGCAGTAGTCTTGGGTTCAATCCAAGCTCAGTCCAAACACTTGCCTCTCACAGCTGTAGTCTTGGGTTCAATCCCAGCTCAGTCCAAACACTTGCCTCTCACAGCTGTCTTGGGTTCAATTCCAGCTTAGTCCAAACACTTGCCTCTCACAGCTGTAGTCTTAGGTTCAATCCCAGCTCAGTCCAATACTTGCCTCTCACAGCTGTAGTGTTGGGTTCAATCCCAGCTCAGTCCAAACACTTGCCTCTCACAGCTGTAGTCTTGGGTTCAATCTCAACTCAGTCCAAACACTTGCCTCTCACAGCTGTGGTTATGGGTTCAATCCCAGCTTAGTCCAAACACTTGCCTCTCACAGCTGTAGTCTTGGGTTCAATCCCAGCTCAGTCCAAACACTTGCCTCTCACAGCTGTAGTCTTGGGTCCAATCTAAACTCAGTTCAAACACTTGTCTCTTACAGCTGTAGTCTTGGGTTCAATCCCAGCTCAGTCCAAACACTTGCCTCTCATAGCCTTAGTCTTGGGTTCAATCTCAACTCAGTTCAAACACTTGCCTCTCACAACTGTAGTGTTGGGTTCAATCTCAACTCAGTTCAAACACTTGCCTCTCACAGCTGTAGTCTTGGGTTTAATCCAAGGTCAGTCCAAACACTTGTCTCTTACAGCTGTAATCTTGGGTTCAGTCTCAGCTCAGTCCAGTTGCCTCCCACATCTGTGGTTATGGGTTCAATCCCAGCTCAGTCCTAACACTTGCCTCTCACAGCTGTGGTTATGGGTTCAATCCAGGCGTAGTCCAAACACTTGCCTCTCATAGCTGTAGTCTTGGGTTCAGTCCCAGCTCTGTCCACATGCCTCTCACAGCTGTGGTTACGGGTTCAATCCCAGCTTAGTCTAAACACTTGCCTCTCACAGCTGTAATCTTGAGTTCAATCCCAACTCAGTCCAGTTGCCTCTCACAGCTGTGGTTATGGGTTCAATCCCAGCTTAGTCTAGACACTTGCCTCTCACAGCTGTCCAAACACTATATGTGAGAAAATTTGCTAGAAACTTGGATTAATGTATTATGCTTTCTTCACCAATAAAAATGGATGCTGAGGTATATACCAACTAATGTAATGAAAATGGTGTAAAATTCCTTTACAATAGGAGCAAACACTAATAAGCAGGACTACATGATGTTTGCCACATTTTAACATTTTAGGAATGTCATTATGATTTTCAAACTTTATTTTCATTAAGATGATTTTGTTATGAGATATTGCATCAAAAAATCATCAGATAAATTTTTTCATTTAGCTGTTTTCTTATAAATGAAACATTATTTTTTTGTTTTGTTTTACTCAAACATGTGTATGTCACAACAACCAGTTCTTTCTGAATAACTCTACTTTCCTTGTCTTATATCTTCACCAGTGATAACTTTAAGTTTTTATACCAAATAATCCAAGTACTCTTTTTAATAACTTTCTGAAAACTTGCAGATTAGCTCAAGATCTACTCAGCCTAAATCTGTTAGATCACTGGTGAGTGTCAGGAGTAGTCTCCCTTGTCACATGATTGTTACACTCCAACTGAAGATGGGACGATGTCTTATGTAACGGCTATCTCTACACTCACCTTTCACTGCAACAATAAATACTTCCATAATCTGGTTTAATAAATTGCTAATATTTTTCACATTTTGATTTTTCATTTTCAATTTGCACAGTATCTTTTTGCACTTCATAACATTTTAAATAAAAAAAATCAGTTGTATTTAAAAAAGACGGATATTACATTTAAACTGCTCTAGACTGCCTAGCATAGAAAAATATCTTTTTCAAAAAATTAAGTTAAAGTTGATATATATGATATATAAGCAAAATATTTACAAGATTTATATAAACCATTTAATGAGATTAAATTTTATACTAGCATTAGAATATTTCTTTTGTTTGAAGTTTTTAAATTCTCTGTGGCCGTCCCTGACACATAACAGCTGTGGTCTCGTGGTAAAGCATTCACCTCTCATGCAGAGGGTTGTGTGTTCAATCCTAGGCCTGGTCATACCAGATATTTGATAAATGCTGCAAGTGGCTCCTTGCTTGGCACTCATTTAGTTTCAAATCGGGTCGACCTGGTGTCAGTGTAAAATGACGGGGTGTGATACTGTGTCATGATATTTCACTGTGACAGTACTTAGAATACTGTTCAGGTACACCACATTGTGATAAGATAGAAAATTATTGATAATGATGCTTAATTGCATACTATCATCCCTTAATAAAATGTTATTTACTGTTTCCATGGCAGGATTTGTCAACATTTTAAAATTGGTTTAACCCTTTACTTCATTAAGACGCCTTTGGACACCTCTAATATTGAAAGCATTAATTCACCACATATCAGCAATGGTTGAATTATGTTTATATTAACTGACAGAGTGGAAAACAGTGCAGGAAGTGTTCAGTTTGCTCGTTACGAGCAATCTGAACTCTTCCTGCACTGTTTTCAAAGGCCTTCTGTGATTGGTGCGGGAAAATGCTTATCTATGGAGTAAAGGGTTAAAACATCATTTTCCTGTGCCTATAATTTCTCATTTATCCAGTATTGTCATAAGGATATCATTTAAATATGTTTATATATTATACTGAAAAGGGATTTCCTAACTTGGCCTGTACACCCATTTTGACTTATATATATTTTGTGATGTATTGACTGAGCCATGTCATTTTATTACAGTCATAATGGTTTTCTTAATAGAATTTGTTTAAAAATAAATTTAATTTAATTTATTAGACATTGATAGCAATTTTTTCCTGACATACTGCTTTTAAGGCCCTTTCGTATAGATAGGGCCCCGCCCCATTAGCTCAGTCGGTTACGCGGCTGACTATCAATCCAAGGGTGTGAGTTTGAATCCCCACCCGGCATTAGTTTCCATGATAATTGCTATACGACATTGTGTCTCATTATCGTTCGTCTCTCACCGCTGATTCAAGTGGGGAAGTTATTAGCTACTTGCAGAGATGGGTTGTGCTCAAGTACTGGTTAACCTTTCAGGATCCCAGGAAACTGATCATCTGTTAGCCCTCAATGGCATAAAAATGACTCTAAATATTCAATCAATCAATGTATAAATAAGTAAGGAAACAGCAATTTTTTTGTTTCATTTTCAACCTGAAATAAACATGAGTAAAGAAATACTCTGACTCTGGTGTTGGACCTAATGCTTCAGCAGTCAGTCTTTACCATGAATTACTTTTCTTAATTAGTTGCTTTATTGTTCTGCAGAAGTGTTTACGGTAGGCAAAGACACCTCTTTTTGTCAATTCCTGTAGCTTTAGGATAGTTCTACAGACTTCAGTATTATTGCTCACTACATATACACGTAGTTACATTATTTAGCTGTATATGTGACAATTCCTTAAATTGGATTAAAATTTTACTCAAAGACCTTCAAAAATGAAATTTTCTGTCTGAAAGAAACAACTTGCAATATAAACATTATTTATTGGAAATCGGCAGAGTCACAAATTATTCATATCATGTGTGGAGTGTGTGATCAAGTGGTAGAGCATCCATAAAGAACCTGAAGGTCATGGTTTTGAGCAAGGTCATGTGTCACAATCGATGTAAAATAATGATTTTAAACAACATTGTAGATTTTAGTTTTTTAAACTTATTTATTTTATTTTGATTGTGAAACAAGTCGCGCTTGGAGACTTCATAGGTAGAACCAGTACAAAGTAGATGTAGAAAAAAAGTGTCTTGCTCAAGGACAAGACACTTGGATACCCGCGGCCCACCGACCATGGGTCTAATGCTCTACCACTGGATCACGCACTCCAAACATTGTAGATGAAGCAAGTACAATGCTAAAGCAGCTAGCTGCATAATTAACATGTCCACTATGTAATTATAGGTATCTTCCTCTGGTGTGACGCTCTCCCAGACGAAGGGTTCCATTGAGAACATATTTGACCAGAGTATGGATGAAGCCAATGAGTCTGTGGAGAGTGAGAGAGATGAAGAGTCAGCTGAGAATAAAGACACCCCGGGGCGTAGATATGTAGAAGGTGCCTACCCCGATGTCGTTATCATTGATGGTAAGTTTTGTCTGTCTTACAAATACATCAGTTTTCTGATCGTAGTATGTTAATAATGAGATAATTCAGTCGGCATTAATTAGCTGTTCTAAAGATGCATTACCTATAGATTTTTGTACAGTAAATAATGGAAACGTTATTGAATCACAAAGAGGAAGGTCCCATTCAATGACAACGGTTGATGTCATCCTTGTAGTTTATCTTACTTATTAGAAACTTATTAATATACAGATCAGCATTTTCTGTTTTATTTGTCAATGTTTTTACATAACCCAATACTGACCAATGAATAGTCTGTAGGATGAACCAAGCTCTCCCGGTTGAGTTTGTCATATAGCAAATTGTTACGAGCGCACTGATTGGTCAGTTGCTTCTGGGAAAGTTTGAATAACGTCATAGTTTAGTAAGTGTTCAATTGCTATGAATTGTGGGACAGGCATATTATTCCCTGCTTTTTTATTTGGGAGTTAATAGATTCAGGAGATATCAGGTTCTCAGATAGACTAGGCCAATGAGTGACTTTATTGCAGGTCACAACTTAGTATTTGGTCAACAAAATCAAAGAATTTTACAATACAGAGACAAAAGGCAATAAAGTTATTGAACAGAATATTCATAATATATGAAACACTGTACATGTATGTATAACATAGATGTGTTCATGGACAAAATTTTCTTTTATATTTTTTCCTGCTGAATAATGAAGAAAAGAAAGAGTATGACTCACTGAATTTACTTTTGTATCTTTCTTTTCTCTCCTGAATGGCTCTATATCAGTTGAAAACCACTTGTTAAATTTAATGGAAATCATCTTTTCTATTAAAGGCATATATTTAGGCATGCATTTACAAACTTGTTAGCAGAGTTAAAAAAGTTATATTTTTCTAAATAGCTGTATATAAAAGCAGTATGCTTTGCATAATTTAAATGACTTTTAAATAAAGCAACGGCACCATACTTAATGCCGCAGCAAAGTAAAGAATTGACCAACCAAAACCAAAAATATCATGAGGCAGATTACTAACAACTGCTCGTATTTGTTTAATTGCCCCAGCAATATCCAAATATTATAACATTTTTGTTGTATGTGCCAGGCAGCTTACCTACCTGCACATAATCTTACTAAAGTAACCTTTGCCCATTGTAAGGTCAGTCTTCAGTATGTATTGCCTTTAACAACACTAAGAATGGAAACTCCCTTAATGTTTTTGTAGTTTAACAAGCTGCTCTTGTTGGCAAACATTTCTCTTTGTGCCCACTGAACTGAACTGTATTAAATTGTGTTGGAATGGCAAACAAATTATGATTTGTCCTTTGTCGGAAATTAATTCCTCTATTGAAATTATATGTACTGGGTTTATAATAACCGATATGTTATCATTTGGGGAGAGGTGTATTTTGAACAAATAGTAACTGTGAAATGGAGTAGCTATTTAGAAGTATATTTCTCCTTGTTGTTTGTACTCCTGTTATTGATTTGCGAATTGCCAGTGGTTTTATTCTTTTTTATATTAATTTATTTTAGCTTGTTGTGAACCACTCTTCCTGAGTAGAACTAGTACAGAGTGTTGATTTTGAGAGCATAACATGCTGGGGATCAAACTTGCAACCTGCTAACATTCTATCAACAGCACTCACATACCGCCACACCACATGTTTTATTCAGGTCCAACAATAAAATCAGATGCCCTATAATAGATTGTAATGTGATAAAAATGGTGTTTAAGCCCATTAAAATAAAATCAGTTGGCCAGTAGTGATTATAATCATGTAGCCATTAGAGAGCTTAGGTAAGATTGACTCATTAGATGGTATTTTAAATGTATTTATTTCTTGTAATGTTAATAGCATACAAAAACTTAGCCCTATAGATTCTCTATGGCTGAGGGGGGGGGGTTCATTTGGATTCACAAATCTGCATCTGGGGTTTTCCCCAACCCCCAAAATAGATGCCATATTAATAATGTTATATATGTGTATGTTTAAACCCATTGATTTAAAACCCTAAAAATGGAGCAGTAGTGCAGTGGATAAAGTGTTGACCACTCACCGTAGAGGTTGCATGTTCCATTCCCAGCTTTACCTGATGGTTAATGGTCTCTAAAAAAACTGCTCAGTACTGGTTCTACTCGAGAAGCAGACTCACCGATCCTGAGCTGTTCATATAAGCTGTGACCTTACTTAAATGAATTAGTGAATGAATGAATATATGAATTAATGAATGAATCAATCAATCAATCAATACATCAATGAATGAATTAATTAATCAATGAAAATAATGACCTCTTGTGAAAAATTAAGCCTTTTCGGAAAAGAAAGAACATTTAATATATATAGTTTTTGGCAAAGGCAGGGGAGAAACAATAAAAAATCATAAAATTATTGATGCCTTATTTGTGTTTTTTGTGTTGTTTTTTTGTTTTTTAAAACCATATAATTCCCATTCTCATAATATTCACAATGAATACTTTTAATCCTGTCAATGCAGTATAAACCTATGTTGGAGAGAAAGGAGGTAAGATAGAGAGAGATGGGAAAATAAATGGGCCCATAATATTATGGTGACTCAAACTGGAAAAGAAAATAACAAAATTGATAAATCAATATACATGAATTAAATAAATAATTAACTTAGCCTTCAAAGGCAGGTAAAAGTTTTGGAAATGGTGTGAAGCAGCCACAATAGTATTGTATTGTTTATTTTTAGCTGTATTTCAACAATGTCAATGTCTACTTGTGATCACTGATGTAATAAGGACAGAGATTCATGGAACAGTTCTAGGACAAATATGTAAATAAATCTATATACAGTCATTCGCGTTACTGGCTGTTATGGCGATATTGGTAAAGGGTTTGCTTAGCACACTGGAGATGTGAGTTTGAATCCCCACTGATTTTACATTGTTATTATTCAGTACCCCACCCATTCACATTGTACTGTCATAGGGCTGACCAGTCCATGATCGATAAATAATAATTGGTGACTTCAGTGAAAGGTCATCTAGAGCCCAACAATGTATACACTTGTAGCAATGACTTGTAGGTTGATCTGGGTCTAGATATCTTACACACCACAGCGGTGATCTAGTCATAGAGCATCTGCCTCATATGTGGTAGGTCGTTGGTTTGATCCCTGTCTGGCATGCCATGTGTCTGCAGCATGATACACCAGTGTGGCAGCGCACAGAGTACTGTCTCAAGTAGACACTTTCAGGATATGACAAAAAAAATTGTCAAAAGCTACATATTTCGCAAAAGGTTGTATTGGACTTGACATTAACTTAGAGGTATTTCATTTTAATTTAGCTGTGACAATCCACAGAACTATGATTTTATTTTGCTTTGTTGTCTTTTTTCAGTCGAAGAAAATTTTTACCAAGTACCTGTGGATAATGAGCTGATGAATCGCAACTGCAATTGTTGTTATGATTGCTGTGGCGGAAGATGTTTTGTTCCCTGGTTACACATGCAGTCATTGATGTTCAAGATAGCGTCAGAGCCGCTGTTTGACTTGTTTATCACCGTCTGCATCCTGCTGAACACTATCTTCATGGCGCTTGACTACCACGGAATGTCTGCCGAGCTCCTTCTCATGCAGAGGATTGCAAATTATGTAAGTTGAGTGGAGTGCGTGGTCCAGTGGTAGAGCACCAAACCCATGATAGGAGTGTTGTAGGTCCGATCCTCAGTCATGGCTATGTGTGGTGTCCTTGAGCAAGACACTTTTTTCGGCATATGCTTAGTTCTAACCAGTAATATGTCGAGAGTGATTTGCCTAAATTGTAAGTCATTCATACATGTTGCCATTTAAGACATGTACACTTTTGTTAAATTTCAAATGTTGTCAATTAATTAAGAAGACAAAGCTAATTTTGGATTTATTCTTTCATGGTATTGTGGTACAGGAATGGATCAGGTACTGGTAGGTTGGGATTCGACTCCCAACACAGCCATAATTGGAAAAATTTGGAAGATGAGTGTAACAAATGTATTTACACTAACCGTGGCACCGTCATTCTTTTCCAATTTGCACTTTATTAAAATGACAGTATACATGTATGTTGATTAAGGAACATAATGCATCGTATTGCCCATTTTATTTTTCTTTGAGCAAATCAAATATTCAATAGTAAAAGCCGTCAAACCATGCCTTCAATAAAAGGTCACTGTGGACACATATATGTAGAGCCTATAAAACTCTTTTCATTTTAAGAAGAAAAAACATCTCCTCTGATAATGTCACATATACTGTACTTCTCATGTGGAAAAAAATATATCAACTTTAAACAGAAATCTTCTTCAGTTTGGTACTGCCATTGCATGTTGTGATTAACTACTGTATATATAATTACATGATATATGCTCATTCCTGTATTACAGATTTTCACATCCATCTTTACATTTGAGGCCATAGTGAAATTAACAGCTTTCACAAAGCATTACTTTAAGACAGGGTGGAACATATTTGATCTGGTGATTGTTGTGGCTAGCTTGGTAGATCTTGGACTGGAGGATGTGGATGGACTCTCTGTATTCCGGACATTTAGATTGGTAAGTGACCCACCCCCTCCCCACCCCCTCCATTGTCAGCGGATTGAGAGTTTCATATTAAGCAGGGTTTATACTTTGGCTAATTTTCTTTACGTGAATGTTGAGGTGCAGTGACATAAATATGTACAATGGGAAGCAATATGCTGATTCTAACTATAGATTTTTTCAGTCAATTTAAAAGCATTTGTATATTTTGGTGTGAGCTATTATGAACACCCCGTATGTCCATCTTTAGTCAATCTGTCCATCCATAAACTTATGTTATGTGCACTCTAGCAGTCGCAGTTTTTCTAATATCAGAGTTTAATTATGGCCATTGAAACATAAAAAAGTTTACTATTTGACTACTCACTCTAGCACTTGTATATAAGCTGATATAACGATAATATCTCCTTGAACAGTTACCGATGAAATCAGATAATTATTGGCAGTGGTTATGCAACAAAAATATCTTGGACAAGTTCTTCAACTGGCAAAATCAAATAATTAATATTAGAGGTTCTTGAATTGTCCAAAACAGAATGAGTTGATTTATATGCACTTCACTTTTATTTGATCATAACTAAAATACATTGTAGTTACCTATTATCTATAATATCTCAGCTGATCTGAGGTATTACCCCTTGCATTTTCAAAAAGTGTATTCTTTGGTGTTGTTTCCTCTTCAACAGGTGAGTGATTTAGGACCAATATGATCTCTTGTTTGGTGCACTTTGCTTAAGTCAGACTATGAGAGAACTTCATTAATAGTAATTATTCTTCTAAGTTATATATATACTCTATTTTGCTTAGTTGTGTAGAGAACTGCAATTATCATTAATATATCTCTGCAGAGAAGTGCAGTTTCATTAATAAAGCTCTGTTGATAACTACAATCTTTTGTTTAATTCTGTGATAAATGATTCTCCACAGAACTTAGCTCTCCCAACATTTTCAGTTTAAACAAGAACATGAATTGACTTAAACAGAAACTTTTAAGTATTCTTTTTACATTCATTTACTCATTTTAACCACATCAGTTTGCAGATATTATATTTATAATTATGATGATGATGATGATGATTAATATGTATCTGTTTATAGACGTTAAATTTGTATCCATCAATAACCAAGGAATTCTACAGAGAAGGAAAGGCAACTGGTTGAGATTTTGTGAACACTCTCATAATTCACACTAAATCTTGCAATATCTCGTTTTCAATTATCTTAGTTTCCATTCATCTTAACACCTCAAATAAAAATTTTTACATTGCAGGGGTGGTATTCACCAACATTTCTTAAGATTATTCTTAGACTTGAACTCAAGAATGAATTTTGAAAAACATACTTTGAGACCATTTGGTGAGACCAAAATGTGCAAGCATGCAGGCACACCTAATTTATAGTCAAATAAATGCTCACACTTAATATATCTGTCGTGGTAAACTAGATATATGAGGTTGAAATTTAAATTTTCAAGCTTAATTCTAAGAATATTCTCAAGAATTGTTGGTGAATACAACCCCAGATCTTGTTAATTACTTCTGGTTATAAAATTTGTATACTGCAGCTAAAATAACAACAAATTACAAGAATTTTTACTTCCTATCCTTCTATATAAGTCCTTGAAATAACATATCAAATTTGAGATATTCCTGTTAACAGTTGAGAGTACTGAAGCTTGCACAATCATGGCCGACGATGCGACTTCTGTTGTCTATCATCATGAACACTCTGGGGGCCCTGGCCAACCTGACAGGAATTTTGTGTATAGTGATTTACATTTTTGCTGTAATTGGACTCCAGCTCTTCAATAAGCAGTACACGGCCGACAAGTTTGGTGAAGATGGAGTTCCCAGGTTAGCCAATCTAAGTTTTTCATGATCGCTGTTCACAGTACTTTTCAATTCAACAAATTGAATACATGTATAATAAAGAGATATATCAAGAAAATACCAATACGTATTTCTACAAAAGATTTTTAGTAATAATTTCAAAACTTAGGCTGACACTGGGTTACCATTAGTTTGATAACTTGGTTTCTTAGAATTTTGAAGATTAAGATAAGGCCATTATAAATTAACTGCTAGATTATCATCCAAATTTTTCTTAAAAACGGGGGAGGATTTTATTTTAATTTTTTTTTTATTGTTAGTTTTATTTTAATTGTTAGTTGTTTAAACAAAAAAAAAAATGTTTATAGATATTTTTTTTTATGAAAATAAAAAGGATCAGAGCGGCATGAAAACTATGGGTGGGCAGGGATGATAATCTAGCAATTAATTTATTATGGACTAATAGTGCATAGAAGCTGATATCTGCATTTGGTTATATGTTAGGTGTAAAAAAAATGATAAGTGAACACAAATAAAATTGTTTTCAACATTGCCATGACATTGCGTCCCTTTAAGCAAGTAATTACGACAGACAGATATTTCTATTACCATACTCACTTATCACATATTCTGACATTATTCTGTATTAAACCAGTAGTTACAGCAGACAGATATTTCTATTTACCAAACCATGTATCACATGTTCTTGAAAAAAAGATTCTGTATTAAGCAAGTAAGAAGCATCAATGCATCGATACATTGTACTCATGCGCTTGGTGAAAATAAGCCTGTTTTAAAGTAACATTTATCTCTAACAAACAGATCCATCTACACTAAAATAATTTTTAGTAATGAATTTGTTGATCATAACAACACTATATTGTATGTAGTATTAATATATTCAAACTCTTTTTTTTTTTTTAGATGGCATTTCAAGGACATTTTTCACTCATTTATGATGGTTTTCCGTGTCCTGTGTGGTGAATGGATAGAACCCCTCTGGGACTGTATGCGGGCTGCCAATGAACTCTGCATGGCAGTATTTTTACCTACCCTTGTCCTTGGATATTTCATAGTAAGTTTTTTTTTAAATGGGGTTTAATGCCATTTTCAGCAATTTTAGGTTATATATGGCATATCCACTTTTATTGGTGGAGGAAGACTTCAGAATGAATCTGAGTAGAGCCACCGATATCCTACAAGTAATTGGCAAACTTTCTCACATAAAAGTTTTGACCATGTGGGACTAAAACCTTAGTAACGACCTCAGCGGTAAGAGGTTAGTGATATTAAGAAGGCACCTTAGACCACTCAGCCACAGGGGACCCCTTTAATGTACATTCTATTTTAACCCTTTACTTCATATAGACACCTTTGGACACCTCTAATATTGAAAGCATTAATTCACCAGGTATCAGCAATGGGTGAATTATGTTTATATTAACTGACAGAGTGGAAAACAGTGCAGGAAGTGTTCAGATTGCTCGTTACGAGCAATCTGAACTCTTCCTGCACTGTTTTCAAAGGCCTTCTGCGATTGGTGCGGTAAAACGCATATCTATGGAGTAAAGGGTTAAGTGCATAAGTGTAAGAGGAGTTGGTGTGGGGCAGGCGATGACAAAGGGAAGCAACTTCATATTATGTATCCAACAAAATTATTGGGTTAGTTGACTTAATTAAAAATATATGAATGTTATGTATATTTGTATATTGGTTAAAAATCAACTTTATACCCTTTTTTCTGATTTGCTCTGAAATTTCAAAATAATTAATGGAAATAAGATTTTTAGGTCATTTTTTAATGTGTTTGTGAAGGCATGGGGGTAATGATTGCCTTTAGATAAATAAATGTTTTACTTAAAAGTTAGGATTTCCATTTCCCTCATTAACTTATTATTTATTTTCACAGATTCTCAATCTTTTCCTTGCCCTGCTGCTGAACGCATTTGCTAGTGATACACTACGCGATGCTAAAGAGAATGTGGAAGACAACAAGTTGGGGGTTGCATTTGCCAGGCTGAAGGAACTGTGTTGCTGTTGTTTGCCAAAGAAAACCCCGAGGGTCAACTCTGTGGGTCCGAATGGTGAAGATGTGGAAGCTGCTTCCATAGAGGAGATAGGAGAAGATAAAAAGAGTGAGTTTAACTCTGATCTTGAGCCAGTTTTATTTTCTGAAGCACCTTTCATTATGCCGTACATCAGGTTTTATTTGCATTTGTTAAGTTAATTAGTTTTGAATGACTATCATTGCGTAATAATATAATATCAAAGAAAAAAGGCTGACGATGAGTGATAATGACAATAAAGGACCAGTTTGCATTTCATTGCTTGCACGATTTTGTTTTGCTGGTGAGACATCACGTGCCGTTTGGTTTACAAGACATTTGCCGTAAATTGCCATGAAAAATGCTTGCACTTATTCAGTATGTTGACAATGTTGCTGTTTCATTCATGACATTGGCTTTGCAGTTTAATGTGTATAATTTGCTTTTTAAATATCAAAATGGTAGAAATAGCGTAATAGTTTATCTAAAATATTTGGAAAATTTGAAACCTGACTTTTAAGTTTTTATCAGGTGATGAAAATCATAAGACTAATGTTGCCGGGAAGCCTTCAAGCTTCACAAACATTAAACTGGCCTAATGTTTTTCATCACCTGATGAAAACTAAAAATTGGGCTTTTGATCCTTAAGTAACAATTTTGGCTCTTCATATTTATACCCTTGTATGGCAGTAAAGCTTTTGCTGAGGTAGAGGAAAATGTTTGTCACTCTTTGTCGCTGTTGACATATAAAAGTATGATTTTCTTGACAGATGGAGTAAGTCTGAAGCCCATGATTAGTAATGGAACTCAGAACGATAAACATCCAAACGGTCTGATCAACAATGGAAATAACAAAGACACGAAGGTAATATTTTACTCTAAGTGTGGGTCTAGCCACTGTTTATTCAAGAAATGTAATACATGTATATTAAAAATTGTTTATGTCAATCAAACCTGCAGTGGGAGAGAGATAAATGGAGGATTTGAAACAAAAACTGAAAAGTTTTTGGCATAGACTTGATACTAGTAATCACTTATCACCTGAGTTACAGTTTCAAACCAAGCTAGGTCTAAAAGACCTTATGTGAAAAAGTTTGGCACTGCTTCCATGAAAGCAGTTCAGTTTCACTCAGATTCATTATTCTATGTATGTTTATCCAAATATGTTGACGTCTTGGTGGTAAAATAAATTTAAACATAGATATTTTTATATTTTTTTATTTAAAAACAGTTCAGACAATTGAATGTGATAGGATAATATATCCTTGTAGACGACTTTATGTAATCAATCATGGGTTGTGATGCACTAGTTAATTGTCTCCATATTTTGTATTCTTCAGCCTGTAGACAATGCATTTAACACCAAACGTGACCAGTACAGTGACTTTAACAAAGCGATGGCAGACTCGAAACAACCCAAATCCAACAAAATTGCCCCCGATGACATGAAAGACTCGACAACCAAAGACGATATTGCAATTTTGTCAGACAAACCAGAACAGGAAGAGAAGGCAAAGAGAGGAGTGAGGATCTACAAGATTCCTATGCCACCAAAACCAGCGAAGAAGACGGGAAAAGAGAGTAAGAACCAGGTTGCAGCTGTGGACCTTGGCAAGAAGGACAATGATGAGATGGAGCTAGGTGATGAGGCATCTACCATTAAGAAGGAGAAGAAGGACGGAGATGAAGAAGACGAAGAAAAGATAATAGAAGTTTATGACTGCTTCCCACTCTGGCTGACTGACAAGTGAGTTCGATAGAAGTTATTGATATCAAAAATGAAAAAGCATTTTGGGTGCCATCTTATTATCAGTGTCATTTAAACTACAAGTATATGTAATTGTACTTGAGCCAGTCTTAAAAATTTGGGCAGTGGTGCATTTGGTAAAGTGTTGGCCGCTCATGCCTAGGTTGCAGGTTTGATCTCTGACTTGACCAGGTGGCTTCTCATAGACAACACTCAGTACTGGCTTTATCCAGGAACCAGGCTAGAGAACAATTCAAATAAGCTCTGAGTTTACTTTTCAATCAAAATACTATTAAACAAATTATTTAATCTAAAATTTTGATCACTTGTGTGTTTTTACTTAGATTAAAGCTTTTAAATATTTGAATATATATACTTAAATACATTGACTCTTACCCCTTTACTCCATATATACGCGTTTTCCCACACCAATCACAGAAGGCCTTTAAAAACAGTGCAGGAAGAGTTCAGTAATGAGCAATCTGAACACTTCCTGCACTGTTTTCCAGTCTGTCAGTTAATATAAACATAATTCACCCAATAATTCAAAAGCCATCTATACAAGAGGTGTCCGAAGGCGTCTATATTAGGTGTCCAAAGGCGTCTACATGAAGTAAAGAGTTAAGTAAGAATTGAAGAAGAAAAAAACAAATTTTCCTGATCTTTTATTAGTGAAGATAAAAATGCATAATACTTTGAGCTTTATGTTAAATATACTTTATTTCAATCCAAACATGCAGAATGAAAGAGAAGAATTGGTAAGCAAATATGTAGTATCTTTATCTTTACAATTGGTTAGTACATCTAGGTTGGTCTGCTCTTTGCAACCTCAGGTTGAAGCCCCAATCTCGGACTGTAATATGTGAGGGCTATTTTGGCTTACCAACACCACCAATCAATGTTAAAGTTAATGTAATCGCATGTATATAATTGTGTACCGGTAGTTCTCTTTACTGACCCCACCATGGTGAATAATAGGATTAAATTAGTGTTTCAACAACAATAGTCATTAATACTGTAGTGCAAGTATGCTTTTGAAATATTAGATTACACATAAATGGTTTGATAATCAGGTTTATTAATGTCTATGGGAGAAAAAAATATTTTGAATAAAAAATTTGTTCAAATTCACAGCAAATCTTAATAACATTAATTTTAGAGATTAACTGTGTAATCTGATCTTTCTTGACATTCTGCAAATAAAACCAGTGTGTCTTTTATGTATTTTATGCATTGACCTTTTATACAGGAAGGTCACCAAGTTGGGTTCTATAGATCCTATATAAAGTGGTCATGTACACATTTATATATATTTACATGTTTATGTTCACATCTAATCTATATATTCATATCTCAACACAAAACACTGATTTACTTAAAAAAATAATTAAGATGGAGTAATATTTATAATCCCCACATAGTTTAAAGTTTAAAGGAAACATATCAGGATTTTTCAAAATATTGAAGTTTGATATTAATCAATATTTTTTGTTATCATACATATATAGTACTTGCTGACCCTGTACTGCAGTCAGGATATCTAGATAAACAGAACAAAATAATATATCGAAGCGCATTTCCTAACTTGGCAGTGTGGCGACCAGGTTAGACTGAAATGAGATTTCCCGCTTAAAATGTAACATATTTTGTGAGGTATCCAACAAGTCACGTGATTTTAATTTGATCCATCTTTAAGTTATTGGTTACATTATTGTTAAGTTTGTTTCATCATAGAAAAAAAATCTGAATGACAAGGTGAAGGTCAACAAGCAGTATTTGCATGCTAAAAGCCTAACTATTTTTAGAAAAAGGATTTCATTTCAATTTTAACTCCAATTAAAATATTGTTTTTTGGTCACATTTTGGCAGATGTGAAATACCAAAACATTTGTAGTTTTATTGATAATAAGCTGCTTTGTATCCATTTTAAAAGTAAAAGATTTTTTAAGGACATTTATTGCATTTTTTCCTAATAAACTTCCTTTAATGATAACTCAAATTCATTTCTCTACAATATAAGCTAAGGCCATAATAAATTAATTGCTAGATTATCATTCCCACCCTCGCCCTAATTTTCATGCCACCCTGACTCTTTTTATTGTCATAAAAATATTCCCCCACACTCCCCCCTTTTTTTTTAAAGAAAAATTTGGAGAATTTATCAATTAATTCATAATGGCCTAAAATACCCCAAACTGGTGTGTGATACTTGTTTATTTTTAATATAGCCATATCTTCAATATAATGTCATTCCCTTATTATAATTATTATAATTATTATTATTATTATTATTATTATTATTATTATTATTATTATTATTATTATAAGGTTTTAATACATACATTGATTATTATTATTATTATTATTATTATTATTATTATTATTATTATTATAAGGTTTTAATACATACATTGATTACTTGAATGTGTTAATTTATTACATATTCTAATTCTCTATAAAAATAAAATTGATGCAGCGGTATTGAACCTGCCAAATAGTATCAGAGTAGACAGAGTTGTGGCCCTTGATTGTTTGAAAACTTCTGATATTTGCCTTATAAACAGTCTGTACACATTTATTTTTTATTATCCAAACTAAACTTGGTCAGGATATTTACAAGTGATTGTATCCATCTCTATGTGCATACTTTAAAAACTTTTTAGCCTAAAAAACATAAAATTATTATCAATAACCAACAAAAGAAAATGCCCACTCCCACTGTTTGTTGCCCACAAGCTCCAGTTCTCTTTAATTACATACACATCTAATTCCACCTGACAAAGTTCACTTAATGCACAGCCTGTTTTGTTTTATTCACTTTTCTTCCTAATTCTAGTATAGTTTACTTTAGATAATACAGTAAGCAACAAAAAATCTATAAGCATTTATTGTAATACGTATATGTATTAATGTTCATGCCATTTTGGAAGTACGCTATGTTTAAACTAAAGTTCAATGGCTGAATTAGAAATTCTGACATTTGCTAAACCTGAACATCATTGGAGCAATAGTTTTCATCTAATTCTGACCAAATGTGTCAAGATTCTTCTGGAAACACACAATAATGAAATTCTTAAAAAGTAGCTACCATACCATCTTTTTTTTATTTATTATTTTTTTTTTTTGTTAATTGAGCTTTTTATGTTCTGTTATAAGTAATAGTGCAATAGTATGTTGGTTTTTAGTGTCATTCTGTGTGTTTTGTTATAAACTGTTATACAGTAAATTGTTATTATTTGTTGTACCATAACATATCTGACTGTACAAGCATTTTCATCATATATAGATACTATGCTGCCAGTCAATAGAACTTCTTTTAGAAATTTCATGTAAATGCATCATTATTACTACCCAAAGTTATATAAGTGGGGCAGCAGTAAAGTGGATAAGGTGTTGGCAAGTATGCGAGTGATAGTCAGCCCAGTAACAGGCCATGGCATCTCAAAGGCAGCAGCCATGACCGGTTTTACTTGGATAATGGATTTGGGGTGACTCACAAAAGTTTGCTTTGCTGTCAAACAAAAATAAATTTAGATACAAAAACAAGGATATAATATAATAAATATTAATTGTTCATTGTTCTTAATCAATAACCTTTCTATTGCATGTAAGTTATCAATAACTATTGACCATAATGATTCTTTTTGCCATCTTGGCCCAGTTGCTCAAAGCTTGGTTAGCTTAACCTTAGCTTAACCTTTGGTTAAGTGATATTTTGTATCTTTAATATTTTCTATACTTAAATGATTTTATGGCAATTTAAATGCATTTTTAGAAACAAAATGGCATACTTTCATAATATTTAATAAAATAATAACTTAAAAAGTTGAAAATCTAAAAATATTGTGATAGGAAAATTTTACTTAACCCAAGGTTAAGCTAACCAAGCTTTGAACAACTGGGCCCTGCATGACATTCAACATTTTTGCAAGCAGTATTTCAATTTTAAATGACTTTATTGATTTTAACAGGAGTTTGTCAGAAGGATACTGAGGAGATATAATTTTATTCCTTGTTGTTGCCAATTTTACAAAATGGTTGTTACTGTTACCCAAAAATATATATATACTTATAAATTAAAAAATAATCAAAGGTATTTACAAAACTTCATGACCTTCTTTGATAAAGATTTAAATGAAGAGTTTCCCTTAATGAATCTCTCTTAAATAATAGCAAACTTCAATGATCTCAGTCGGCAGCATATCTGACTGTCAATCCAGGGGTCGTAGTTTCGTATCCCAGCCTGGCCACACTTTCCGTGATGATTGAAATATGACTTTGCGTCTCAGCATCATTTGTCACTCATTGCTGATTCAAGTGGGAAAGTTATGTTACTTATGGAGATGGAGTGGGCTCGAGTACTGGTTAACGTTCCAGGATCCCAGGAAGCAGTGGTACTGATTGTCTAGTCGCGGCCCTCAATGGCATAAAAATGATGCTAAATATTTGATCAATCAATCTTAAATTATATAAATAACTTTTAATAAGAATTTTTTTTTCATATGAATATTTTTACAAATACATGTATATAAATTACAAAATAATCTAGTGTATTTTGATATTTATCAATACCTATCAATAGCAAATCATTTCAAATTATGTTTTTATTTTCTGCATTCTCATGGTACATGTAAGCTGTTTTTGTCCCTTTAATATGTAAAAACGTTTTCTGAGATTTAATTTCCTATACTGGTTAAATAGTTCTTACAAATGTCAAGGCTGCAAAACACTATTGCCTGGAAATAAAAGGTTGCCATGAATGTTTCCTAAAAGACATCACTGTTCATGCATTAGATATCTGAAGTTTGTATGTGGTTAATTATCTCCCTTTTTATATAATTCAATTTTTAATTTGAATGTTCTCTCTTTAGTTTTACATTTTTTTCTCTAGCTAAATTGAATTTTATTACTATATTTGTAGCAAGAACATGATGTTTCAATGTGTAACAGTATGTTCACCCACTTGATCGTCTGGCAATTATTTTGTAACATCTATAAATTTATTTTCCTTTGTTTTGTAGGTGTCCCTGTTGCTGTACCATAGAGGGAAAAGCAATTGGTGAAAAATGGTTTACTTTCCGTGTTTTCATGAACAGAGTTGTGGAACACAAGATTTTTGAATTTACTATTCTATTTCTGATTGCTGTCAGTAGTTTGTCTCTGGTAAGTTTCAGTTGAATCTTGGCTAAATAGTTCCTTGCTCAGCTATTTGAAGAATGGTGAAGGGCTATATGTGTTACCCCTGTCCATTCATTTGTCCGTGTGTTCAGTAAAAAAATTGGTTTCCGATCAACAATTTCTGAAGGGTTTGTGTATCAAGTTAAATTGTCAACTTTGGTTAAATTTTACAGGAGTTATGACCTCTTTTCAACTTAATTTTTAGTAAAAACTGGTTTCCAATTAATTGTGGGGGCATTATTTTTTACACATTTCAAGTATAAGACATGTTCATATATGATTATAATATGTACAATATTCTGACATGCACCTACCCAAGCAAAAGTGACTCTCCCCAGACTATGTTCTTTATCATCATTTGTCTGGCCTGATTAGCTCAGTCTTTAGCGTGTCTGACTATCAATCCAGGGATCGTGAGTTCGAATCTCCATGCGGCAATGGTCCTCGTGATGTTTGATTTATGACATTGCATCTCATTATCATTTGCTCTCACTGCTGATAAAAGCCGGAAAGTTATCAGTTACTTGCGGAGATGGGGTGTGCTTGAGTACTGGTTAACCTTCCATGATCACAGAAATCAGTGGTCAGATTAACTGATCATCTGTTAGCCCTCGATGGCTTAAAAATAATGCTTAATATTCAATATTCATTTGTCATCATTTTTAACAGGATTATTCATCTTGATATACTTGGGCCAAAAAGGATGTCCAAAATTTTATATAACCTCCAATGTTGGCAGAGTTATTCCCCTTGTTTTGTAAACAATCTCACATTCTCTAGTGAAACAAGTTGGCTACTTTTAAAAAGCATCCAATGGTAAGGTCTTATAAACGATGTGGCAATTAAAGTGAATGAATGTGTAAGCTTGGTTCCTTGTACAGGATACTAAATACACGGGTGATACCAAATCCCGACATGGTTCCGGCTGACACAGCAAATTCCTGGCTGCAGGTGTGCCTCTTAGTAACTTTGATGTTTAAATGTACTGATCTCAATCAATATGTATTGCCATTTGAATATTTAAAAAGAAACTTACCTTATATATTGTCTAACGTGCATGCAACCTAACTCGAAATATCATGTTTATAGAGGTCTGTATTGTGATATAAAATTATGTTTAACTTTTTGTCAGGCATTTGAAGATGTGAACTTGTATTCCAACCAGCCTATGATAGACGCCCTCTACTGGATGAACATCATATTTGCCGCTCTTTTCACACTAGAAATGTTGATGAAGTGGTTTGCATTTGGTTTCACCAAGTACTTTACCAATTTTTGGTGTCTACTTGATTTTGCCATTGTTGCTGTAAGTTCATTGCATTGTTGCTATTGAAATATCTTGGGTAATTTGAAGAAAAAGATATCTGCTGTATTTACATCTCATTTGTATTTGAGATAAAATTCACATGATAATTTAATTTTATACCTTTGGATTGAGATAAAATTTACATGATAATTTTTTTTACCTTTGGGATGAGATAAAATTCACATGATAGTTTAATGTTTTACCATTGGGTTGAGATATAAAATTCACATGATAATTTAATGTTTTACTATTGGGTTGAGATAAAATTTACATGATAACTTTTTTTTACATTTGGGTTGGGATGAAATTCAAATGATAATTTTATGTTTTACTATTGGGTTGAGATAAAATTCACATAATAATTTAATTTTCACCTTTGGGTTGAGATATAATTTACATGATAATTTATTTACCTTTGAGATGAGGTAAAATTCACATGATAATTTAATTTTGACCTTTGGGTTGAGATAAAATTCACTTGATAATTTAATGTTTTACTATTGGGTTGAGATAAAATTTACATGATAATTTTTTTTTACCTTTGGGTTGAGATAAAATTCACATGATAAGTTAATGTTTTACTATTGGGTTGAGATAAATTTACACAATCATTCAAACCATTAATTATTCTTACCCTAGGGTTGAGTTTAGATTTGCATACAGTTTTATATCTGAACGTTGAGACTAACATGTCCGTTTATATCTTACCATCTCACATGTTCGATTGCCTAAGGTTGAATTAAAATTCAGATGCTTACCTTGGGATAAATTTCACATGTTCATTTAAATAAATATCTATATATAAAGTTCATATGAGGGTTGAGTTAAAATTAAATCAACATTATTTTATCTACATTTGATATATTGATTTCAATACAACACAAAATAATCAATCACTAGAACATGTATATGTATGAGATTATATGAAATCTAACACTTTGATTGACAACATTTGCATGCTTTGTTGAAGAATGCCGCCATGCACATATGCTGGTATGGTTTCTATGACACAGGGTGTCTATGTAAAATGTAACAAAATAATTCTGTAATACATGTATAGTTTGTGGAACACTCAGCATCATTGTTTTTTAAATATTCATTTACAGATTTCACTGGCTAGTTTGGTAGCAGATGCATACGGCGCTGGCAGCTTTTCTGCATTTCGTTCACTGCGTACATTGCGTGCACTTCGTCCTCTTCGTGCCATTTCAAGATGGCAAAGTATGCGGGTATGTATAAATAACTTACTTTCAAAGTTATCACTGTCATTATTAAAGATAATGGAACAGTTTAGTAGTTTAGTTTACCAAAATTATCACTGTCATTATTCAAGATAATGGAACAGTTTAGTAGTTTAGTTTACCAAAATTATCACTGTCATTATTCAAGATAATGGAACAGTTTAGTAGTTTAGTTTACCAAAATTATCACTGTCATTATTCAAGATAATGGAACAGTTTAGTAGTTTAGTTTACCAAAATTATCACTGTCATTATTCAAGATAATGGAACCGTTTAGTAGTTTAGTTTACCAAAATTATCACTGTCATTATTCAAGATAATGGAACCATTTAGTAGTTTAGTTTACCAAAATTATCACTGTCATTATTAAAGATAATGGAACAGTTTAGTAGTTTAGTTTACCAAAATTATCATTGTCAATATTCAAGATAATGGAACCGTTTAGTAGTTTAGTTTACCAAAATTATCACTGTCATTATTCAAGATAATGGAACCATATAGTAGTTTAGTTTACCAAAATTATCACTGTCATTATTCAAGATAATGGAACCGTTTAGTAGTTTAGTTTACCAAAATTATCACTGTCATTATTCAAGATAATGGAACAGTTTAGTAGTTTAGTTTACCAGGGATGACCCGCTACTGGCACATATTTGACCAAAAGAGTGTGTGGTCTAGTGGTAGACCATCTCATCCAGAATCCGAGAGTCGTGGGTTTAATCTCCCACTACCAGGACCACTTCTACAGCAAAGTAAAGTGTTCCTGTCCAAGACACATTATCCATATATACCAAATAAGTGTATAACATATATAAGTGTATAACATATACAAGTGTATAACTTATATAAGTGTATAACATATACAAGTGTTTAACATATATAAGTGTATAACATATACAAGTTTATAACATATGTAAGTGTATAATATATGTAAGTGTATAACATATATAAGTGTAAAACATATACAAGTGTATAACATATACAAGTGTATAACATACATAAATGTATAACATACATAAGTGTATAGAATATATAAGTGTATAACATATAATTTAAGTGTATAACATATACAAATGTATAGAATATATAAGTGTATAGAATATATAAGTGTATGACATATATAAGTGTATAGAATATATAAGTGTATAGAATTTATAAGTGTATAACATATATTTGTGTATAACATATATAAATGTATAACATTTAAGTATTAAAGGACTTGTTTTACAATCAATGAATGATAAATGCTTTGATAATTGTATCTGATTGCCTTCAGATTGTGGTGAATGCCCTGATGATGGCCATCCCATCCATCCTGAATGTACTGATGGTCATCCTGGTCTTCTGGCTCATCTTTAGTATTATGGGAGTGCAGTTCTTTGCCGGCAAGTTTTACAAGTGTCTCGATGCTGATGGTAATAAAATGCTTCCGGCAGACGCGAAAGATAAGACAGAGTGTTTAGCTAAAAATTTGACTTGGAAAAATTCAAATATAAATTTTGACAATGTGGGAAATGGATATCTGGCACTTTTGCAGGTGGTAAGTATTTTTTTTTCATTGAAAGAAAAAAAAATAGAACGTAACTTTATTAATTTCTCTCATTTTTAAAAGTAAGTTAATAATTCATGCTGAATTAAATTGTGTGTATATATATTGCTATTATATAAATACATGACAGAATGGAAGTGATGGTATGTGCAAAATTGCAATTAGTAAAGAAATCGGATAATTGTGGCTTCAGAAAAGTGTCATTTTTCTCTCGCTGCTGATTCAAGAAAGTTATCAGTTACTTGCGCAGACAGGTGTGCTCCAGCACTGGTTAACCATCCAGGATCCAAAGAAAGATTGGTTAGGTTAGCTGATTATCTGTTAGCCCTGATTGGCACAAGAATTATGCTAAATAATCAAACAAACACACATAAGATCAGAAAAGTGGCAGTACAATAAGACAATTCAGATGCATTTGTCAGTAAGTTGTATTCATCAAGTAACAGATACATGTAAAGTACATGTGTGTTATTAACAAAATGAAATTCCTGCTTGAATGTTAATTTGCTTTCTTTTGTAGGCAACGTTTGAGGGTTGGATGGAAGTGATGGAAGATGCAGTAGATAGTGTTGGGGTTGATAAACAGCCAAGCTATGAGAACAGTCTATATTCCTACCTGTATTTTGTAGGCTTCATTGTTTTTGGTTCATTTTTTACACTCAACCTTTTCATTGGTGTAATTATTGACAACTTCAATGCTCTCAAGAAGAAGGTGGGTGTGGCTTCGTTTTGCTTATTTAAAGGTTGATTACCATTTTTATTTCTCTTAACTTATGAATATCTTGTCATTTTGTAAACATTGGCCTTTTAAATGGTAATTTAAATTATCCAACCAACAAAGAGTTGAATTGTTTGCTGTATCAGAATTGTCCATTATCGCTACCAGGGAAGTTCAGACAACCCAAAACCATACGAGTTTAATGTTTATATAATGAATAAAGAGAATAAAATATCTCTAATGCTGTCATAAAGATATGTACATGTATAAAAAAAATTATATAGTTCTGGTACCATGAGAAGTTGATAATCTTTGTAAATTTATTTTACCTGTGATCATAGTTTCCATAGTGTCCGACTTCCCCAATGAATGAATTCCATGATGTCTAGATTTCCAATGGTTTCCATGGTAGCAATAATTAAAATAAGCTCTCTGTGGGATATTACATTTTTCAGTATACATGCATGTATACATTGCATACTATTGGTTCCACCTAGAAAGACATTTTGAGTAAATTTGTATATTAATTGTATTAGAACTTGTTTCACACTAAATGTAAAATAAATAAGTTTAAAATCAAACATTTCAGTATGATGGCAGTTACCTGGACATGTTCCTGACTTCTGGGCAACGACAATATTACAACACCATTAAAAAGTTGGGAAACAAAAAGCCCAAGAAAACTATTAAGCGGCCCAAGGTAATTATTTTTACTTACAAAAGGTCAGTTAATTTTACCTGCTGAAACAAGTTCAGTCTAATCAAACTGTTCATGTCAAAGATGCCATAGCAAACATATGAATGGTGTAGGCGTGCCTGGGTTCACTGTCACAGAAAATTCTTAGCCGTTTTCTTTTATTTTCTTGAAATATCTGATCTTGACGGCCAAAATAGAATGTAGCATAACCATCCGCAAGTTGTGTAAAAAAATTTATCGTTGGCAAATTGACATTATGGTAATCTGCCACAGTGATGTAATAAAGAGTAACTGATTAAAAACTGATGTGCTGTGCATATCAAATGGTCTTGTCCAACAACTGATGCATGGTGTTGAGGACCATATCCCAGTTGTCAGTTTACAGACTGGTCTAGAATGGTAACTTTCTAGGTCTCACTGCCAAGTCTATAAATTGAATTAAATGAACTGAAATATATTCAAGCTAAATACAAAAATAACAAATTTATTGTTCCATTTAGGAATAATACACCCTTTGGATGTGCTTCAGCAGCATATTGAAATACTTAAACGTTTTGTATACTTGTATACTGGACCAGATGATGTCATCCGCAGTTTTAAAATTGATCAGTCCTGGGGTCTGTTCTTCTTAGCTACAAAAATATATTGAACATTCATTTAGCGTTTTATTTCATTTAACAAACTCAAGTAAGCCTTGTAAAAAGTATCATTTTTAAAACTTGCAAAAATACAGTGCAAATGAAACGCTCCCAGGTGTCACAATTTGTTTATACGAAAATCTTAAAACTTACGAAGGTTGATGAAACAGGTCCCTGGTCCATAAACCAATATATTGACTTAATATAATGACGTCATAATTTGACATGTGAAGGAGATGTAAAAATGTTGTATAGTACATAAAAAAAAAGACAATATAAGGACAATTTAGTTCCATAAACAAACAAATTACAAAAGTTTGACCTTCGATTGCTGACCTTAAATCACTGACCTTGGATTGTTGTTGCAGAAGAACCAATGTCAGTCATAATTGTTTCTGTATGGTAAATAATTATTTCTGTATGGTAAATAATTGTTTCTGTATTGCCCAGTATGATAAGAAATGGATGGTAAGTAAGCACATTTAAAACTAACAGTTGAATTTATCTACATGTATATATCTATGTGTGAGTATCAACACAATTTTTTATACAATTTTATTCCTTTTAATTATTTCAGCATAAGTGTGATATATTTTAATGCTTTTATTGAAATTTTTGAGTGGGTGTTGTTTTACACAGTGAAATTAGAACTGTTTTTACATTTGGAGTTACTGGTACCCTCAACATAAGCTTCAGAAGTTTTAATTGTAAAGACTGTTTAGTTATTTTTATTGTTTGTTTTATATACTCACTGCCTCTGATTTAAACAATAGAAGCACAGTGCAGAAAAAACTGTACAAATGAGTTGTGCTCATTATTCCGTGCTCAGGGTTGCTTTCTGTTTCAAAATCAACATCATAAATAAGTTAGGAAGGAACAATTTTCTTATTAAAATATCTTTTGGACTGTTTCAAACTTACATATTATATATTTTAAGAAGAAAAAAAAATTATTATAAAAGGTTAATTTGCTTTTTAAAAAGATTTTGGCTTTGACTTTTTTCACTTTTGTTTACTTCATTATTATGCGTATACCTTATAGATGTTTATTTTTATTATTATTTACATTCTGTTTGCATTATTTTGTATTTCTATGTAATACAAAGCTAAACTATATATGGCAGGTCTTACTCATAGCTTTTGACTATGGCCATGTGCAAACAAAGTAGAACCAAGTGACTGGCACAGTAACCACTGCATGAATTGTCATTACACAAATACCAAATTTGAATAATAATCATATGGCCCATAATCAAAGATGGAAACCTTTGTTGTAAATATTGAGTAAGTTAAGTTTCATGGTGAACTGAAGAATGTTCTTCATTCCATTAACAAACATTATTATTTTTTACGGAAATGTTGATGTAACGTTAGGTGAAAAAATAAATGGATTTTCTAAGTGTCATTTTGGGAGTCCTTTTGGGAGTTTACTATGGGTTTAAGTGTTTGTATTTGTCTTTATTTTCAGAATAAACTTCAGGGCACCTTCTATGACATCTCCAACAGCAGCAAGTTTGAGTTGTGTATTGTGATAATGATTTTCCTCAACATGATCTGCATGGCCGTCGAGCACTACAACCAGACGCAGACTGTCACTGACATCTTGGCCATGCTCAACATCTTGTTTGTTGTCGTGTTTGCCCTGGAGGCCATTGTGAAAATGGTCGGTTTGCGCTGGCATTATTTCCGGCAGCCCTGGAATGTATTTGACTTCATTGTCGTCTTACTGTCGTTAGTAGGTAAGGAAATCTGTTTAAACCTTTCTATGTGTGTTTTTTACATGTGAAAGTGAAGAATTCTTGATGTCATGATACCTTTGTTTGGATTGGATGATCCATTAAGGTGATGTAGTGATCTCATTGTTTTACTGTGCATTTATGACTTAATTGTATTAGCAATACATATTTTATATTCTTGACAAAATCTTTGTATTAACAACTTCAAATATATGTAGTCATTTTATAATTGTTAGTTTCATGAAGATAAAATGGTGATTTATGTTTCATAAATATATTTTCAGTGCTATATTTTTTAAGTTATATTTGGAAATTAATATCTAATTTACTTTTGAAAATCTGTCAAGTAAAGCAAATTTAACAGCAAAAACTGATTTTAATTTGGTAAAATTAATAGCAAACATTCAGATATTTTTAAAATGTTGTATTAAAATTTTCAGCAGTTCTTTATTAAATCAGAAATTTGACACTTATTTTCAACTGATTTTGAAAAGTGAACTATTAATATTTATCACTAAAAAAATAAACTGATACATATTTAATGTTTTTCCTCCAGAAATAACAAAAAAACTTAGGCTGAAACTATAACGCCAAATAATGATAATTCAACATTACTATATTTGGGACGTTACTCCTACTAAAACCTTCATAAATATATAATATTGTGGTTCATATTTGATGTTTGAATACAAACTCATAAATATTCATTTTTGGACCCGAGCATATTTTTCAATGAAAAAGGCTTTGCTAATATAATATAACTAAATAGATGATGATTTCAAAAGTGTCATTAATTTATGGATAGTAACTTTGTACAAAAGTGGTAAGACATCTGCTATTTTACTATCTGATTTAAACAAATGGTCGATACAATTTCTTATTGGTATTTTAGTAACAGATAACTTAGAAATATGATATGGTGATACTGACTGGGCACATTAATGATATCAATTTATAAAAATAATTAATTTGTTAATTATTCATGAGATTTGAACTTAACATAATAAGCAAATTTTTTATGAACCCTTTCTAGGTTCATGCAGTGGTTCATGTGCAACTGGCACATACCTAACTGCTACAAGTAAAATTCATTCCATTATTAAACAAAGGTTTATACTTACATCATTTTATCTTCGATATTACATGTTCTTACAAGTTGTGCCTTGTTATTTTTCCACTTTTATTTACACATGTTCACTTGAATTACTTTAAAAACACAATATTTATATTTGCAAGTGTTGGTAATAAGTATGTATGCAGTTTTTACCTATATTACATTATAAACTCATGTAACACAATTTGTTGATATCATTTAACTCGGCGGTACAAAGCATGTTGTAATAATGGCATTCTAACCAAGATCAATGGCTCATTATCGCACAAAACACATTTGCATGTATGTTTCTTTATAAGTTTCTTCTTGGTCAGCTGGTCTCAATTAGCTCAGTTGGCAGCATGTTAGACTATCAATCCAGTAATCGTGAGTTTGAATCCCCGCTCGGCCACAGTCTTCGTGATGATTGATATACGACATTGCGTCTCATTGTCATTGGTCACTCAGTGCTTATTTAAGTGGTAGAGTTATCAGTTAATTGCAGAAATAGATGTACTCAAGTACTGGATAACATTCCGGCAATGACTCCAGGAAAGGTTAACTGATAGTCTGTTAGCCCTCAATTGCATAAAAATGACGCTAAATATTCAAATTATTCAATTTTCTCTGGAAGTAAGTATTCGACTTGACAGTGGTCAAGTTCATTGATCCCAGGATCTGCATCAAGATCATGTGTTTCATCCTCGCATGAGCCTGGCATTTTAGCCCAAATTTCAGTCTTGCTACAAAATATTTAAAACATGATTTGAACAATGTTTTATCATATAGAAAATGTTTTTGAGGATTATATGGTTTGAATTAACGTTTTTGGCACTGGTCAAGTTCTCTGATGCCAGGGGACCATGTGTTATAACCTGTTACAAAGCCAAGCACTTTATTCTATATGTGTCGGCCTAAGGAAAGATTTCAAGCTGGATTTGTATAAGGAAGGTTCTAGACCCTGTGTCCTGAGACGTGAAGTGGAATGCTGAGATATGACACTGTCAGTGTCAAGTATTAATTTACTGTACACCACTTCATATCTATGTTAGATGTAGTTTCTGTAATTATGTAATACCGGTAACTTTTATTTTTCAAAACATCTTATTCTTAAAGTGGTCAACAAAAGTTTTGGACATTTTCAAATTGCAATTAAATTGAACTATTTGACTAAACAATTGAGATTTTATCTAGAATTAACTTTCCGGGAGGTTCCAGGTAATTACCTTAATCAAACCTGTAGGTTTGGTCCTAGAATATGTGAGGGTGCTAGTAGAGACCCTACCTAGACTACTCAAACGTGTCTCTTTTGTATTTGAATACAACTGAGGCATTTTGATCATGTGATCTAGTTTAGTATAATATTATTTTTAAGTTACAAGCATCCATTGACTTTGGAATATATTTTTAGTTGTTCATGTTCGTTCAGTTTCATGTTTTTCTTTTCTTTTATGAATTTTATTTTTTAATTAACTTTCATATTTTTTTTCTTTTTTAATTATTATTTTATTTTATATTTAATTAACAAATATGAAAATGTGATTTTATTATTATAGAAAAATCTTGATAAAGACCTTTTTGATGAATAATCTATAATTACTTTTACCCATAAGGCTTACATTAGATTGTTGGCGCTACTAAATTATTGTTGTGTTTTTTCCCACTTTCATTATTTTTCTGCTTCCCATGTTTCACATCTTTTTAATGTTGTTTTATTCATCCACTTCCCATTCTAGTTATTTAGACAAATATATTGTTGCGGTAAAGAATGGTTCTTGGTTTTAAAAAAATCATGCTTCTGTAAAAAAAAATCTAAAAACAATTGAAAACCATACCATTTTATGATTTGTTACTTCTACGATTGCAACCCAACTTAATTGCAATATAATTAATCTACAAGTTACTAGGCAACAGAACAAGATTAACCCTGAGCCAGTAATTAACAGATGTGACTTAAAATTATATGCATGAATTGCTTGTTAAATAATATTTTACTCAAACTAAAAGACTGACATGGTCCTTGGACCAGTTTCCATGTTCAATTTTTCCGTCAATCCCGAGTGTGAGGGCAGCGCAGGTCTCGTTCCTGTAACATTGCTAAATAACAACATTTTCTTAAGTTTGCTATTTTTGATCCTCATTGTACTTGTGGTAAACCATAGTAACCTGACCAGAAGTTCCAGATATGCTAGATGCTATTCATGACTCGACCGGCATGGGAGCCATTTTGTGAAACATTGTTTTCAACCATTTTAAATGAACAAACAGAATAAATAATGCCAACTGTAATTGATCATCACAAATAATGATCATAGATTTCTGTCATCAGATTTTCAAATAAGTAAATAAAAAAATATTTTTGTTAACCTGCTGAATTTTTCACTATATGAACAAGTGACAAATAAAAATACCATCTACCAATACAATTTCATGTATTCAGTAATTGGTCTTTCAAATGAAAAAATGTCTTTTGCTGCTTAAACCTTCAGCCATCTTGTATATCTACATTTACATTATATATTATTTTTTTTATCAATTCTGTTATTATTATATACTTTTTGTAAGATTCTGGTAATGAATATCTTTATTTGTGTTTATTTATTATATTTTCTATGTTATAATTTGATATTCTAGTGACAGTCATGGAGGGTAAATTGATTGTCTTAGATCATGTGCTTATCAGTAATAGTTAGATCAACCATGACTTCATTATGAGTCGGAGTAGCATAATCCTTTTTAGTTGGTCGCACTTTCCGCATAATTATTAAAATATCGACCTGGCATTACAACAATGCTTTTCCATTTATATAGTCAAAATTTAGATATGGGTTCAGCAATAAAAATACCAATCATGTTAACCATGTTAAAAAACCAGCCCAAATTCAGTTTTCCCAATATTTTATAGTTACTTGAATAAATAATCATCTAGAACTATTTTTAGCTGATTAAAGATTTTCGCTAATTTCATTCAATTGAATATTTTTTACAAATGTGTCCTTTTTAGCTCGCCGGGACAAAGTCCAAGATGAGCTATTGTCATGAGCCCGGCGTCGGCAGCAGCAGCGTCGTCTGTTGACACCCAGATTAAACTTTTGCGTTTAAGTTTAACATATCTATGCAACCACTCATTGGATGTGAATGAAACACAGTTATGGCCCTTTTTGAGCACCTATAGTTGTTTCTGTTGTTTGTGTAACAACTAAAATCTTTGTTTCCAAAAGATGTGAGTTACACTTGATCCAAATAAACCTTCGAAGCATTGTGATGTGTAATCAATTGTTGATGCTTGTAAAACTTTTGTTTCCATATAAATTCACTGATAATGAAACATAGGAGTCATTTCGCCATCATAGATGCACAGTCTTCCACTTTTAGGGTTGTTATCTTATGGATATTTCAAACCATGTCTGGTTGTGAGCTTTAAAAAAGGATGGGAAATGGGTTAGGGACATGTAAATGTACTAGTACAACATCAGTACCAGACTTTAAAACAACATCTTATACTGGTTTTACCCAGCAATCTAGAAATCGGACTCACAAGTGATTCACTGAAGCCCTGAATTTACCGCATTAAAATAGATAAAGATAATAATGTGACAAGGAGTAAACAATGATTCCAGCTTATCTAGATTTGTGTACTGCTTACAATATATGTGGCTTCGTATGGTCACATGACCAGCTTAGTTGAGTTGGCAAGAAAACACATAGTGCTTCTAAATCTCAGTTTATTTGCATGGATGTTGTGAATCTTGTGTGCAGATTGTTTATATATTTTATAGTTTTGCTGTTGTAGTATATATTTCTGTATAAATGTATATTATACCTGCTGTCATAGATTTGGCTTTTCAGTTACTGTAGTTACATAAGTTCTAGGTTTATGACAGGTTTAGCAACATTTTTTTTAATTTTCTTATCCAAATTAATGGTGGGTGTAGAATTATTTTTTTTCATAATAAAACTCATTTGTTTACTTGCCGGGATGAAGTCCAAGGAAAGCTATTGCCATGACCCCGGCGTCGTCGGCATCTGTAGACACCCAGGTTAAACTTTTGCGTTTAAGTTTAAGATATCTATGCAACCACTCATTGGATGTGAATGAAACTTTGTATGTGTGTTCACCATCATCAGTGGAACACACACAGACAAAAACTAAAACTCTGGATTGCGTTTTGAAACAGTTATGGCCCTTTTTGGACTTTGACACCCAGGGGCGAGCTTTGTTGTCTTCTGACAACTCTTGTCTGTAATCTACATTAATGGCGACATTCAAACAGCTTTTCACAATTTGTTTACCTTAGGGTCCTACATGGTCAATAGGTCTAAGGTGTTGATCTAACTTAGTAAGTTCACATACCTCTTACTGCTGAAGTTGTGGGTTTGAACTTTACCCAGTCCAAAAGTTTTGGTTACTTTGCGTAAGTATGGTGGTTCTACTCCTATTCATTCTGAGATGTTCCTCCACTTGTAGAAGGGATTGCCATGTTATACCTGTAATGTGTAAAACATGGCCTTAATCTTCATTCTAAGCTTTTTGTTCTGAGAACTAAGCCATAATAGCTGCAAGATTTTATTTGTAATTTTTCAAATTTGAGAAAAAAGTTGGTGCTAAAAAAAAAATACAGTGTTTACTGTGTATTACTGTATTTGGCCATTGATTTAAGTATAGTACTTATAGCAATGTAATATATGATACTTTAAACTATGAACCTGTCCTACATGCACTTATATGATGTAACAGTATGCTGGTAATAGTACAAAAGTTGGCCTGGCTAGCTCAATGTATTGTAGGTCTGACTGTCAATATATGGGTTATGATCCCCGCCCGGCCATGCACCACAGTCTCTGTGATGATTGGTCCTAAACTTTACGCTACAGTCATGTGTCTCCCACCTCTGAATATGTGAAGAAGTAGTCAGTAACTTGCAGAGTTAGTACTGGTTAACTGCCTGATGGATCTCAGAAATGACGATTATTTGCCATTAAATAGCTGAAATGTTGTTTTTGAATAAAAGAGTAAAACACCATATAAGCCAAACAAACAAATTAATAGATCATTGTCAATGTTTGCTTTTGAAATGAGTATTGCTATTCCTCTTTGCGATCACTATAAACGTTCTGCTTTAGAACTGATTTGTAGAGCTTTAAGTTTGTTCTGTATCATTAGATCATGTTCTTAAGACTGTTTTAAGTAGAGTAATTGTACATCATGGGCAGATTTAGAGAAGACCCAGAGATTCTGTGCAACACAATGTTACTGTCTGGTACATAAGATTTGCAGAGCATCAATGTTATCTCCTCTCTCTCTCTCTCTCTTAGCCGGGCTTTATGCCAAAATCATTGCTCTGCTTATGTCGTTGTGATCAAACTTTGCAGTATTGATAAACGCCAAAATTATCATAAGTGTCAGGGACTTACTTTTTATTTTATTCCTCTTTTTTTCTTTTTTTTTTCATGTATTTTATATATGCCAGCAGAAACAAATCAAATAATAAAGATGTTTTGTGGACATTGTATTATATCATTTCTAAAAATTGTTCCATAAAATAAACCAAACATTACAATAATATCAATCAAATTACGAAGGCGTATGAATATTTATTGTGAGGCGTATGAATATTTATTGGGAGGCAAATGAATATTTATTGGGAGGCTTATAAATATTTATTGTGAGGCATATGAATATTTATTGGGAGGTGTATGAATATCTATTGTGAGGCATATGAATATTTATTGGGAGGCATATGAATATTTATTGTGAGACGTATGAATATTTATTGGGAGGCGTATGAAAATTTATTAAAGATCGGCTATCGGTACTTTAACATTCTTTGATTTTAATATGTAGATTGAAAAATAAAAAAAATGCTAAAATATCCTTAATCAGCAAGTGCTCATTAACTTCTATCCAATTATAAATTTTGCCTCATTTTAGTCAATTTCATCCCCGGCTTGTCCTAGCATCATTTATGTGCAGAGAGAACTTCTCTGTCTCATCTCATGTGTATAAAAGTATAAGTCTATATAATGTCATTATGTGGTTGTTAAAAAAAGACACCCTGAAATCACTCATTGTGTATTATTTCCATGATAGACTGATTCTATATGTAATTTGGATTATTCCATAAATATTCATAGGGATGTTAACATGAAAAATGTGCAGTTAATAAGATTGAATAATAATCATAGATATAACTTTACATTTTTGTACTTGAAAAATAACAATTGACCTTGTAACTTTTAACCTTCTGTTTATATATCTAAAACATCATTTAAAACATCAGAGACTAAAATTCTAATTTTTGGGGTGCATGTTTCTGCCAAATGGTTTTTGGCTATTAAAAATGAAAATTCAGTGGCATATTATATATTATATATATACATAAATTAGGATATTAATAAATCATTCCATTTTAGTGGTTAATAAAAATGTTTTACTTCTAAAAATATGTCAATTACCCAGTAAAATAAAATTTAATTTTATAACAAAACCTGATTTTAAATAGGAAAAAATCAATGCACATTATTTGAGTGTTGCCAAAACTGGAAACATTTCCTTATTTCGCATCAACTTCAAACAGTCGTAAAATATTTTGACAAAACTTTAAGCATTCTTAACATCAATTTCTGGAAAAAAATATTTTTCAAAATTTTCATCCATCAATATTTTGCATTGCAATTTGTCCACTAAAATCATTTTTTTTTTTTTCAAAAAGTGTTTGACTGTATTTTAAAAAGGAAACATTTCTATTACCACTAAAAAAAAATGTTCAACAGATATATTGTTTTTTAATTTTCCTCCAAAAATCAGTGTTCACAAAATCCAACATATCTCAGGCTGAAACAATCGCCCCAAACAATGGACTAAATTCTCTCATATATCTTAGGTAAATTAAACTTAGTAAAATAAAAATAATGACAAAACCAGACTGAGCGATATTGTTTTCTGACTAATGCCGACTAACCATAATTCATTATACATGGTTTACGCCATTGCAAAATTCACACAAAGTGAGCAATTTGAGCAATTACTTAATGTGTTTTAAGGATTTTTCTCTTTTTTTTCTCAAATGATTTGAACTTTTTCTGTTGTTAACTTGAACAGTATTGAAATTTTGAAAAATTTGAAATGCTCAATAAATGTAAAGATTTTCAGAAAAAGTTGGAATTTGCGATAAAAGCAGAGATATTCTGTTTCAAACATAAAGGCGCGACAAATACACATTTATAATGCAGACAGCTGTGTGACTCTCATACATTAACTCAAAAGCTTACATTGTTGCCTGCATGTTCAAATTTTTGGGACAATTTTTTCTACTGAACACATTTATTTCTATATCATGCAAGCTGTAGTCTTTTTAACTGCTAAGTTCTCTTTGTTACTTGAAACACATAAGCAAGGAACAAAAATGGAAGCGGCAGCAAAGGCACTTCAGTATGCCGGGCGTAGAAATGAACTACCTTAGTTCAGTATTATTACATCTTTGATTATTGGGCATAATTCATAATCGATCAATTTAAAATTTGTGAGAACAAAAATTATTACAAAATGTTAAATATAAATTAGGAAAAATTATTATAAAATGGAATAAAATTTAAACTGTATATTTTGATAAACTCGTCTTAATCTTAAATAAAAAAGAGAGTTGATAAATATTCAGAAAACAATTTCTCTATCTGTCTGTGTTGCTGTCATTCTACATGTTTATATAGCAATTGTAATATTCTTTAACCAGTGGCTGTTGTAATGTGTTTCCTACAGTTGTGCACATTTTACAAGAATTTAATCTATTTCCTTATTTTCCAGGCATCATTCTGGACGATGTTATATCGGACGTATTCGTCAGCCCAACATTACTACGTGTTGTGAGAGTCTTCAGAATTGGACGTGTGTTGCGTCTGATCAAAGCGGCCAAAGGAATCCGAAAGCTGCTGTTCGCCTTAATAATCTCCCTTCCTGCTCTGTTTAATATTGGAATGTTGCTGTGTCTTATAATGTACATATATTCCATAATCTGTCTATCAACATTTCAAAATCTTAAAATCACTGGAGTTCTGGATGATGATGTTGTTAACTACAAAACATTTATCAACAGCTTTATGTTGATGTTTCGTCTGTCTACTGCTGCCGGTTGGAACGATGTCTTAGAGACAGTTTTACTTCAGCCCCCTGACTGTAATAATGAATATTACATAAGGGGTGATGGTGAAAAGGTCTATGGATCACCAGGAGACTGCGGTACACCATGGTTGGCGGTTTTAGCCTTGACTTCCTACATAATTATTATATACTTAGTGGTGATTAACATGTTTATTGCAGTGATTTTAGAGAACTTTAATCAGGCCCATGAACAAGAAGAGGTGGGCATAACAGAGGACGATTTTGACATGTTTTATGCAGTTTGGGAGCGGTATGATCCTCTGGCTACACAGTTCATTAAGTATGAACAACTATCCAACTTTGTGGCAGATCTTGAACAGCCGTTGGGAATCCCGAAACCAAATGAAATAGCCTTAGTTTCTTTTGATCTGCCAATTGTTGAAGGAGATAAACTCCATTGTTTGGACGTGCTAATGGCCCTTGTGAGGTATGTGCTAGGGAACGTGGAAGAAACTCCAGAGTTTAGGCAACTGCATGAGCAGATGGAATTAAGATTCCAAGAAGCGTTCCCCACGCGTGTTAACACAACGAGAAAGTCAACAACAATGACGCGTAAAAAGGAGGATGTGGCAGCCAAAACACTGCAGCGTGCCTGGCGCAGCTGGAAGGCTCAAAAACAAATGAAAAATATTGCAGCACTGGCCTTGCAACAGCAGAATCAAAAGAAGGTGGGTAGTGTAACAGAAGCACGTGCGGGCAAAACTAGTAGTATTCGTAGCTTAGGGAACAGATTAAGTACGGCATTAAGTGCATTCTTCACTCCTTCCCGTCCCAGCAGTGCTATCAGCAGACTTAGTGTTAAGAGTGTATCTTCTCCCTCAACATCAACAAATACTGATGTGAAGAATAGGAAAGGCAAAGTTCAAAGCGCTTTAGAGGTACCGAAAGTCTCCATACTGTACAGTCCAGATAAAGATGCGGATATTGAATTATGACAGGGGCCTTAGCTTTGTATACATGTCCACATAAATTATTTATCCAAGTCTGTTGTTATTATTGTATGTTTGGTAGGCATGATTATTTATATATCTGAATGTGTTATATGTATATATTTTTTTTTTTAATTTAAATTTAACATCATTGGCTCAACATACTCATTACACATGGTCTATTCTAGATATGAAGGCCATGAATACAGGTTTAAATTTGAAGAAAAAAATGTGAAAATGTTTCACGGGCAGTATTACAATCCCTGTTCAATATAAAAGAGCCATTTGAAAATGATACAGTGTGGATTTTATCTTATTATCATACTGCATTTTGAATGGACTGAAAATGTTTTACTGATATGTCGAGTATCAATTTAATCATTATTTTTATATATGTATATAATTGAGATGAGTATACATGTAATATGTTTATGGAAATAAACAATTTTAGTCGAATTTTGTAAATACAAGCTTAAATGATTAAAGGGATTGCCAGCAATAAAAGATGAAAGTTTGGTATAATATATTTGCTTATGAAAACAAAGTTCACTGCTATTCACTCCAAACTAAAACTATTAGGGATCCTACATGGTTGTGTGGTTTAGGGTGATGTCATCTAATTATCACTTACCTATCACCACTTAGGTCCTCGGTAGCCAAGCTTGGTCCAAAAACTAAACTTTTTATCGGAGAAAGTTTGCCAGTTACCTATTAAAAAATGATGGTGATACTACTTAGATTCAATCTGAGGTCTTCCTTCAACAATAAAACTGGATATGCGATAACATGTCATGTGTTAAAAATGGCACCAAACCCTATTAAAAAATGTAATTTGAAATAAAATGATATTGAATGACGGTATTTGCTTGAGGCTTTACTTACATTAATACATTGTTGCCCAGCTGGGTTGCTGGCAGTCCCTTTCAAGACTTTCTTATGTGATCTCTATGCTTTGAACTTATGCATTTAAAGTTGATACAAAACACTGATTATATATGCAGACTATGAATTCAAGTCTTCATTTTAAAGATCTTCATCTTAAATTCTTGTGTGTGTGTTTTTTTGTTTTTTTTTGTGATTCCAGTTCCATGTGATTGTATTTTTGTTTTTGTTTGGTTACTGTTAAACACTTTTTATTAGCGAGAACTTTTTAATTCACGAGTTTCAAACCTCGCGAATTCAACAATTTCGCGATTATTACAATCATGTTCACTGTCGGAATGCTTAAAATATCCGAATAAAAAAAGCATTTCTGGCATTATTACTTTTTGACCGTCGCGAATTCAACATTTCATGTATAAATAAGATAGGACAAATCAGAGCAACTTCGCAAAATAAAGTTCACGCGAATTTTAAGTATTTTACAGTAGTTAATAAGCATTACAAGATTATTATCTACATAGATGAATGCCAATTAAACCACTGGAAGATATTGTAGTTGATTCGACATGGCAAACAAACCTCTACACGCTAGTGGGAAAAAAAATTGAATATATTTATTATCAAATGAAAGGGATTAAAAAACATTTAATTTCAGGTAGTTTAATACATTATTCAAATTATTTTGATTAAAATTAAACCAACATCTACTATTTATATTGACATACCATTTACAAACTAAAGAATCCTGGTACGGATTTAAAATGCATGTAGCTCTCCAGCTGGGTATACAGCATTTGGTTCTAAGTCATTACGTTCTTGTAAATTGTACACTCATCTATTAGTAGAATGGCACATTACAAAGATGATAGAGTCTAGTTCAGGCTTTTAGCAACTTAATGATTAGGTTTATAGTTATTTTACCGGTAAGCAAGTGTTTTAAATGTCACATGCTTGTTACATTCATTTTTACTTTCATAAAATGTTTTAATTAATCCCCCTATTCAATCAAAGAAAACCCAAGCTGAATGTCATTGTTCATGGTCATCAAATGTTTCAACGTATAAGAAGTTTTGTAATATTCACTTTTGAAAAATTTAAAAATGCCCATAGGGGCATTCTGTGATAGTAAATATTTAAAAAAATCAGATGAAAGTGGATAAATTGTTTAATTCATACTTCAATTTAATAAAAATGTATTTACCAGAGTAGTGTTTTTCACTTGAAAAGATTGTGTAATTGAAACAACAGCAAACATAAACCAGTTATATTCATGATGCTTAGTTGGTTTCCACTGCACATATTAACCTTAGAGAATATATAGGGTTATATAACAAAATAAAAAATAAAAATTGTACATGTACATATAATTATATTCATTAATGACAAAAGTGCTCTATTCCCTATGATGTTTTTAAACAATTTTCCTTTTATCCCTAATATGCTCAACTTGTTTTCAAAACACTGAATGCCTTTGTTGGAGGATGAATGTTGAAAGATATTGCGTAATGCATTATTATATATTAACCATTTCAGTATCATAAAATTTAAAATGCTCATGCAGAATGTCTCATCTTTAATTTCATGTAATGTACATGTATGTGTAAAAAAGACATTGTGTGTTTTTTTCAGCATTTATAAACATTATCTGGTTATGTCTTTTCTTTTATCAGTTTTATTGGAGATGTGTTGACATTACTGTACAGTGATCCGTTTTAAAGGACAACATTAATTATGGCATTAAATCTTTACAGTGATCAGTTTTAAAGGACAACATTAGTTTTGACATTAAATGTTTACTGCGCTCAAATTTAAAGGAAGAATGTTGATAATTTATATGTACTAAGATCAGTTTAAAGGACAAATGTTGACAGTAAATCTTACATTTTTAGTAAAATTTACTTCAAATTTTCATAGATGTATCAGTCTAAGTTTGATCAATTTAGGCCATTCTTCTTTCGGATGATATATAATGCTATCTGACCTAGCCAGACTCGCCCAACAACCATTTTGGAAATTCCAGCGATTTGAAATTCAGTCGTCTCAGTTCAAAACATTTTATATGAGAAGGTTACTTGTGAAATAGTTTGTTATTTGATACTGTGAAGTAGCATGTACCCTGAAAAATGTATACATAGCTAGGTTGTTGACACGTAAAAGCAGACATTAGATGAAATCATTCTTCCTTTGATGAAAAAGCTGATGTTAAAAGTCCATTTAATGTACATTAAAAATGACCTTTAAAACAAAATAAAACTCAAATTGGTGTGCAAATGTATTTCAGTACTATATTTTATGTTTCCTTATATAAAAAAATAATATCTTTTTACATATTAACTGCATCTGATTTTTTTTTTTTTGTAAACATATATTTCCACTTCGCTAGTCATTTTGTTTCATTTTGACATTAAGGATGCTAAATACAAATTCCTTCAAGACAATTGTTATGCAGTCTTAACATGTATTTTGCTTGGCTACTAAAATTTGTTCCAGCAACCATTTGTATCTAGCAACCTTAATAATTATCCAGATAAAAATTGCATTTTTGTACAGACTTCGTAAATAACTTCCTACTGTAGGACTTAAGTTTTACCATTCATCCTGTGATATTTTATCTATATATACTTTGTACATTGTGATATGCTTAATAATTGTTAATATTTCATCTGAGATTTGCATTTTGCGTTCGTTTCCAAAACCTTAAAATGTATTATGCACATTTTATGTATGTTATTGAGCAGAAAAAATGAGGAATATGTGACCTTTTGTTTTTTTAACATTTTACTTGTAGAATGAGCCATTACAACGATATATGATCAGTGTTTATGCAACCCACTGTTAACCTCTGTGGTACTTCAATGGCCATATAATAACTTATATTTTAACCAACGTGAGTTTAGGAATTCATATTAAAATTCCTTTTGAATCACTGTATTTTTCAAAAAAGTAAACTTTTTTTTATCAGCCATGTTGGTTTTATCATCAGTACCAAAAAGCTGGTGTGCTTGATGGGACAGCTCTTCACACAAGAGGTAATCAAAACATAAACAAAAATATATTTAAATACATTTATCCCAATGTGGGATTAAAACCAGAAATTTATGATGTTGCTGATGGGATAGAAAATTAAATTTATGCATACAAAGTTATAAATTAAGTTTCTCCTTCATAATATATACATCAAATTCAATAGCAGCCTCCTTTGAGATGCCATTTTGAAATCCTGTGATCTTCAATCACTAGCTTTTGCTCGAACTTTGAGGAAAGCGGTTCTAAGAATAGAAGTATCAGCAATTTAATCAAAATGTCATTAGACGTGTGACTTCATCTTTTACTTCTTAGTTCACAGTAAACCACACCAGCCTCATGAATTAAGTAATCAGATTACTGATGCCAAGCAACAGCAAAATTTGAAAGGCCAGTACCCAACACCAGTCAATACTGGTACCCAACACCAGCTAATGGCAGTACCCAACACCAGCCAATACTGGTACCCAACACCAGCTAATTCTGGTACCCAACACTAGCTAATGCTGATATCCAACAACAGCTGATACTGGCACTCAGTAACAGCTAATGCTGGTACCCGACAACAGCTTATACTGGTACCCAACACTAGCTGATAATGGCACTCAGTAACAGCTAACGCTGGTACTCAACAACAGCTAAAGCTGGTACCCAACAACAGCTGATACTGGCACTTAGTAACATCTAATGCTGGTACCCAACAACAGCTCACAGCAGCTAATACTGGTACCCAACAACAGCTGATGCCGGTAGGCAACACCCGTAATCTTTATTACCCAGTAAATAAACTGATGTGTCCATGTATACTATAACAAATTTACACCCCTTGCCAAAAAGTATTATTGCACTGTGATATTTGAATGACTGTGTGTTTTTCATACAGAAAATGAGTGCAAGAATTTGAATGTATTCTAACATATTTGCCTGCCGTACTTTTTTTTTCTAATGGTTATTTTCCCCCCCAAGTGCATTTTGATGTTTTCAGTTTAAGTGTAAATATTCTCATGAATTTTAATGTGATTTCTTTTTTAATTAATATGATGTATGTAATTGAGATATGATAATTGTTGAACACACACTTACACTGCTCATATGGCTAGACGTTCCCCGAGACGATCTGCTTGTACCTTTGGACGTTTTCGTTGTTACATTGTTGATATAAGGCATATTTTTTCTCATGTCCCTGCTACAAAATTTATAATCCACCTCTTTTCATCCAAGTCATGCTCAGCTCATTGTTTATATATATATATATATATATATATATATATATATATATATATATATATATATATATATATATTGAATTGACATTTCACTTGTACATGGTTTGATGCTGAGTCAATGTATCATGTGTGTTATGATTTTTAACAATTCTGTGTATATGGAATAATCTGTTATCCTCTGGGGTTTTTCATGAATTAATCAATGACTATTTCTACACTACTTTAACAACATCATTTAAGATTTTTATGCATCTCATAGTTTATAACTGAATCATTTTCAATGTAGCTGTTTATAAAGTGGACATGTCATCAAAAAGAATTGTATGTATCTGTCTATCTGATATATATCTGTATATTTATGTGTGTGCGTGCGTGCGTGCATGCGTGTGTGTTCGTTTGCTGCTATTCATCTTCTGTATTCTAGTATTTCATCTTGGATAATAAGTGCAGTAGTGGTTTCATATGACTAACTGATACACGAGTGTAATAAACCTGTCACCTATTCTATGTTATAACCTTAGTGTAATATTAGTATCGATTCATCACTGGGTGTTTTCTACAGGCTCTCATACAATAAATGCTCGGCTATTTGCCATGACATTTAATTACATAAATCTGTTATATTGAATAATCTTGAGACAGTTAGGTCATACAATAACTGATGGAAACTAATATAATTATACAAAGTCTTTAAAAACTTTTTTTCTTGGTTCTTCTAGAAATGATCTGAATAAAAAAATGGTATTTTTAGGATTTTTGTGATAAAATGGATCTTATGTTTATACTTACTTATATTAAATCTGTGATGTCTAGTGACTTCAATGTCTCAAAGTTTTTGAAAGTGCATAAATATGAAATGATGTTGTATCACGACACTTTGTTTTAATATATACAGAGATATATACATATATACAAATGATAGGTTATATGCTTTCTCTGTGGACATCAGAATGACTCCGAGTAGAACCACCATCCTTCCGCAAGTAACTGGCAAACTTATGACACAAAACTTTTGGACCAACCTAAGCTCAATCCCAGGACCATACCAGTGATTAACCAACAGCATCTTAGACCACTCAGCCATGGAGGACTGACCGTTTCGTTTCATGATAATCTGAATTTGGTGTGAAGTTATGGACAGTTTTTGCTCAAGTTTAGAGCCATTCAGTGTTGTTATATTTTTCATTTTTTACACGAAAACACAAATATTGACATTATATTTTTTGTTTTTTTTGTTGAATAATAGTAACATTACTATTAAAATAAAATGACTGCGCTTATTACCTGAAATGAAATGATTGTGAATGTCTTATAACTAAGTATTAATATTCTAGAAAGGTCTGGTCTGTTGTCATATCTTCACAATATACAATGTAGGGCATGGCAAAAAATGGATAGCTATCATTTGAAAATGGATATAAATCTAATTTTAATGATTTTCTCACAAGTCGAGAAAATGAATTCTGTGATTCAGATGAAAATTGTTATTTTAATCATAAAATTTCATCCAAAAAGATGGAATGGTTTATTCAAATTGGGGATTTGAAATATGTTATATAGTGAATATATGACAAGAGACCTTTACATTGGAATATTCCTCACATGGGAGGATGTCTCCTCTCACGATTAATTAGACAAAGAATTGTCATAGCATTTATTTTTGTATGGATGCTTCATCCCCATTTGTGATTATGTATTGGAAACCTCGTTTTATTCAAAACTGTATGTTAAGGATATAGTTGACTATATAAAATAGAGGCTACATATGGGATATTTATTTGTTTTCCCAGACTTGTTAATGTTTGTTTCACCCCTTCTTCTGGCCTCAGCCATCTGATGCTACGTTGACCAAAGGTTTATCAATAAAACATAAATACAAGGCTGCATCCATTATCTTTTACCTTACCAGATGTCTTGTTTATATTGTGTATAATAACTTCAATCTCTCTTTTTATAGCTTTAGATTTGAATATTTAGCATCAATTTTCTGCCATCGAGGACCATCAGTTAACTGGACCACTCTTACAGGTTAACCAGTACTTCAGCACACCCATCTCTGCAAGTGAATGATAGCTTTTTCACTTGAATCAGCAGTGAGAGACAAATGGCAATGAGATGCAACATTGTATATAAATTATGACAGAGACTGTTGTCAGGCAGGAAGTTGAACTCATGACCCCTGGATTGAGTCAAACACACTACCAACTGAGCTAACTGAGCATGGCTTATATAATAAAGCCCAGAAGACAGTATGTTGTTAACTCTACCAGATGTGGGGAGATACGACTTTTACAATTACAATCTGCAATTTGATAGGTGTGCATAGAAATTCATTTGAAAGATTGGACTGATCACTGGAAGGTACCCAAGTTCAAACATGACGTGTATTTTAATACTATAAAATGAACAAATATGGGAGGGGTCTTGGGATGGTACCAAAACTGGAATGGGGCAGAGTGTTTAATTTAATACAAAATAAAATTAAACAGGAACTGTCAGAGTGACAGCGCGCTCGACTTTTAGAATATTTGTCACAAAAAAACAAATTTGATTGAGACAGATGTCAAATCTAAGCAATCAAGAGTTATCTAACTAACTAAATTGAGAAGGTCTTATAACTGCCCTGTATGAAGGTTAAATCCAATACATGTAAAGGCTGTTGAGTTGCAATCAAATACATTGACAAAAACTTTAAACCAGAATTTGTATTCTATTAATGCAAGAGTTGTCATACTTAGTTATTGGAAAATCTTGTGTGAAGTTTCAATCAAATACATTAAGTGGTTGGTGAGATACTGACTTGATATAGCTTGCATGCTAAACTTTAACCATAATTTCTAAGTCAAACAAGGGCAATAATTTTACATTATAGTCACCCAGGAGTTATCTAACTTAGTTATTGTAGTATGTTTGATGACTGGAAAATCTTGTGTGAAGTTTCAGTCAAATCCATTAAGTGGTTGGTGAGAAATTGACTAGTTATTACTTGCACGCAAAACTTTAACCAAAATTTCTAAGTCAAACAAGGGCAATAATTTTGCGTTATAGTCATCCAAGAGTTATCTTACTTAGTTAATGTAGTATGTTTGATGACTGGGAAGTCTTGTGTGAAGTTTCAATCAAATACATAGTGGTTTGCGAGATAGGAACTTGCATGCAAAACTTGAACCAAGGTGTGACGCCAACGCCACGTGAGTAGAAAAGTTCTCTTTATTCTCCGAATAGTAAAGTTAACAAGAGGGCCTGAGGACGCTCTACTGACTCATAGTTGCCATAGCACTTTTTGAAATTCTACTATGCAATAGCAACATCGGGGCGGGGTCATTTTTAACTCTAGGGACACCATTTGAACAAATCTAACAAAACTATAGTTGGTCATCATTACTACATAAACATTTTGAAAATCTGTTGGACCGTTCATGAGAAAAGACTTTTAAGTTTTGGACTATTTTTAGTAACGGTGGCCATCTTGAATATTAGATAGAAACAATAAATCTTTTGTATAGTCTCCTATGCAATAGAAACATCCATGTGAAGTCTCAGTTTAATTGGCCTAGTGGTTTCAGAATGAATGAATAAAAAAGAGAATTTTCTGTTTTCCCATTGTATCTCTAAGTAAAATTCTAAGTCCCCTTACAGGGCCTCTATATATCTTAGCCCCTAAATTCTTATCTGCAAACAAACCCCTACACTTAGGGATAATTTATATCAAATATGTACAAATCTGACATACCGGTTCTTAAGAAAACAATTTTACTAATTCCCAATTTGTACCCTTTTGGGGCCCCTCCTGACCCCTTAAGACATGTAGGAACCCAGTCATTTTTACAAATCTTAACCGCCTTTACGTAACAATGCTTTAGTGAAGATATAGGCCAAATCATTTCCATTTAAAAAAAAAAAAAAAATATTATATTGACATGTGTCCCCTTATTGAACTCTCGGGGCAGGGTCATTTTTAACCCAAGGGACACCATTTGAACAAATCTAACAGAACTATAGTTGGTCATCATTACTACATAAACATTTTGAAAATCTGTTGGGCCGTTCATGAGAACAAGATTTTTTAAGTTTTGGACTATTTTTAGTAACAACGGCCATCTTGAATTTCAGATCGAAAAAAAAAAATCTTCTGTATAGTCTCCTATGCAATAGAAACACCCATGTGAAGTTTCAGTTTAGTTGGCCCAGTGGTTTCAGAGAAAGTGCTGCTAACAGACGACAGACGACAGAGGACAGACAATGCGCCATCGCATAAGCACTTCTGGCCTTTGGCCAGTAGAGCTAAAAATGGGAGCTGGTGATTTATATCCTGTGTTGGAGTAAAAGCATGCACATGTATACCAAGTTTTATTCATATAACTGCAAGCAATGTACATCTACGATCAGCTTACACACAAAAAACAAAAACGCAGAGTTTAAAACGCAAATGTGATCTTTTCGTCTTGGAGGACCTATATTGGCCGACTACTGGTAATGGAATTACATCACAGTGGATTCGAACAAAGACAAAAAAATGCATATTAATATTTCAAAGTATCATTTTATTCAACAATTTTGGCAGTATAAATGTACACTGTACTTAATTAATCGTGCAGATCCTGATGGCACTGTAAGTGTTTGGTACCGTTAATCAAATAGGTTCATTATCATCACAGGCATGCACAAACAAAACACATGTTGCTTAAATAAATAAATTACAAAAAGCATGACCAGTACCTGGCAGAGAGATGAACACCCGTTTCTATCGGAAGCAACTCAAAACATCAAAAAGTCAGTTATGCTTTATGCCATCATAATGTAATACACTGATGGTCTTACAATGTTTTGCAAATCATCATCACATTGTATCTAGGTCAGCGACTTATTGTCCGAAAAAGAATACATGCCCAACCTTAAGGTGTATCGAATGCTCCACACACCTTTGTATACATGTACAGTAGTCTAACAAATATGATGTCACTTGTACTTTCTTTAAAAGACCTAAACCCATTTTTTTCTTTTAAAACAATCAAACTACACCCTGGAATAATATAAAACATTCAAATGCCATTCCAATATAATAAAACCTTTATCAAAAGCTAAAGGTTGACTCTCCCCTTCCTCCAATACTCAATCTTGCCACACTACTCAATATATTACATTTCAGGAATTATAAGTGTGACCTTTATCTTTAAGCTACAGACTTTGGCACCTTGCGTAAAAGGAAATTGGAGACCCAATCTCCAGTGGAATTGAATATTGTCTGTTATCTATTCTATTTTAGCTTTCTTTTCGCTATTGAATCTGAAACAAGAATTTTGTGAAACTTAACAAATACCATATATAAAAGCAACAATAACAGTTTTCTCTTATAAAATGAATAATCTAAAATAAGATTACTGGTTACATGAGGAAGGACCGTGGTTCTACTCAGATTTATTTTGGGGTTTTCCTTCACTAATAAAACTGGATATGCCATGTATAACATTATTATAACATAAAACATGTTGGAAATGCCTTTAAATAAACCCATTAAAAAATTATAATAAAATTGATAAAAAGTTGTGGCCATCACATTAAATGCTTATTTGTAAAGCACATCTTTAATTAAAAGAAAAAAACTTTTTTTTAACATTTACATAATAACAAAGTACACAAAAATACTTTTATAACAATACTTTTATAACTGATTTAGTTCATCAATAGATATATTTTATTTTAAACTATGCTAACAAATCCTCACATACAAAATCTACATTTCGAAAGTGTTGAAAATCTAAATTATTAAAACATGAAGATATGTCTATAGACTGAATCCACATTTTGCACATGTGCAATATCAGGAATTACTTTCATGAATTTGATGCTCAATAGCTCAACAGTGCTAACAAAAAACAAGAGGGCCAAGATGGCCCTTTATCGCTCACCTGACTAACCTTGAGTCACCCAACATAAGTAGATTATATAATACATGTACGCTCAAAATTCCAGAAAGATGAGATTGGCAAGTAGTTCGAATTTTGATTTGTTTTGAATATGTAACAGATGCGTAGAAGAGTTCAAACCTGGTAGAGGTTCACCTATGGTAAATGTCAGTGAAATTACAACAAAATCAGGTCAGTAGATTCTGACAAGAAGGCTTTTGAAGTTTTTACTATAGATGCAAACTAAGATAAAAATCCAGTTCCAGCACAAAACTAACCTGTTATGTTTATGAACGGTTTCAAACTAAAGCATTAGACTAAACTATTGTGGATGAAACAATCTGCAGTTCCAGCACAATAAATATTCCTATGAGTTTCAAACACAAGCCTTCCAAAAGTACATCACTTGAAAAAATCTTTGTCACAGTGAATTCTCCCCCAAAAAACAATTAAGCTCCTCCTCCGATTTGACACTGAAAATCTCAAATTTCTTGCTGTTATGAAACTAGCTAGAAATATGGTATTGCTTTATAATGAAGCAGTAAACCATCCCTGTCTGAACCAGAAAAACTCTGACTTTTATATTCAGATTAACACCTATTATAAAAGTGGTTCATGATATTTGAATAATATGAATAATATTTCAATCATTGATTTTAATTGTATCATTCATCTTTTTATGATGAGTTATCTTTTACAACTTAAATCTGGTATAATATTGTATAATAATAGTAAAAAAAAAAAGTTTATTTAAAGAGTTTATTACCTCTTCTTATAATAATTGCTATATACAGACATTTATGCTATAAAACAGGGGGAGTAACTTGACATAAAACTAGCCCCACCCGCTGGCTGCCATGTTTTTTGACGAATCAAGATGGCTTGAACAAACTTGGTAGAGAGTCACCCAAGGAACATTTCTGTGAAACTATTTAAAAATTGAGCCAGTAGTTTCAGACAAGAAGATTTTTTAAGTTTTTACTATAGCTTATACAGTGAACTATCCCCACCCCCTGGCTGCCATGTTTTTTGACGAATCAAGATGGATTGAACAAACTTGGTAGAGGGTCACCCAAGGAATATTACTGTGAAACTATATCAAAATTGGTCCAGTAGTTTCAGAGAAGTTGTTAAAAGCTAAAAGTTAACGACGAACACCAGGCAATCACAAAAGCTCACCTGTGAGCCTTTGGCTCAGTTGAGCTAAAAACCCACATAAATTGGTTTCTAAATTAGAACAGATAGCATTTAATATGCCTTGTAAAGCTGGCCTGTACTCAAACTGACATCAGTTATACCAAATACTGAATATTTGTAATTTTAACTCTGAGAGCATTTCACTTTAAAAAAATGAAATACCGTTATGTATATATTTCTGACTTCCAGATATCAGTTAAATTTTCACAAGTTATCGAAAATGTTTTGATTTGTCATACTGTATTTCTATTGTCAGATGAAATTTGTTTATTTGAAAAATATTTGCAGCAGTGCTTTGTTTTTAAGGTATCTCAGTGTACTTTTTGGTTCAATGAATGGCATGTCATATCCATCCATATCTTTAACCATACTCATTTTTTCTCATGTAATCAAAAAGATTAGCAAGTCTTACAAAAATATAACAATAAATTTTAAGATGTAACAAAACAAGTTGTCGAATACACCCAGTTTTAAGGCTTACACTTTAAACATGTTTCTTAGACCACTCATAAAGCAAAAATTTAAAAATTCTTTTTTACTTTTGTGTCAATAATAGGTAGGTTTTTCATCCCAACATGTCTCAATTAAGATGGTTTTATCATAATTTTTATTGATTAAAAGTACAAAAGAGATGACAATTAATATAAGCTTTTTTCACAATTTGATAAAAAAAATTTTTTTTACTCCCAATACTTTAAATTTTCCACTGTGGTAGTTGTACCCAAATTTTTATCTAAAATAAAACAAATAAAAATTGACAGCATCTTCTATTAAACTATAAATTAACAAATATATACTACAAGAAATATTCTAAAAAAAAAATTCTACATAATCATGCCCCTTTGCTTGTTATAAAGATAGAAGTAGACTGACAAATAAGGATTTAATTCTGGATTTTAAAAAGTACACATCAAGCTAAATAAAACAATTACTGGCAATAATTAATTTACATAATTACTTCAGACAGACCATTACTAACAATCAATCAAATACCATAAAATACAGCTCAAATAAGGGAAAATGAAAGTTGCATGGACTAAACAAACCATACAGACTACAAACAGTTTTACACCGAAGAGTGAATACATACAGACTTCTTGTCTATGTGTTCAAGATACCATCTTTATAGTTCTAACACTTTTTTCTAACAGTACATTTATGTATACAGACATACCTTGTCATTAATTTGATAAAAATCTTTCATTGCAAATTGCTTTCTAAAATAATCAATTGAAGAAATGAAACTTGGAATGAGGTTCTACAAAGCTGTACATTGATAATTCTTTGGCAAAGACAACATGTATACAATACCCTGGCTCATGATCCAGTATGACTGATATACTTATGTAGAACAAACACTTCAGGACTATTACGTCAAAAACTTCCACTGAAATAACGTTTCCATAAATGATGTCACTCTCTATTTCGATAGCACTACATGGTGATTAAATATTGGGGTTTTCATATACATGATGCTTATAACATGGCTATGTTTACAATGCCCTTTGTCTCCCACAGACACACTAACAAACAAAATTTGACATAAATACGAAATTGAAGTCAAATCCATTTCATATTTGAAATGGCTACAACAGGTTATGTATAAAATTTCTTTAACTGTAATAAATTAATGCAATATTTCAAAAATGCAAAATAAATGAAGTTAGATGTATCTAACCGTTATAATATTTTTGCATATTTTCTCTTTATTTTCAGTTCAACTCACCGAAATAACTAACAATAGTAATGAACATAAATGTTCATCATTTGGCTATATACCAATATCTGTCTGGATATCAATACAACCTCTCCAACACTATATGCTTACAGTCTCGAGGTTTTGGACATTTATGCATTGTATTAAAATTAGTTCTTCAAGAAATTTGTCAGAACCCGTCAATATCGAAATATCAACTGCTTTACTTTCCATTGCAAAAAACTATGTTAAGCAAAGTAAGTAATATTACAGTATATTATTATTTTTTTATTAAATACACAGTGTTTTACATATAAACATTCCTGGACATCTATGTGCCACCGTTACGAGGGCCATCCTGATATGTAGGTATTAATAATAAACCATTCACTATTAAATGTCCAAACTGAAATCTACATAAAGCTTTCCATATGTAACTGCAATTTTACAACACAAGAACATACTGTGTAAACCACTCACATCATTTATAATGTATGCCATTATGTATGTTTCGTGAATCTGGGGTGCAACTATTATCGGAGAACAGTCAGAGTGACCTGTTCTTGAATTTAGGGATGAGGAGTTTTCATTGGAAGTGTTTAACCACACCAACAGGATAAGGCTTCAAGCATTAACTTGCACCAAAAAGCAATCTGTTATCTCCCTTTCTGCTGAAAAGTCACTTTTCCAATCACAATAATGATTATTATATAAGGCAGAGGGTCTTCAACACGGCAAGCTCCGTGTCCTTGGTGAATGGACAACTCACGTGTAAATCAGATCAACAACGCCCCTGCAAACCTGCAGTCACATACACATATATCTAGCACTTCTCACATATCTGACACATCATCTAACATACGGCCTTGGCTAATGGCTCGCCTTCCATTGTTCTAGCCAGGTAATTATTTTCTCCAAATTATCTTCCAAATCTTCTGGTGTATTACTGGGCAGTTCATGGACAATATCGTGTTTGTAAGCACCTCTCGCCTCCTCCAAGATCGTCTGGAATATCTCACACTGTATGTTGTCTTCAAGCTTTTTCCCTGCATAACCTCTAAAAATATTTTTAAAAATACTGAATCAATTAAAAAGCTTTATACTGAACTTCTGTATTTCTACACTGCTAATAAATGTCAATTTTATTCATGAATCATGTATTGCTAAACCTATAAAAGGGGTAGAAATTGCTATAATTATCACTGCAGCGTGCACATGACAAATATATATGTACATATTGCATTTATATGCATATGCATAAAAAAATTATATATATAAATATATATATATATATATATATATATATAAAATTAAAATAATCCAGTATGTTGCTAATTTGAAAGAGTCATAACACTGCTACAGGAGTGTATTCTGGCGGATGTTGCAGTCAGATGAGTAAGAATTTGTAAATGCTAGTCCACCAGGGTGAGTACATTTCTGCTGCACAATTATACCAAAATATGAAAAAAGTATTGTAAAATTAAAGTTTCTTTATCATGTAATCATAAAACAATATCTGAATTAGCATGACTTCATAAAACACGATCAACAGGGATATCTTTTCAGCTGAATTGTTTTTCAGACAGAAATATTTTTTTTCAAATCTATTGTTAAGCCACTGGTTTTTATATATATATTTTTTATGGCATTTCAGCGCTACTTAGAGATTAGTATTGTAATTTCTTACATTCTATTTAAGAAACAGGCGCAGGGCCTGGTGAGCTCAGTACGTCTGACAATCAAGCCAGGGGACGGGAGTTCTAAACCCCATCTAGTCAATCCCTGTGATGACTGATATACAACATTAAGCCTCATTGTCATTCATCTCATCTCTCAGCTGGTTGAAGTGGTAATGTTATTATTTTCTTGCAGAGATAGGAGTGCTCAAATTCTGGTTAACCTTCCAGGATCCCAGGAAAGAATAGTTAGGTTAGCTGATCTGATGCTAAATATCATTAACTATTACTTAAGAAAAAAAAAAAATTCAATTATGTCATTCATAACAATTCATGTGAATGCAACTCATCCAAAACAGTTGTATAAAATAACAACATGATAAATTTTACAATTTACACAACTATCAACACTACAAAGTTACTGTTACCTGTTTTCAAGACGTTGGTATAATGCCGAGTTGTCTGTACGTAGAACAAATACAATGTCATACCAGCGCTCAGGGAAAAAATCGCAGCCATGGTAGTCTACAACGTTCCCTCCTTCACCCATCTGCTGTTCCAACTCATCAATTACCTGGGAATAAACATAAGTACCATTATAATAAATAGGTTCCCAAACTGCATCATGTGATGGTTGAATACATATATTAAGTGTCCTCGGTGGCCGAGTGGTCTAAGGCGCCATCTCAATATCACTCAACTCTCGCCACTAAGGTTGTAGGTTTGAGTCGCGCTCACTCTAAAACTTTATGTGAGAAAATTTACCAGTTACTTGCGGATATGCCATATATAACCTGAAATGTGTTGAAAATGGTGTTAATACAATTAAAGAAAAAAAAAGAGTATTTAGACATCATATTTTCTCTCCATGCATCATTTTTTATCAAAAAAATGTACCGTATATCGTCGGCCATAAGTCGAATTTTTCAGACTCCAAAATCACTCTCTGAATCCCTACTCGACTTATGGCCCCGTCCTAGTCCCGAGTGATGATTTTTTTTACCAACGGTCAGCTCCTACTGAAGTTTTGAACGTCGAATTTCAGTTTCAGCAACAGTCTATATGAACAATGACACCAAAGTGCAGAATTGAATTACACTCTTGTCAATCAACTATGCATCTCGCAAACACAAAGGATGATTACGTCATACGTGGAAAGTTACTTTGTTCATGGAAAACTCTGATTGACAGTTGAAAAAAATGATCGGTTTCAATTAGACGCTTGATGTTTTAACTCTATGCAAGGGAAACCTTGATCTTGGTCAGCCGAACGATTGCGCTGCCTAGCAACCTATGCGATGTTGGCACGGGGTGTAAACATATATGCCGAAAATTGCCTTGGGATATTTGGGTCAGAAGTAACCGATTATTGCAATTTGCATTCCCACATATGTGGTGACACTTATCCACGGATTACAGAATATACCAAATATTCAACAGAAGACTGCATTTGTTTGTCGGCATCATATTTGCCGTTGATTCGATAACGGTACATGAACGTATACTGGCGTAAGGTCAGTTGTGAGTGCAGGCAATCGCTACTGTAGGAATTTTAATATTTAGGTGACCCAAATCTCACCCACTTCCTTTTCGAAAATTCTGGGTCGACTTAAGGAAGGGTCAATGCAAAAAACTGAGATCTGAAGGTCAAAAAGTCCCCTCGACTTATGGCCCGACTCGCCTTATGGCCGACGATATACGGTACTCACAAATGGACTTACAAAATAAACATAAATATATTTACTTTTACATTTCTATCAAATACCTATCACAAAATACAACATGTACATTGTACCTATTCATTTTTCTTTCAACAATATCAAATTTCACTTTGCAAATTGTTATTGAATCCAGAGTTTTTTTCTGGAAATTGGGAAGAAACCCAAACCTTAAAGATTGGGGGGGGGGGGGGGGGGGGGGGGGGGGGGAGCATGATTTATGGATAATAGGAATATTTTTAAGGCAAAAGCAAACTGCTCAAAGTATTCCTAGATAGAACCAGTATTACGGATAAATGCATATTAAATGTTTTGCTCAAGGACAAAACACATAGCCATGGCAGAGGATCAAACCTACAATCCCCAGATTTTGGATTCAATGCTCTACCACTGGACCATGTGCTCCACTGTCTACATATTATACATGAAAATTTTTGTAAAATTGTTAGCAATATATTTTTAGTACAATTTTTCTCTCTCGTAGATCGTATGTAGTTCCAGCTGGTGACACCACTAGGGAACTAGTAATTGGACTAGTACTAGTATTCTGATCATAAACTGACCTGATCTTCATTCAAGATTGGACAATGGTAAGTGTCATCAAAGCCATCATAGAGCTGCTCCTGCTTAGCAAGGTCTCCAACATTGACATACCGTAAACCAGCTCTCTGGGCCAACTCCGCACCCAATGTTGATTTGCCAGTGCCAGGAGTGCCTGTACAAAAGAAGTAAAGTGTTAGGCAAAATGCTTATCATTCAGAATATTTTGGGAGAATATTAGGATAACTATAGGTTGATTTTAATAAAAAAACGTTGCTTCTTAAACATCTGAGTGATTGGTTTGTTAAGTATGATGTTTGTATGATTAGTGATTGTCAAAAATTAATAGAAAACTTATGTGTTATCATTAGACAAACTACAACAGTATGACGTGTTGAATAGGCATGTCAGTACAAACATGTTATTGGTTTAGAAATAATATTAATACCATTAACTCCCTGTGTCTGTTATGAAGCTATGGAGAAGTACGGAAGCTATTTTTCATTTATTTAGGTAATGTAACTGGCTATCTGAAGCAATGGTTGCAACAATATGAGTTATCTCCAACTTGTAGTCATTCAAATAATTGATAAAATGTTTTCGAGTGTTTTAAATCAACGTTTTCAAAGACCTGCTAATTCATTTTGGTCATCTCCATTTCAAATTCACTTCCATTACTTTCAGCTTGAAATATGTAGACGGAGCAACATTGTATTCTACATATAGGAAATCGGAGTGAGGTGACAAATGGTGTGGGCAAGTTCAGAGATCTATTTTAAACGTGTCCTTAAGAAATATTATATTAAATTAATATAATGTCATAAGAAGACTTAAAGCAGGAAATCTATTTAATATGTAATAGAAAGGAAACTTTTGATTTCGTTTATACGCACAATTGTAGTAAACAAAGCTAAATATGGAAACCGCTATTCTCACAAGATCTAGTTAGGTGTCAAAACGGCTGTCACCAGGAGTTTGATAAGGTAAAAAATTAAATGGGTTAAAATTCACTATATTTCTACTGATAAACATGTTCAAATTTTGTGTTGCGCCCCAACAGCACACCCCCTCTTAACTGAAATACTGAATCCGCCACTGAGAGCAGTGACTCAATAACATATTCATTGATTAAACACAATACTGGTTGTTTTTATCAAGAATAAAAACCTTCATTCCATTTAATTACAGAATTATTATTTTTAAAGGTTATTTTCATTCCCATTAAGATTATTGTACATATGTCAATGATATCAACCATCAGTTTTCTTGCTCTATACAATTCCTGGACTTCCACGGCTTGGCAGGGACACCGATATGATAAGACCACGGTCCCCATCACTTCAGCCCCAATGTCCTCTAATACATCCAGGCCTGAGGGAGCTGAGATGACAAATGACTGGTGCAGAAAATTCCTCAACCACAAGGAAGACTCAAGTCAACATTAACTTGAACTCTAATTCATGTGAATTTAGAAGCCAGTCAATCATCTATCTTCCAATACTGTCTCACAAGTATAATGTTATCATAACATCTTCACCACCATTCTTACACTACAACAAGTACTTATATAGAGGAGGAAAGCAACTGATTTAGATGTAATGAATGCCCTGGTATTCACACAAAATGTCGTGAAATCTCTTTTTCAAATAACCAAACTTCCATTCATCTCAGAGATACAAATTGAAATTCTTTCTTTATACAATGGCATTCTCTACAAAACAAGATTATTCCCATCAAATTGTGTTTAAAATTGTTGAAGTATTTATGATTACAAAATGTGTATACTGCAACAAAAATAATCAAGGTAATTATTTGAAATTTGACTTTGAACTGCAATATTTTGAATTTATTCAAATTGTGCATGTTTATAACAGTATAAAACATCTAAGGTTACATACAACCAGAGACAAAATACATTATATATTATGTCTCTGATACAACTTATATTTTATGTAATGACCCCAACACTCGAGCCAAGAACATAAAGACCGAACTACGTCCTGAAAATTTTGATGAATGCAGCGGGGACAAGGACAAAATGGAAAAATGTGCAATTTTCAAGTTCATACTACATCCCTGCTAGGTTCTCAGTGTGTCTTAACACTTCTCCACTAATTTCTTAACACATGCATGATCATGCAGATCAGATCTCAACACGTGCTTATAAATACTGCTCCACTCACTATACATGCTTTTTCATTCATTCTTAAAGCTTTCTTGCGTCCTCATCTATGGTCATCAATCACTTAAAGTCTACTATTATGCCGCTGAAAACATAAGGGGTGTCCAAGAGATGCCTTTGTGGGAAAGGCAAAAGCTGGTAGATGAAGGTCCAGAACTCCATCACTCTCCAAGACAACTCATAATGCAACGGTTCCTGATTTTGTGTGTTCATATCCATCAGGCCAGGGTTGAAACAAAAGTGAAGGTGTCAGAAATTGAATCCAGTTTTTATTACAATTGGATACTCGATTCTCTGATCATGACATAGACGCAGTGAGAACCTGCTGCAAACGTGCCATAGATTAAACACCGAAAGAATGTATAAACAACGAACATATTCTCACTAGGTTGTTTTTTCCAAAGTTTAACCACATACTCCCTGCCATGGAGACCATTCTCTTTATATACGCCAGAGGACCCTGACCCCATCAAACGTTATTATCCACTCCCCAAGCTCCTGTGTGTGAGAGGGGTTTAAAAGAAATCTGTTTTAATTATTAATTTGCCAAAATATTCATTCTTCGCATGCTATTTTTATAAACATTTAGTAGATAGATGCAAGTTTCTTATCATTCCATATAAGTCCTTGACTATAAAATCTAGAAATTGCTGTTATTTTTTGTTTTTTGGTTGGAACTTAGCGTTGACATGGTCGGCGTGTTTTGATAACACCAATACACCTTTTTGCTTCCTTTAAAGATAAAAATACATATTGTACTTTTGGTAGGATTATCCACATTTAACTTCTCTATGATAAAATATTTACAAAATGTAGCCAACAACACACCTGTAACTAATATATTTGGTCCGCATGGTCTTGAATTCTCCATGTTTGTTTTGATTTTGAACCTGGCACGTGGTATTGACGGGTTCGCAAAGTTTTCAATTACGGTGTTTCAGTAGCCTGGTTCTCGGACCCAAAATACTCTCGACATTGCCTTCGCATCTAGGATATTTCGACCCTTCATTATCGGTAATCATTCGGTTTTGTAATGGTGTGTATAGACCAGAGGATGAAAAAAAAATGTTGCCCAACATTTTTACACTTTAGTTAAAAACCTTAATTTAATACCCTTTTCTCGTTGAGAAAAAGGCAAGTATAGTTTTTGAAGTACTGGGATAGGCCCTATATATAAAATTAACAAAAAAAATTAGATAACGTTTTAAGATTTAATAAGAAACTATATTAACTATATTAAAAGATTTCGAACAAACACAATGTATGTACATATCAAACATATAACATAATATTAACATACAATAACTGAAATAATTGAAAACATAATACGCATAACACAAATAAGTATTTACACGTATAACCGTGATGATGATTATCATTATTATTTTAGTAATTATTATTATTATTATTATTATTATTATTATTGTAATCATTAGTATTATTATTATTATTGTTACTATTTCTATTATTACTATTATTATTATTATTATTATTATTATTATTATGATCATTAAGATTTTTTGTTATTATTGTCATTATTATTATTATTTATATTAATATTATTATTGTTAGTATTAATATTACTTTTATGATTATTAATTTGCTATTATTACTATAGCTATTATTAATATTATCATTTATATATATATATATATATATTTATATATATATATTATTATTATCATTATTATTATCATTATTATTATATTATTTATTATATTTATTTTTATTATTGCTATTATTGTTACTATTATTATTGTGATTATCTTACTATTGTTATTATTATTGATATTAATATTGCTACTATTATTGTTGTTGTTGTTGTTGCTGTTAAAATTGATATTGTTATTATTATTGTTTGTATTTTGTTATCATTATTATTATTATTATCATTATTTTTATTATTGTAATTAATAATATTTTTATCAATATTATGTTTGTTATATTTTTTGATATTATTATTATTATTATTATCATTATTATTATTAATATTAATATTAATATTAATATTAATATTAATATTAATATTATTCTTGTAATCATTAATATCATTATTATTATTTCTATTTTGGATTTTTTTGTTTTTATTATTATTATTATGATTACTACTATAAGTATTATTATTGTAATCATTAATATTATTATTGTAAAATTATTTTTGCTTTTATTATTATTATTAATATTATTATTATTATAATTATTATTATTGTTCTTGTATTATTATTTTCGTGATTATTATTATTATTATTATTATTATTATTATTTTTGATATTATTAATATATTTCTTGTAATCATTATTATTATATTTATTATTATTTTTGTTTTTATTATTATTATTATTATTATTATTGTTATTTTTTTTTTTTTATCATTATTGTTATAACTCTAATCATTTTTATTATTATTATTTTCGTTACTATCATTTTAGCTATTATTATTATTATTATAATTAATTTTGTGTTTATTATTATTATTTATATTATTAATACTGTAATCTTTTTATTATCATTCTTATTATTATTATTATTATTATTGTAATCAATAAAAAAATTAATATTATTATTATTATATAACTATTATTGTTGTCGATTTTGTTGTTATTATTCTTATTGTTGTAATTATTATTCTTATTAGTATTATTATTATCATTATTATTATTATTATTATTATTATTATTATTATTATTATTATTGTTGTTCTTACCTTTGTTATTATTGCTGTTGTTGTTGTTGATGATGATGTTGTTGTTGTTGTTGTTGTTGTGTTGTTGATGATGTTGTTGTTGTTGTTGTTGTTGTTGTTGTTATTATTAATATTATTGTAATCATTAATATTATTTATATTTTTTTTCGTGGTTATTTTTATTATTATTTTTGTTGTTATTATTATTGTAATCATTAATATTGTTATCATTATTATATTTTTATTGTTATTAATATTATTGTAATAATTAATATTATTATTATTATTTTCGTGATTATTATTATTATTATTTTTGATATTATTGTTATCATTGTTTAAATTATCAAAATTATTGTTGAAATATTATTTTTATTATTGTAATTTTTTTTATTATTATTATTAATATTTTCATTGTTATCATTTATATTAATATTATTATTATTATTATTATTATTATTATTATTATTGCTTTAATTGTAATATTATTTTTGCTTTTATTATCATTATTATATTAGTTATTATGATGATGATGATGATGATGATGATGATGATGATGATGATGATGATGATGATGATTAATTTTATAATTATTATTATATTATTATTATTATTATTATTATCATTATTGTTATAACCTTCCTTTATTATAATTGTTGTTGTTGCTATTGTTATTGTTGTTGTTGTTGTTTTTGTTGTTGTTGTTGTTGTTTTTAATATTATTATTAATATTATTGTAATCATTAATATTATTATTATTATCATTATTTTCGTGTTTATTATTATTATTTTGATGTTATTGTTATTATGTTTTTGTTATCAATATTATTGTTGTAATCATTAATGTTATTATAATTATTACTTTTATTTATTATTATTATTTTTATTTCAATATTATCTTTCCTATTATTATTATTATTATTATTATTAATATTATAATTATTATTGTTGTTGTATTATTTTCGTTTTTATTATAATTATTTTGATTATTATTTTTATTAATAATATTCTTGTTATCATTAATATTATTATTAATTATTTTAGTTTTTCTATTATTATTATTATTATGTTTGTTATTATTATTATTACTATTATTATTATTATTATTATTATTATTATTATTTTTATTATTATCTGCATGTACTTAGTATTGGTTCTATTCAGAAAGACTTTTCGCGCGTCTAAGTTATAATAACCCTTTTCACAGTCAAAGTAAAATAAGTAAGTATAATTAAACATCAAAGTACCAGAAATGAAGAATTGTCATTAAACTATTTGGAATTGCCAAAACACAATCTAGTCAACCACGTGTTTTGTTGCATTTTGGACCAGCATATGCTTATTATTTTTAAAATCATCGATATTGTGATCAGTGATCCAAAAGTGCATTTATCTATATGTAGAAATGTGCAAAATTAATTGGCATGTACAGTGCATTTGAAGCCATAATAGGCAGTGTGTGTTAAACAAGGGACACAATACCCAGTTACAATTAAATATGTATCTAAATAGAGTTACTCCCCTTAATATAGTTCATAACACTTGGTAGCGCTAACGCACTAACGCATTAACTCTGGGTGTTGTTTTTGTTGTTATTATTGTTATATTATTTTTGCTATTATTTTTGCTATTATCAATATTATTATTATTATTATTATTATTATTATAATTATTGTATTATTATTATTATTATTATTATTATTATTATTATTATTGTTATTTTTGTTTTTATTATTATTATTATTTTTGTTATTATTATTATTATTATAATCATTGTTATTATTGTAATCATTATTATTATTACTTTCGTTATTATCACTTTAGCTATTATCATCATTATTATTATTATTATTATTATTATTATTATTATTATTATTATTATTATTATCCGCATGTACTTAGTATTGGTTTTACTCAGAAATACTTTTCGCGCGTCTAAGTTATAATAACCTTTTTCACAATCAAAGTAAAATAAGTAAGTATAATTAAACATCAAGACAAGCAGGCGAAAATACCAGAAATGAAGAATTGTCATTAAACTATTTGGAATTGCCAAAACACAATCTAGTCAACCACGTGTTTTGTTGCATTTTGGACCAGCATATGCTTATTATTTTTAAAATCATTGATATTGTGATCAGTGATCCAAAAGTGCATTTATCTATATATAGAAATGTGCAAAATTAATTGGCATGCGATACGTTCAATACAGTGAATAGGCAGTGTGTGTTAAACAAGGGACACAATACCCAGTTACAATTAATTATGTATCTAAATAGAGTTACTCCCCTTAATATAGTTCATTTGAAACCATCATAACACTTGGTAGCGCTAACGCACAAACGCATGAACTCTGGGTGTTGTTTTTGTTGTTATTATTGTTATATTATTTTTGCTATTATTTTTGCTATTATTATTATTAATGTTATTATTATTGTTGTTGTATTATTATTGTTATTATTATTATTATTAATATTATTATTATTGTTATTTTTGTTTTTATTATTATTATTATTATTTTTGTTATTATTATTATTATTATAATCATTGTTATGATTGTAATCATTATTATTATTATTTTCGTTATTATCACTTTAGCTATTATTATTATTATTATTATTATTATTATTATTATTATTATTATCCGCATGTGCTTAGTATTGGTTCTACTCAGAAAGACTTTTCGCGCGTCTAAGTTATAATAACTTTTTCGCAATCAAAGTAAAATAAGTAAGTATAATTAAACATCAAGACAAGCAGGCGAAAATACCAGAAATGAAGAATTGTCATTAAACTATTTGGAATTGCCAAAACGCAATCTAGTCAACCACGTGTTTTGTTGCATTTTGGACCAGCATATGCTTATTGTTTTTAAATCATCGATATTGTGATCAGTGATCCAAAAGTGCATTTATCTATATGTAAAAATGTGCAAAATTAATTGGTATGTGATACGTTCAATACAGTGCATTTGAAGCCAAAATAGGCAGTGTGTGTTAAACAAGGGACACAATACCCAGTTACAGTTAAATATGTATCTAAATAGAGTTATTCCCCTTAATATAGCTCCGAGTGTAACAGCCATTAGGAACCATCGTAACACTCGGTAGCGCTAACACACTGACATGTGTCTAGCGCATGAACTCTGGTTTTTTGTTTTCATTAATATTATTTTTATTATTATTATTATTGTTATTATTATTGTTATTAATATTATCATCATTATAATTGTAATCATTAATATAAAAAAAAATTATTATTATCTTTGTACTTATTATTATTAGTAGTAGTAGTATTATTATTGTTATCATTAATATTGATATTATCATTATTATTTTCGTGATTATAATAATCATCATTATTATCATTATTATGATGATGATGTTGATTATGATTAAGATTATGATTATGATTATTATTATTATTATTATTATTATTATTATTATTGTTCTTATCTTTGTTATTATTATTGCTGTTGTTGCTATTGCTATTGTTGTTGTTGTTGTTGTTGTTGTTGTTATATTTATCTATATTATTGTAATCATTAATATTATTATTATTATTATTATTATTTTCGTGATTATTATTTTATTATTGTTGTTATTATAATTGTAATCATTAATATTGTTATTATTGTTATGTTTTATATTATCATTGTTATTATTAATATTACTTTAATCATTAAAATTATTATAATTATTATTTTTGTGATAATTATTTTTGATATTATTGTTATTATTGTTTTTGTTATCAATATTATTGTTGTAATCATTAGTATTATTATTGTTATTATTATTATTAGTAGTAGTAGTATTATTGTAAGCATTAATATTAATATTATTATTATCATTATTTTTGTAATATTATTTTTGCTATTATTATAATAATAATTATTATTGTTGTTGTTTTATTATTTTCGTTATTATCATTAGCATTTTTTTATTATTATTATTTATATTATTCTTGTAATCATTAATATTATTATTTTTATTATTTTTGTTTTTATTATTATTAATATTTTTATTAATATTATTATTATTGTTATTATTGTAATCATTATTATTATTATCATTATTATTTTCGTTATTATTATTTTTTGCTATTATTATTATTATTATCCGCATGTGTTTAATTAATTGGTTTGTGATGCGTTCAATATGTAGTGCATTTGAAGCCGAAGTAGACAGTGTGTATTAAACAAGGGACACAATACCCCGTTACAACTAAATATGTATCTAAAAAGAGTTACTCCCCTTAATATAGCTTCGGGTGTTACACCCATTAGAAACTAGCGTAACACTTGGTAGCGCTAACGCACTGACATGTGTCTAACGCATGGACTCTGGGTTTTGTTTTCATAAATATTATTATTATTATTACCATTATTATTGTTATTATTATACTTATTATTATTATCATTATTATTTTCTTTTTTATTATATATATTATAATTATTTCTATTAAAGCTATTATTATTATTATTATTTTTGTTATTATTGTAATCATTAATATTGTTATTACTATTATTATTATTATTACTATTATTATAATTAGTTTTGTTATTATTATTTTTATTATTGTAATCAATAATATCAATGTTATTCTTATCATTATTATTATTATTTTATTATTATTATTATTATTGTTATTATTATTATTTTTGTTATTATTATTATTATTATTATTATTATTATTATTATTATTATCTGCATGTGCTTAATTAATTGGTATGTGATACGTTCAATACAGTGCATTTGAAACTATAATAGGCAGTGTTTGTTAAACAAGGGACACAATATTTCGTTCAATACAGTGCATTTGAAGCCATAGTAGGCAGTGTTTGTTAAACAAGGGACACAAAACAATTAAATATGTATCTTAGTAGAGTTACTCCCCTTAATATAGCTCCGAGTGTAACACCCATTAGGAACCATCGTAACGCTTGGTAGCGCTAATGCACCGACATGTGTCTAACACATGAACTCTGGGTTTTGTTTTCATTAATATTCATGATCACTTGTCATGTACAGTTGTCACTCTCTACAAGGACGTGTATAGACTTGCTCTATATAATTCATTGCTTTCTATTACACATTATCACACATAACTATTAACACGTTTCAATTTTACAGCTGTCATTTCTCATAACACCTTATCACAAATGATTATATACACTTTTCAATAGACTTATATCATTATTTTACATCCCGTAGACGTTCTCTATCTTCCTTAAAAATTCCTCACAGACGATGTCAGTAGTATACATCAAATGACGAGCGTCTCACACGTGCACACACACACAACCAGTGTTTAACTGAAAATACAGAAATGTTTCATATTATAAATAATATAATAATTATAAAGCAATAAAATAACATAGGTAACATTTGAAATGTTTTATATCATAAATAATAATACTACAATAATATTACAAATGATATAATACTTATAGATACCAATGTTTGTCAATTCGCTAAAACACATGGCGTTACTCAATTGCGCGTAGAAAACATATCCAAGTATTTACGCTATTAAATCGCATTATAAATACGAAATATCATTTTATTTGGACTTTCTTCAATGAAATAAAATGTACATATGCATTAGAAATGTTTATCTGGAACGTACACCATGGGCGCTGACATCTTGGCATCCTTTTGTACATAAATGACCTACCAAACAACGCAAGGTCCTCTGTGCGACTCTTTGCAGACGGCTGTGTCCGGTATAGGAATATAAACAGAGAAGCAGATTGTACACTATTACAAGAGGACACTGGCAAGCTAGCTGCCTGGGAAGAGACCTGGTTCATGAAATTCAGTGCCTCCAAATGTCACACTCTATATGGGATACAAACCACTATCAAAATTCCCCAATCTCATTTAATTACACACTCCATAACCAAGTACTTCAGATCGAGAGTGACATCTGCCAAATATTTAGGTCTAACGTTTACTTATTCACTATCCTGGTGCACTCACATCCAGCCGTTGAAATAGGAGGAACCTATCCTTTGCAATAACTTAATGAATCTTAACATACTTTGCCGTTTATCATAAAGGCCACTGTTGTAAGCAGTGAGATTATCAAGTGACAATCGTAAAGGTCAATGTCATAAGCAGTGAGATTATCTAATGAAAATCGTAAGGACACTGTTGTAAGCAGTGAGATTTTCTAGTAACAATTGTAAAAGGTCACTGTCATAAGCAGTGGGATTATCTAATGACAATCATAAGGACACTGTTGTAAGTAGTGAGATTATCTAATGACAATCGTAAAGGCCACTGTTGTAAGCAGTGAGATTATCTAATGGCTATCAAAAAAGACACTGTTATAAGGAGTGAGATTATCTAGTGACTACCATACAGGACAGTTATCTGGAGTGAGATTATCTAATGACTATCATAAAGGACACTGTTGTAAAGAGTAAGATTATCTAATGGCTACCATAAAGGACACTGTTGTAAGCAGTGAGATTATCTAATGGCTACCATAAAGGACACTGTTGTAAGCAGTGAGATTATATAATGGCTATCATAAAGTACACTGTTGTAAGCAGTGAGATTATCTAATGGCTACCATTAAGGACACTGTTGTAAGCAGTGAGATTATCTAATGGCTTCCATAAAGGACACTGTTATAAGGAGTGAGAGTATCTAATTGCTATCATAAAGGACACTGTTATAAGGAGTGAGATTATCTAATTGCTTTCATAAAGGACACTGTTATAAGGAGTGAGATTATCTAATGGCTAGCATAAAGGACACTGTTATTAGGAGAGATTATCTAATGGCTATCATAAAGGACACTGTTATTAGGAGAGAGATTATCTAATGGCTATCATAAATGACACTGTTATAAGGAGTGAGATTATCTAATGGCAATCATAAAGGACACTGTTATATGGAGTGAGATTATATTATGGCTACCATAAAGGACACTGTTATAAGGAGTGAGATTATATAATGGCTCTTATAAAGGAAACTGTTAAACGGAGTGAGATTATGTAATGGCTATCATAAAGGACACTGTTATAAGGAATGAAATTATCTAAAGACAATCATTAAGGACACTGTTATAAGGAATGAGATTATCTAAAGAAAATCATTAAGGACACTGTTATAAGGAGTGAGATTATCTAATGGCTACCATAAAGGACACTGTTATAAGGAATGAGATTATCTAAAGACAATCATTAAGGACACTGTTATAAGGAGTGAGATTATCTAATGACAATCATTAAGGACACTGTTATAAGGAGTGAGATTATCTAATGACAATCATTAAGGACACTGTTATAAGGAGTGAGATTATCTAAAGACAATCATTAAGGACACTGTTATAAGGAATGAGATTATCTAAAGACAATCATTAAGGACACTGTTATAAGGAGTGAGATTATCTAATGACAATCATTAAGGGCACTGTCATAAGGAATGAGATTATCTTATGGCCACCTTAAAGGACACTGTTATAAGGAATGAGATTATATAAAGACAATCATTATGGACACTGTTATAAGGAGTGAGATTATGTAATGGCTATTATAAAGGACTCTGTTATAAGGAGTGACATTATCTAATGGCAATCATAAAGGACACTGTTATAAAGACAAAGGTATCATAATGGCTATGCAAAAAATAAACAAAGAATTCATACTCAATGTTATATATTTTTTTATTAGTAATACATTTTGGATTTGATAAAGAATGTCCAAAAACAATGCAAAATGGTACAAAATTTATAAATTGTAAAAACACATTAACAACACTATATTACGATGCTATATCAAACAATGTGATTGACAAAGATCTCATGGAGACACAATATTATGATGCCATGTAAACACTTATTTACAGTATAATAAACAACCGATCAGAATAGTTCACAATTCTGCGGTAGGTAAGTTATACATAGTTGCTTATACCAGTAACTTAATTGTTTATATGTCTCAAGACTTTACTAGCGAGTTAGCTGAGAACAATGAAGAAATTTTGACTTTGTCATAAGAACAGGAAGCCACCATCTCATAAACACTGAAGGTTCAGCATCAATTTAAGGTAAGTCATTACAAAAAAACAAAGGATGATGTATAGTATAGACTAACAGTATGATTGCAATAACCATATTTTCTTAAGGTTTCCATAGTTACTAAAGCAACTAAACTGCTATGACAGAGATGTCCAAATGTAAGTGTTCTTTAATATTTTCTCATGTCGTACTACTTAAAAATGGATGCAGTTAGCTCAGTCGGTAGCTCATTTGCCTATCATTCCAGGAGATGTTTGTTCAGCTCCCTGCCCGGCTATAGTCTCTTAGATAACTGATATACAGCATTGCGTCTCATTGTCATTCCTCTCTCACTGCTGATTCATGTGAGAAAGTTATCAGTTACTTACACAGATAGGTGTGCTCATGTATTGGTTAATCTTTGAGGATTCCAGGAAGAAAGTGGTAACTTACAGGTCTTGAAATTGTTTATAAAAGCTACTCGTCCTCCCTTTCAAGTTTTTGTTAATTGAATGCTTAAAATCAGAGAAATGTTAGATTAGTTTCTTAAATCTTACCATAAATATTAAAGAACAGCCTTGGTAAGGCTAACTGATCGTCTGTAAGCCCTTGGTGGCATAAAATGATGTCAAATATTCAACCAAATATGGTTTAAAAACAACACTTTCAGATACAGGTAGGCTGTAGTATCTTAAACAAGTAAATTAAATTAAAATACAATGTAGAATTCCTTATTCAAATTTCTCAGTGAAAAATGAAATGTATAACTAACAAAATGCTTTCTGAGTAATCCCCAGAACCAAAAAAAATGGTCAAACAAGATGCTGTGTGGACAATTCAAATAATAAATTTGATACAGGAATTTTTTTATGGACAACTACTAAAATCAATTGTCACATTTTTTCAAAATAGAGTCTCATACAATTCGTTACAGAAACACCGGTAATCAAAATGAGCAGCCACCTAAAGCGTCTATGTTGAAAAGTCGGGCCCGATTAGCTCAGATGGTAATGTGTCTGACTATCAATCCAGGGGTCGCCAGTTCAAATCACAGCCCCGCAATAGTCTCCGTGATGACTGATATGCGACATTGCGTCTCATTATCATTCGTCTCTCACCGCTGATTCAAGTGGGAAAGTTATCAGTTACTTATGGAGATTAGTGTGCTCAGGTACTGGTTACCCTTTCAGGATCCCAGGAAACAGTGGTTAGGTTAACTGCTCGTCTGTAAGCCCATAATGGCATAAAAATGACGCAAAATATTCAATCAATAAATCAATGTAGAAAATGGTAATGCAAGAATCTTTATGGAAATAATCAAAATGAATGGTCACACAAGAATCTTTATTGCAGTTCTCACAATGAATTGTTATTCCGTTTACTGCATGAATAGAAATAATGAAATTGACAAACAAAAACATCTACCCATCCACTCAATGTGTTGCCTCTTACATGTAGGACAGCACAAACCACAGAAAATCTATTCCTGCAATCATAATGCAATCACCCATCCCCACTCCTATAGCAAGCGTTGACAATTTAACCAAGGTATAATGGTAAAATAACAAAATCTACATGTATTAACCACTTAGGGAAATATATAACTATATCTGTAAATATAAATATTCTTTGGAAAACAATTAAAATTAAACATACACTAAAAATACAAACAAGGTCACTACAAAATGCGCTCACCTGATTTTATATATAATTTCTTTTCAAATTTTGAATGGCTCATGGCTATGAAGAACTTGAAGACAAAAAAAAAGAGAATTAGAAAGAATTATCTGTTTTCCCAAAGTAAATCCCATGTAGAATTCAAAGTCACCTTATTGATCCCAAAAATGTGCTAGCCTCTCCATTTGAACAAACTTGAAGCCACTACCCATTTAATATATAAAATATGATTGAATTTGTCTGGTTAGTTTTTGAGAAGAAGGTTTTTTAATTTTTTCAGTTTTATTCCTTTTCTCAGCCCCTTCTCTGGCCCTCATGGATATCAAATCATATCCAAAGGGCCTAGTCTCAACTGTTTTGTCAGGAATAAACAATGTTTCAGACATAAAGTTTATTAAAACAGTACATAAAATAGATGGGAAAACCCGAATTTCCTGTTTTCCTTAAGTATTCCTATGTAAAAACATAAGTCCTCATACTAATCCCCAATGGACCCTAGCCCTTTTATATAAACAAGTTCCTTTATTTGAACAAAAATGAAACTGTTGCTCATATGAATCATTTATACCAATTATGAACAAATTTGGCCAATTAGTTCTTGAGAAGAATTAAAATGAAAATTTCCCTATGCTACACTGAAAAGTCCCCAGGACAAGGCCAATTCTGACACAAGGGTCGTAGCTTAAACAAACCTGAGAGAAAATCATTAGGTGATACTACATGAAAATTTTAAAGCTCTAGGTCTTGCACATTTGGATAATTTATTTTAAATATTGAAGAAAAAAAATATAAACCACTGATGAGGGGCCAAATTTATCCCCTGGTTCATGATTTAAACACAGTTCAGAGAGCTAACTGTTATAGTGCTTCAAAGCCAATCTGATGAATGAATGAATAGGGTTTTACGGCATACCAACACATTATAGGTTATTCGACGCCAACAGGAAGGAAGATTCCAGGTTCACTTTCAATGTACAAAAACAACAAATTAACATACAGATTTAAAAAAATACACCAACAAATGAATATGCAGAATGAACCTAGAACCTTGATACCTGCAGAACTGCAGAGTTTCAGCAAATTCTATCTTATTACTCAAATTGTCGCTTCTTACGACATGCATGAGCCACAGTGGTCCTATTCTTGCCATCACTCATATGGCTCCCTGAAACCACACAGGGGTTGATAATATAACCACAATAGTGAACATGACAAAAATGATAAAATGAACATGACACCCATTTGGAGGATTCCTACCCTGCAGAGATCGGCAGTGATTCTATTCTTAGCTGGAACCACGCAGGCTTCAGTTTGATGAAAATCTGTCAAACAGTTTCATAGAAGAAGTCATTTAAAGAAGCTGTAGACGGACGGCAGAGATGGACTAAAAGTGATCAGAATAGTTCATTCGAGTCTTTGAGTGTGGAGAGGTATTCATATAAAAATATCTTTATATAAAAATGTTTGCTTAACAATAACACTAAGAGTAAAATTGTATAGCAAAATCTCAAATACAACTTGCTAAAATTACACAAACTAGTTACAACAGCATTTTTGCTATAAACAAAGATTCATTAACAGTATATAATCATTTTTTCATTTTTTTTATTGAGTGATGATTGAATGATTATTGAGTGATGATTTAATGATGATTAAATTACAACTTTACAACGATTGACTTGAGAACGAAATTACAAAAAAAAAGATCAATAGCGAGAATGATTTAACAAGAAAATTTAACGAAATTACAGCCTCATCTTTATTACTTTATCACAAAATGTATTAATTTAATGAATGAGTGATGATTAATTGAGTGAATTGCATTGCGAAATTTACAATGAATGATTTGAGAATGAATTTACACTTAGCAATGATTAAACGAGAAAATCCCATGACACTATAAATGTCTTGCCTATATTGCTTCATCACAAAGTGATACTATGAGCAAATCTGGCAGTTCTTCCTATTGCACAATTATGAACAAAATTTGGTGATACTTAGAAAAACAGTTTCAAAGAAATGGAACTTAATACAAAAACTTACATTTTGTAGGCAAAGTTAATTATTTGAGGAGTACTATCCCTAACCCTGACCTCTGCCACAGCCTTTTCTTTCATTCATTTAGCCTCGAGCCCCTAAACTTGGTACATATTGTGTTGCGGATAGAACCCTGGCCTCTCTGGAATTCTGTCAAAAATCACCAAACCATAATGCAAAAGGGATACTTCGCACTGATCCTTTCCAGCAGGTTTAGACAAAATCAGGCCACAGATATGCTAGTTATCTGGACAAGATTTTATAACAGACAGACAGACAGATTAAAAGCACAAAAACAAGAGGCCCTAATTGGTCTAAGTCGCTCACCTTATTTCACTGTCACTTTCCTTTGAGATATCTGCATTCACATAGTACCACTATGTAAAAATTGAAGCTCACTTGAGGGAGCTTCATGTAACAATGCTTCACACCAAATTTGGTGAAAATCTGTCAAGCAGTTTCAGAGGAGTCATTTGAAGCAAAAGTTAATGATGAATGACGGACATAGGACAATCAGAAAAGCTCACCTTGAGCTTTGCTCATGTGAGCTAACAATATATCACCATGAGATGGGGAGATATAATGAGAAAGAATGAAAGAATCTTTTGATCACATAACTCAATGGTACATATACCATTAAATTTAAGTCCTCTCTGTTAGAAACGATTACAAAGTGGTTTTCTAAAATTCTATTATTAACATTTTTAATATCTTATGTTTTGGCCAGTCATCATATGATGTAACATCAAAATGATGTCATTAAAAATGTTGCAGCAAATCAGACAGCAACTCAGCACTTTATGTAAAAGAGGTAACTTATATAGAAAACATTGAATAACACTATATTAATAATACAAAAAAATATGTCATGGGCTTGATACCCTTCTGCACTAGAACATCGTGTGATTTTTTTTAAAAGAGAGAATGCCATTACATGATTGAATTGGTTTGACTCCAATTTTTAACGAATTAAATACATTTGGCCACTGTTGGTTGATTGCTGTCAAAGCATATTTGCTACATTGCTTTGACAGCGATTGACCAGTAGTTGTTAATGTATTAACAGTGATTGAGCAATACTTGTTATTGCTTCGACAGCAATTGGCCAATATTCCTATTGCTTTGACAGACTGTCAGTGATCAAAAAATGGTTATGAATGCTTTACCAGTGATTGGCCAGTGGTTGTTAATGCTTTAACAGTGATTGGCCAATAGTTGTTATTGCTTTGACAGTGATTGACCATTGATTGTTAATGCTTTAACAGTGATTGACCTATTGTTGTTATTGCTTTAATAGTGATTGGCCAGTGGTTGTTAATGCTTAAACAGTGATTGACAGATAGTTGTTATTGCTTTAACAGTGACAGACCAATGGTTGTTAATGCTTTAACAGTGATTGGCCAATAATTGTTAATGCTTTAACAGTGATTGGCCAATGGTTGTTAATGCTTTAAAAGTGATTGGCCAATGGTTGTTAATGCTTTAACAGTGACTGACCAATGGTTGTTAATGCTTTAACAATTATTGGCCAATGGTTAATAATGCTTTAACAGTGATTTGCCAATCAATGATTGTTCTTGCTTTGACAGTGATTGTTTTTGCTTTAACAGTGGTTGTCCAATGGTTGTCCTTACTTTGACAGTGATTGTTTTTGCTTTGACAGTGATTGCCCAGTGGTTGCATTTGCATTGACAGTGATTGGCCAATCAATGATTGTTCTTGCTTTGACAGTGACTGTTTTTGCTTTAACAGTGAATGACCAATGATTGTTCTTGCTTTAGCAGTGATTGTTCTTGCTTTGACAGTGCTTGGCTAATGACTGTTAATGCTTTAACAGTCATTGGTCAATGGTTGTTAAATCTTACGTAACTTTTAAAAGAATAAAGCTTGTGTTGTCCTGTGTTTACAGAAGTCCAGCATATTGATACCATTCGTAAAGCACTTGCACAGCTTCAAGATGAGATCTATAACAAAGCACATGTATTTCAATTTCTGATATCATCTTCATACTTATTATTATCAATATTTTCTCACTATAAATGCCAATTTCAATGCAATATGAGTTGCAAAAACATAATATCAAAAAATAATGCTTTTAAACATGTAATGCAGTCCTAATCATTTTTGATAATTGGTTTTCTTAAATATGTTTAAAATGTATATAAATATTTTATTTCCAGTAATTTCAAATATATAGCTAAATATAATACAGAAATAAACACATAAATGATAGTTTTCTCAAATACAAATAATGTAATAATCTATGGAAATTGCTGTCATGGGTAGTTCGACTGTTTGATTCATATTATCACAAAAACATAATCAGAATCACATAAATAAAGTTTTCTAAGGAAAATCTGTGAAGATACGTGTTTCAGAAAAGTTAGTCGTGGTGAACAAGATCCATAAACATGTTTCTAGTTAGCCACAAACTATGACATCTTCATTTAATAAATCTTCCACTGTTCACATAATGTAGTTTCTTCTGTGATTTTTGTGTACTAACGGACAATCCCTCTTCTAGTCTCCATTATCTCTATCATTTGGGTTTTCAGAAGCTGAAATAAAAAAAAGTATCTTTGAATCATATAGATTCTAAAGTACGAGGAGGCACATGTAATGTAGATCTTCATCTAAATCTATAGCTATATCAATTGTGTAGTTTCTTGTAAAAGCTTCTGGGATATACTAGTTTAAACTTATTTATTTTACTGAAATTGTGAAACAAGTTCTTACAACTTAGATAAATCACGCTCGAAGTCTTTCAGGGTAGAACCAGTAGGCTACTTAGTATATACGAAAAAAGTGTCTTTCTCAAGGACACCATACATAGCCGTGGTGGATGATCGAACCCACAAATCTCCAATCATGGGTTCGGTGTTCTACCACTAGTCCACACGCTCCACATAAACATGAATGCATCAAGTACATGTCTAGCTGGTAAAGTGTTTTTTTTTACAGAGATTATCTTTATCAAATGCAATGTTAGCTTATAAAACAGTTTGTCATCAGGGATTATTTGTATCAAATGTCTGGTAAGCTTTAAAGATTTTACTGTATCAAATGCCTGGTAAGCTTTAAAGATGTTTACTGTATCAAATGCCTGGTATCAAATATATATATATATATAATCACAGTAGAAAATTGTATAGAACACAGTAAGTATGTTAGACAATATATAAAGTGGCAATACATAATGATTGTGATCAGTACATTTAAACATCAAAGTAACTATCAGGCACACTTGCAGCCGTGAATTCGCTTTGTCAGTCGGAACCTTGTTGGGATTTGGTATCACCAATTATTTAGTACCATGTACAAGGAACCAAACTTACACATTCATTCACTTTAATTGCCACATTGTTTATAAGACCTAACCATTGGATGCTTTTATAAAGCAGCCAACATGTTTACAGACAAGTTTTATCTATAGTGTTATTTTGTAAAGCTTCTACAAGACATCTATCATCAGTAAGCTTTAAACATGATACTAAATGCTCTACAGATTAATTAACCCTTTACTTCATATAGACGCCTTTGGACACCTCTAATATTAAAAGCATTAATTCACCACGTATCAGCAATGGGTGAATTATGTTTATATTAACTGACAGAGTGGAAAACAGTGCAGGAAGTGTTCAGATTGCTCGTTACGAGCAATCTGAACTCTTCCTGCACTGTTTTCAAAGGCCTTCTGTGATTGTTGTGGGAAAACGTGTATCTATGGAGTAAAGGGTTGAAGCCCTAAGCAAGATATGGATCTCAATGGCATACATCATTTTGGTCTGAATTCAAAGATTTTTAGTTTTAGTAACAACAACAGTGATCATTCTCACAGAGAGGCATACTTCCGAAAAACTTAATAGTATTATATCAAGTGTTAAATCATTTCTAAACATGAATTTGCAAAAATTGGTCCATATCATGTACAGTCAAACCTGTGTTAGTGGCCACCTCTGTTAAACAACCAATTGTCTTATACAGCAGTATTCTCTTTTTGTAGTTTTAATCAACCTGTATTCAGCAACCACCTGCATTAAGGGGTACTTTTTTGTCGTTTCCATTAACAGGTTTGAGTGTATAATATAATTCAAAGATGTCACTCAGAAGTCGACATTCTATTTTTAACAACAGTGATATAACTTTAAATCTTTTAAATGAAAACTACTAGAAGGTGAACAATACATACTTTCAATATCCATGTATTTGTCTGTATCTGCCAGGTCCACATTGCCAGTAAGAGACAGCTGTTCCAGCAACTTTAGACGATGAGCTATAAAATGTATGTGTTAAAAAATAAGTTAATTTTATAACAAACGCTGTCCGACAAAATTGACTACCAGGTAAAGTTGTCTGTCAAACAAGATTGGCAATGATTTAGTACATTATAAACTACAAAATAAACTACATATCAAAATGATTATAGATCTCAGTATTCAAGTGAAAGAAGTGAAACAATTCTGAGCATTATTGTGAAATGACAGTTTATTATAGTAAATAAATTTAGTTTTTTTAGAAGGATTCAAAGCCATTTTTAACACATGATAAGGCCATCTTTAAAAAATAAATTGTTCGCCATGCTCCTACATACTCGCTCAAAATTGCCGCTACCCCAACTTTTTTTATTGACTTTCAAAGTGTTTAATTTTTTTTTCATGATTTCTGTTCATTTGTCTTTAAAATGACTAAGGTATGCTAAATCAAAATTTGGCAAAAAAAAATAATAGCTACCTACCTACCCACTTGAAAAATACTGGGTGGGAGCACAGCAAACAAACATTTTTTTAAGGATGGCCTAAGATGGTTATGCATGTATATGGCATATCCAGAATACCAGTATCCAAATGAGTTTGAGCAAAACCACCTACTTCCACAACTCACTGGCAAACTGTCTCACTTAAAATGTTTTTGGACTCAGCAGGACCAGAACCTGCAACTTCAGCGGGGGAACTCAGAGTGCAGAGGTCATTACACAGCATCATGGAGGACCTTACGTGGAATTTTTAAAATTGGTAAGAGAAAATGCCTTTCCTCATACACGAAGTAATCCTTTTAATTCTAGTTGGTAAGTAATGATGTATGTCAACGTGTTCACTTGCTGTCAATGATGGGCACACTCAAGGTCATTAGACAAGTTCTGAATCGTTGGGTCTATTTTCCAACCTTGGAACTGACACCTTTGTCTATCAATTCCATAAGGTTGGAATTAATATGAATTTTGTGTTTTAATATTCTCAATTGCTTTAGTCTATTTTTACTCTCCACTTGCTATTTCTGTACAGCAAAGCCCCACCAGTATTATCCTGGAATTTATAAACTACCAATCACCTCGGTTGTACTTTTAAACTAATTATAACATACAAGATTGTTCCAGCTTAGTTAATTCTCCACCATGCTTTTCTTGTCTGATTCCCACATACAGATTCTTGTTGTCATATTCACCCACCATGTGTTTCCAGTTACAAAGCAATGACAAGTGTATAAGCAAATTAAACTGATTAATTGATTAATTGAATATTTAGCAGCATTTTCATGCCATCGAGGGCTAACAGATGATCAGTTAATCTAACCACTGTTTCCTGGGATCCTGAAAGACTAACCAGCACTCGAGCACACCCCATCTCCGCAAGTAACTGATAACTTTCTCACTTGAATCAGTGGTGAGACACGACTGATAATGAGACACAATATTGTATATCAATCATCACAGAGTCTGTTGCCGGACGGGGATATATATACTCACAACCCCTGGATTGATAGTCAGAAGCGTTTCCGACTCAGCTAAACGGGCCTGGCTAAACCAAACTAAATAAATCAAGTACCTTCTATGGTGAGCCCTTGTTCGTATTGGTTAAGGTACACCTTGGTCCAATTCTGCAATGGTTCTGTCATGGCCACAACGTCCTCTGTGACCACAAGGTAAAGAATGTACAGGTATAGTTTATTTTATTACAATAATGACTTTCATTCATGGTCATACATGTACAACTTTAAACCATCCGAACTATCACACAAACAAAATATTTATATATTTTTCAATTATTTTAACAGACTACAGGGACAGATCCAGGATTTCAGTTTTGGGCAGACATAGGGGGTGCAACACAAAATCTGAATGGCTACACATTTTTCGGTAGAAATATTGAATTTTTAAAAAAATATGGGAGTTTAGTGGGTGGGAGTGATGGGTATTGTAACACTGAAGCACATTTATCTTCTATACCAGATACTGGCAAGGTTAACAATGTATTTTTTCAGTAACAATGACCTGAATGTTTGACATTTTTAAATGGTTGATTGATTGAATATTTAGTTTCATTTTTATGCCATCGAGGGCTAACAGACGATCAGTTGACCTAACCACTGTTTCCTGGGATCTCACCTCATCTCTGCAAGTAACTAATGACTTTCCCACTTGAATCAGCGGTGAGAGACGAATGAAAATAAGACGCATTGTCATATATCAAACATCACGGAGACTGGCCGGACAGGGATTCAAACTCATGGCCCCTGGATTGATAGTCAGACGCGTAACCAATTGAGCTTATCTCTGAGTCTGTTTCTCGAAGAGAATATGTGTCATGGAATGCGAGTTGAAGAATTTTCAAATGAAGTACATGTTTCAAGCATTTGCTGTCTGACCAGTGAGAACTGTTTTGACCAAATTGATCAGAAAAGAACAGAGAGGAAACAATTCTCTGATAATGGTACCTCTTTTTACCTGTAATCCATGCTAGTGATATTAAAAGCCAAGAGTTGACAGGGAGCAGGGAGTGCGATACAAAATTAAACGAAAACTGTCAGAGGGACAGCATTCTCGACTATTCGAATATTTGTCACAGAAGTAAAAATTTGATTGAGACTGATGACAAATCCAAGCAAATAAGAGTTATCTAACATACAAAAAGTCTTATAACTGCAATATCTTGTATGAAGTTTCAGTCAAATACATGCAGTGACTGCTGAGTTTCTAAGTAAAACAAAGGTCCTAATTTGCAAAAAAATAAGGCAAGAGTTATCCGACTTGATTAATTTAGTTAATTTATGACTACAAAGCCATATGTAAAATTTCAATCAAATACATTAAGCATTTGGTGTACTATGGACTTGACAGTACTTGCATGCAAAACTTTATCCAAAATTCTAAGTCAAACAAGGGCAATAATTTTCATTATATTCGTGCAAGAGTTATCTAACTTATTTATTGTAGTAGAGTTGATGACTGGGAAGGCTTGTGTAAAGTTTCAATCAAATACATTGAATGGTTGGTGAGATATAGACTTGATGGTACTTGCACACAAAACTTAAACCAGAATTTCTATTAAAGTCAAACAAGGGCAATAATTTGTATTATATTCAAGCAAGAGTTAGCTTACTTAGTTACTGTAGTAGGGTTGATGACTGGGAAGGCTTGTGTAAAGTTTCAAGGCAATACATGCAATGGTTACTGAGATAGGGACTTGCATGCAAAATTTTAACCATAGTGTGACGCCAACGCCTGGGTGAGTAGAATAGCTCTCTTTATTCTCCGGATAGTAAAGCTAAAATCTAAACGAAACAATAATAAAACAAATTCATTGCACTTACGACACACTCGGGTCAATTCTGAAGTATTTTTAGCCTTATTTGCCCTTTCAATACAGTTTTGTAGTTTCTTTTCTGCTTCCATGAAAAGTACTGGCCCTTCATCAGATATGTCACAGTCCATTGGTAGCAGCGGTATATCAGACTCCACAATCATAATATCTTCATCAAGTCTAATCTCCATTTCCAATTCAGGGGGTCCTTCATTCTCAATATCTATAACACTGGTTTCCATGGACTTAGTAGTTTTTTCATATCCTGCAATTTTAGAACCATTTGGAGAAACTGCTCTTTGTTTATTTTCATTAGCACCATCTCTTTTAGAGTCATCTGCTGGTGATTCACCACAAATTACAACATCTTTAGTGACATCATAATTATCAGTATCTGCTCTAGTTCTATCAAAAGCTCCAACATCTTCATTTATGTCTTCATTTCTATTTATAGCAACATCATCTTTAGGAACGTCTGTCTCTTTTAAAATTTCTTTAGTGATATCTTTTCTTAAAGTTGGAAGAGAGTTCTCAGTTGAGAAATCTTGTTTTTCCTTCTCAGAAACAGATTCTGAAATAAATTCAGAACCATTGCACAAGTCTTCTAGTTCTTTAAGTTTTTCAGTTAGATCTTGCATAGCTTGAACTTCATAAGAATCAAGTCTTAATCTTTCTGTTTCAGAATCTGACACTGGCTTCTCTTTTTCTGGTTTCACGTTCACATTAAGGTTAGCTCCACTTGGTGATAGTGGATAATCATCCACATCTATAACCACAGCATTGTTAATATTCTCAACTTTATCCTCAGTATCTTTATTTGCTCTTTCTTCAGTCTCTTCGTCAATTATAATAATAACTTCATCTGATTCATCATAATTGCTTTCTTCCTTCTTTTCACTGGTTTCCTTTACTTCATTGGTTTGATTGTTCTTACCACTACTTTTCTCTTCATCAAACTCTTTTAACCTTTCTACAGGTTTACCATCAACATATGGCAAAGTTGTATCCGATGCATACCCATCTGATTCACAATTTATCTCACCATCATCGCAGAGATCTATCACTACTACATTATCTTTTGTTGGGATTTTTTTATTTGTTGGAGACTGTTTTACTTTAACAGAATCAAAAAGATTTAGATCTGCAACTTTATGTTTCTTTTCACTTAGTGGATCATTCAATTGTTGGGTTTTTGAGGTACCTGCAGACGTGGCTTGAGAATTACTTGAAGGTACTGACGTATCTTTTTTACTAGAAAAAGGCACTACACACGGATTGCAAAATTGTTTCTTGTATAAAAAATGGAAAAGCATACATGCTTCACTCTCGGATATTATCGCAAACTGTGCGGGAACAGTTCGAATAACTCCTCTTTTTTTCAGATTTGTCACAACAAAATCATAGAAAATTGTTTCTAATTTCCGATCAGGAATCTTGAGAATGCGTTTCTTTATATCCAGAATATTAGTACGTTTCTTCTTCTTATCTGGACCTTCAATTCGAAAACACCTTCTGAGCAGCTCTGTGAGTATGAAGAATTTACCCGAAGGATTAATTAAGTATGTAGCCGTTTTACCATGGAATCGAACCCATGTCATGTGATGGGTCGCTGAAACACGCACTGACTGCACCAATGTACCAGACACAGATGCTGACTCAACCATAGTTTCTAAACTAGCACTACCTTCATCTTGTGTTTCAGTATCTGCTACATGTGTATTAATTTCACTGTTGGTAATATCCGTTTCAGTTGTTACAGAGATACTAGTTTCATTTACACTGTCATGTTTCTCAGTTTTACAATCCTTGTTATCATGAGTAGTTTTGAGCTCTTCAACTAAAACTTTCGTTGGTTTTGGTATATTTTCGAAGGAAGATTGATTTTCTTCTAAGTCTGTACCTTTTGGTGATAGCTTTAAGCTAGGTGATCTTGGCGAGAGAATATTTTGGGATTCTATTAATGTGTCTAAATGTGAAACTGATTGAAATATTCCTTTATCTACACATTCTAATTCTTCAGTAGCATTTGTTGAACTTGCTAACGGTGTGTCAGTGTAAGGACTTACTTGAGCTACTTCTCTTTGATCTGGATCAGTATGCATAGTGCTGTCATCAGCTATGTCCATTTCTACATCATCTTCTCCTGCCTTGTCAGGATCGTTTTTAATAGCAGACAGAACTGCTGAAAAATTCGGTGTTAAACTTAAAGCCTGCAGCTGTCCTTCAGAAATAGTGTCCAAAATTTCCTTCACAGACCTAAGGTTCATAGTGCCAGTTTCCAACTCAACAGGATCAACTTGTTTCAGGAACTCCTTTAATGCCAATAGAGGATTATTAGGATCCAACAGTTTGGACCTTGGTATGGTGGACGGTTTTGGAAAGGGTATTCTTGCACTTCCACGTCCCCTTGATCTGTATCCCCTACCTCTGCCTGTTCAAACAGCAATCAAAAAAGTTATAAAATAGAAGTACATATAATCAGCAATAATTTAAATCATGTTTTAATTTGATGTAGAAATAATGTAGAGGACCTCTTGAATCTATAAATAATGAAGAAGCCCAAGAAGGCCTGAGAATACACTAATGGCTAATAATGGCCATAATAATTTTAAAATGTTCATAATATATTAAAACTATTTGGTTTTCTGCCACTACTCTTACTTGGTATTTTTCTATGGAGACCTACTCTAAATGGGGCCAAATGTTGCATTTTTATTAAAAAACATAGCAAATACAATAAGTCATTTATTTGGTTTGGTACTGACAGTGACCCCTTACAGGGGCGAGGCATTTATTAAACTGACCAAACAGATTTTCATAGGGTGTAAGTAACAAACAAAATAACTAAAATAAATATTGTCAAAGCTGGTGATGTAAAAAGCTAAAACCGAGATATCTGTTTGTATCTCCATATAAATATTGGGAAAACCAAATAGGAAACTCATTTCAGATTACCTCAGTGATGAGAAGTAAGTGATCTTTAGTTGATGCCTTAGATTACTTCACCACAGAGGACCCTTTGATTGTATATATTTTCCAGTTAATTGCATACTCATAAAATTTTATTGATACACATATTGACATTTGTTTACATTTGTCTGTATATCAACCATAACCCTTTAACATTTTTTTTCGTGGACACTGCTAGCCAGGGTCTTCCCCAAGCTAATTTGTTTTTTCTCCCCTAGAACAATTATTGAAAATACCTAAAATTTCAAGAATTGTCAAAATCAAACTCCCCCATCCATCCACAACCCTCTTCAAAATCACTCCCATAACCTCCCCCTAGAAATTTATGTTTTTCACTATCTGTAAGCTAGTGTGCAATCACCAAACCATGTAGTCACACCCTTTACCTCTTGCAGCCCCGCCTCCTTTACTTCCTCTTCCTCTTTTGGGAGTCGAGCCTGGTGGCCAACGTATGCCTAAAAGCAGAATGATAAAATCAGAAAACCTGAAATTATATCTGAAGACAAATCACCACCATCCTCTTTTATATAATTTAGAAGTTGCACAGAGAAAATATATTTAAAAATCAAGGAAACATAACCGTCTTTAAAATGATATATGCACAACTACATACATGTACTTATCATACTGATACAAAGTTTCATTAAATAAATGGTAAAGGAGACGAAGTGCAAACAAGTTTTCTGTTTTAATGCTCGTAAAATATATGAAAGAGCCCAAATCAATTCTCACAACTCCTTCCACTGGAGATGGGAGAAAGAAAAGATGCAATTTAAAAAAGAGCACTAGTTAGTGGCCAAAAGTCCAATACCTAAACTCGCAATTCTTGTTGAATAAATGTAAAACAAAAATCATACATTTTTCACACATTTAACATAAAATTATACATTTTCAATAAAAAGTTCCACACAAGAAAATCCCATCTGTTTATATGAAGTGCTGTATGAGCCATAACCCAGCTTTCATGGATATAATCATACTGTCCAAGTTTGGTCAGGACTGGATGAAAACTGAAAAATGTTTACAAGGAAAGTCAACGGAAGGACAAAGGGTGATGGATGTACAGAAGGAAGGACAATGGGTGATGGATGTACAGAAGGAAGGACAATGGGTGATGGATGTACAGAAGGAAGGACAATAGGTGATGGATGTACAGAAGGAAAAACAATGGGTGATGATTGTACAGAAGGAAGGACAATAGATGATAGATGTACAGAAGGAAGGACAAAGGGTGATGGATGTACAGAAGGAAGGACAATGGGTGATGGATGTACAGAAGGAAAGACAATGGGTGATGGATGTACAGAAGGAAGGACAATGGATGATGGATGTACAGAAGGAAGGGCAATGGGTGATGGATGTACAGAAGGAAGGACAATGGGTGATGGATGTACAGAAGGAAGGACAATGGGTGATGGATGTACAGAAGGAAGGACAATGGGTGATGGATGTACAGAAGGAAGGACAATTGGTGATGGATGTACAGAAGGAAGGACAATAGATGATGGATGTACAGAAGGAAGGACAATGGGTGATGGATGTACAGAAGGAAGGACAATGGGTGATGGATGTACAGAAGGAAGGACAATGGGTAATGGATGTACAGAAGGAAAAGCAATGGATGATGGATGTACAGAAGGAAGGACAATGGGTGATGGATGTACAGAAGGAAGGACAATTGGTGATGGATGTACAGAAGGAAGGACAATGGGTGATGGATGTACAGAAGGAAGGGCAATGGATGATGGATGTACAGAAGGAAGGACAATGGATGATAGATGTACAGAAGGAAAGACAATGGACAAATAACTGTGACATTGTAAGAATCTTACATGAGTTGGAGGTTCAGATAGAAAATTCTGTCCCGAGGGATAACTGTTTTTGGAGGGAACGAGACTCTGATGAGTTCCTGCGAAAACAGTTTCCCAAGTGACTGAATTTTCAATCTGAACCAAAAATTTATGTAAGATTATTTTTCTTGAAAACCAAACAGATTGCATATTTATTTTAATTTAACTTATTATTAATTTTTACAATGATGGCTTTTAAGACATCAAATTAAATATATTACGTCATATGTTTTAATACTTCACATGATAAATTGTTCCAATGTCACAGAAGGGGAGGATGAGCGGAGTGGGTGTAGGATGAAATTTCCATACCTAGAAGTCCTTGTCCTGTGTACAAAGTTAAATGTGCACTGAACACCACCTTATTGTACTTAACATGTGTACAAAGTCTGAAGGACTTATTTTCGGTATCTTTCATATTATGTTACGGACAAGCGCAATTAAAAATTACTAAAAAAGGGATGTAATTCCATCAAAAAATACCCAGACATCTAGACTCTTTATGGAAAATACCCCAACACAAATCCTGCCCCACAGTTACTGGACATTAAGTTATTTGCTATGAAAAAGAAATATTCTTTAATAAGATAAACACACTTCCTGGACAGAGTTCCTTTGCAGGACCCCTATACGTCCCTGGTCCCAAGTCCCTTGATTTGTCCAAACATCAATCCCCTACTCACAGAGATTTACTATGATCAGATAATGCATCATAGCTCAAATTTAAATTTATCTTTTTTTACAAACGGATGCTTAAAATTAAAAATGTCAGCTGACAGGAAAATTACAATTACAAATTATTTGTGGAGTAACAGCCATTCAATTATTTGAAATAACTGAATGGCCAGAACTCCACCAATACATTTGGACAATATTTATTTTGCAATTACATTTGGATTCCATACTATTCCAAAAATGCCGGGCCCAGTAGTGCTACTACTCCTACAGATCTCAACTGATTTTGACTAAACCTATCGGTGAATATTATGATTCATTAATTGAATATTTAGCACGATTTTTTTAGCCACCAAGGTATTATAGACAATCAGTTAACTTAATCACTCTTTCCCTGGATCATAGAAGTTAACCAGTACTCAAGCACACCCATCTTCGCAAGTAACTGACATCTTTCTCATTTGAATCAGCGAGAGACGAATGACAATGAGATGTTTTGTCATATATCAATCATCACATAGACAGTAACTGGGAGGGGATCCAAACTCCTAAATTGATAGTCAGGAGTGCTACTGACTGAGTTAACAGAGTCTGACTAAAGTGGAACAAAGTTGCTCCCCAATTTTCTTTTACTCAAAACATTAAACCCCACACACCTTATCTGAAACTCAATGTTACTGCTGCAAGCTACTTACCTCTACCTCTGCCAGTCCCACGTCCTCTATCTGCGCGATTTGTTGCTCCTCTACCCCTTGAGCTTCCTCGGGCTCTCCCACGTCGTCTCTTAGTGGGTTGGGTTATTGAATCATCTTCTAGACTTCTTTTCTGGCCCAATTTTGTAGAATTTTTATTATGCTGTTGACCAGACATGTCATCGTTATATTCCTGTTCATGATTTCCTGGGACTTCACTATGCTCACCGTTATCCTTGCTTTGCATATCATCAGAAGAAGTAGCTGGTAATTCAACAGTGGATATATTGTTAGTATCATTTATCTTTTCCCCACCTGAATCACTTGAGGATATAAATCCGGGAAAATCTAATGGTGATAAATTTTGAGAATCTGCCTTTTCAAAGGCAGGAGCACTGGTATTGTTTTGAGATGGTAATTCATTAGCAACACGTAAAACATCCTCTATATCAAATTGAGAATTAATATCTTGAGTTCCAAATTCTGCATCCAAAGTTAATTCATCACATAACTTCTGTCTATTTTCCTCCAGGAAGGATTCAGTTTGCTGTAAGGAATCTTCGTCTTTTTCTTTTTCACTTTCTGCAGACTGTTCAGTCTTGTTTGTTGTTCTTAGGTCAACTGGTTTGACAGTTTCTATACCAACTTGATCGGTTTCAAGTTTGTCTTTATTAAGATTTTCCGTTTCATTTACGATAGGGTTCACAATTTTTTCACCAAGAGATTCAGCTGCACTTTTTGTGGAGTCAACACTGCTTTCATGTCTTGAGCGAGATTGTTTAGTATTGCACTGTAGTAAGTCAAAAACTTTATATTCAATAACGTCATCTGTGCATATTGTAGGTTTAAGTATAAAATGTCCCACTGGTGCAGTTTGTATAGAATGTTCAGCTACACTGGAAGTAGACCCTGGCTGTAAGTTTTCATTATTTCCTCCAGTACCAACCAGTCTACTTAAAATACTGTCTGAAGCACATGTTGGCACAGATGTATTGGGACGAAACAAACTAGCTGTCGGTAATCTAAGACCTGAATCGGTACTTTTACATTTTTCTGGTGACGGTTGAGCATACCATCTTCCCAGCATTGCTTTATCATCAGCTTCTGCTGGAATTGGCCTTGAAGGAAGCATAAATGCTGACCTTATGAGGGAAGTGTCTTCCACCGGGAGTCCTAAAACTGACTGAACACCAGTTTGACACTGCGGTACTTGTAAAGAGTTAATACCAGTCAAACTTTGAGGATCTTGAAGTAATTGCCTCAGATCAGTTTTAGAATTTGAATTTAGGTTAGTGTTCATGCTTCTCATTATTTGCTGCAGTTTTGACAGGGGATAACTTGTTGACATATTTAAAAGATCAGATTGGTTGTTTGGGGTAGAGATAGAGATTGGTGGTTGATGGACATACTGACCTGCATTATGTGGATTGTTTGGGTTAGAATGAGAATTTCTTCTCATCCCAGGAATAGTGTCTGTTGGTGGATCATTTCCTTGCAAATTATCTATGTTTAAGAAACCTGATGACTGGCTTATATTGCTTTTTTTTATATCAAAAATATGGCGGTCTTGGGGAAATTTGGCTTTGCTAGAATTTGAAGAAGTTTGAAATGGTATTTGGGAAGAGATAGCGTTTGGCTTGGGATGAAACACTTGCATTGACGGTTGGCCTTGATGAGCTGGTGGTGGATTCCTCAAAGGTTGCTGAGTCATGGTTACATTTGATTTATTGGCCACACCGGGATTTTTATAAGTTGATGGATAACCCTCGACAACTGCTGAATGATAGGGAGGCGGAGGCCTTGAAAATTCATGAGAAAAAGACTGGGTATGTTGATGTTCACTTGGGTGTGATTTTGTCATAAATTGTGATGTCCGAGGCTGTGTCACACTTGCAGTTGGTGGGTTTTGCTGTCGCCTCAAGTCTGTCAATTCCACGGTTGCTTGAGGAGGATTACGACCAATGTCTGCCCTCATGCCTGTTGCAGTCATTTGTTGATAATGTGGAAACAGCTGGCTGTTCTGACTGAAACTTGGCATGTACTGAGCTTGTGTCAATGGCTGTGTTCCTCTCAGTGCCGTCTGCAGGAGAGTATGACGTGATCCTTGGAACTGCTGATGTCTCAATCCAGCTGACATCTGGGGAGAGGAATGTCTTAAATGTCCAGACATCTGTCTTGGCACTGCTGGCGTTTGTGGATAGGACAATCTCAACCCAGCAGAGGAGACAGACTGTGTGGATGATATATGTTGTGGATACTGAGAGTGGGGCAATTGTGTCGTCCGAGTTTGTGGTTTGAGCCCATATTGCTGAGTCTGTTCAAAATTTTGGTAAGCAGATGCCACATTGGAGGTGTGTGCAGGGGTCTCTGAAATAAAGGTCATATCGTCATAAGCATATTTTAAGGAAACAAACATCACAGCTAGCAAAGTTACGTTTCTGAGCGAGAATATTCTTTTTCTATTTCGACCATGACCCAACTTATTAGTCGTCAAAGTAATCCCAAACTTCTTATTTTATCTCATACCGATTTTACGTCAAGAACCTATACACACAATTTAACCAATATACATGGATATTCAATGAAATTATTACATTTTTTTTAGTTAGTATGGCGACCATGAACTTATATATAGGGCTCCAGTGATGAGAGATCCCTAAATTAATACTTTAAGTATAATATTCAAACTTTTGTTGAACAGACTGAATAAACTGGTACCCTACTCGACTTTCAGTCTGTTCTTAGAAATTTGCAAGCATCACATATAATCAAGACTACTACAGATAGCTGCTGTAATCAACCGGAAACCAGTTTAGCTGATAAACAGGAAATCAGAAAAGCTGTTTGGATGTATACGCACATATTTACAATGTTTTGAGTGAGAGGAAATTTATTTGTGTAACTGGTAGCATAAAAACAAAATTATTTACATTTACCAGAATATATACAAATACACAGCATATCTGGAGTACTAGATGGCCTATTCAACTTTGGAGAATACGATTTACAACTTATATCAATTGGGACTTTATTGTATGTTTTGTGTGTGTGGGTGTGTAAATGTAGCTAAACCCAGGCCTTCTAATATTGCCGGCTTTTCAGTTTTTGGACCGATTTCTAAAGTTCAAAACCGAATATCGTTTAAAAGTTTAATAAAAAATCGGTCCAGATATTTTCAAAGTTTAATAAAAAATCGGTCAAGATATTTTCTATCAGTCGTATAAAATCTCATAAATTGCTCTTACCATGCCATACTGACCTGTGAAATACACCTTGTGTTAATATCATCTGACCCAATAATCCGATTTTGTCACCTGCTGTGCGAAATGATGTCAATTTTGACTAAACCATTAATGATATTAGGGGGAGTTTATCAGAAGAGTCTATCGCTATGTAGCAAGCCTTAAATGTGTGATCATTTCACCCATTGCGTTCTGTTGGTTCATCAAAAGATTGTGTTTGCTTCCGTAATTTCTTTGATATACCGTTAGCCAAAGCTAGGACAGCCAGACCGAATATTGTTTGCGTCATTAAAATATTTGATAAAACGTGCAGTGTTACTTGTTTGTTTCATTTGTTTTAAAAATAACTATATATACGAGCTGGTTTTGGTAACTGTACGTAGTGGCTAACTACAGCACAACCCATATCAAAAATAAAAAGTTGAATGAACCGTTACATTGGTTTCCACGGTGATTATTTCACGCAGCTTCCGGAACTTGCGTCACTTCCGGTTCGATCGAGCGTTTTTAATATAATGAAAATTATTCAGTAAAGCGGAAACATAATGTCAGTCATTAAAATGTACACAAGGTGATAAAGTATGTTACAAATAATGCACAAATAAACTTGAAATAGTTCCCTATTAATAAATAAACGGAGACAATACATGGTGCAGCTGACATGTTGGGTGGGGTATGCATATATCATATAGTGTTTTTTTTTAAAATAAGTGCGATTTTTACGGTAGTAAAAAACCTAGACAGATTTGCATTTTGGAATTTTAGAAGGCCTGGCTAAACCTGCAATATATGATCATTCAAATTATCATGTAATGAGATAAAGAGTCTTACCGTAGTGTCTACTACCAGTTTGGGAGTTGTGGCTGGGGCCATAGCTGTAAGGTAATCTGTCGATTGATGTACCTGGAATTCTTTCTGGATTACAACTGGGCACATCTGTAATAGTAAATAATTAACATTCATGTATACTGTGACAGCAGATATTGCATATAGAACATGTACAATTTATAATTGTTTGTAACTGGCAAGTAAATCTTATTTCTACATGATTACTACTAGACACAAGCAGGAGTTTTCTTTTCTTTTTGCATTCAACATATTTGTGAATTTATACTACATAACATATAGCATATGCTGCTACACACCTGGGAGAAATAGAAATCACTGGCTTAGTTTATATATTCCACAAAAATATATATGCATGTATACCATAACATACATTTTTCTCATATATGTGCCGGGCTCCATTACCTCAGTTGGTTATATGTCTGACTATCAATCCAGTGGTCACGAGTTCTTATTCCTCCCTTAAGAAAACAGTTTTTGTAATTCCTAATTTTTACCCTTTTGGGGCCCCTTAAGACAGTTTTCCAAATCTGTTGGGCCGTTCATGAGAAGAAGATTTTTTAAGTTTTGGACTATTTTTAGTAATTTCACTAATTAGTACATGTATATTTATTATGAAAAATACATGTTTTACTACTTAACGAAGACCTCTCTGTCAATCATCAGATATTTGACAAGCACATTTGGAAAGATATATATGCAGTATGCTAAATTTATCCACAAGCTTTGTAATAGCTGAGACCATTTTTTAGGATCTTATTAAAAGTATTATAATTCATAATAAATTCATTTAAGTTTCACAATGGTTCCAATATTTACATGACTTTCTTTGCAGATGTATTGAATTAATTTTGAAATAATAATAAGTATAGCGTGTGACCTTGGAACAATAAATGATGTTCTATTTCCTTTCACTTTACTGTGTTAACTTATCACGATACAACTACCTGCAAACTGCTCGTTTCATGCTAAAGAATCATGCTATACCTTCATCTATTATATATTAAAAATATGGCAAGAATCCCCACATTACAAACTCTCTCACCTGGATTGAATCCATTTGCATGTAAGTACCTGGAATGGCTTGCGATACCACAAAAATACTGCTCCATTATATTATTATATTACAAATGTCACACTATCACTTCCCCAAATCAAACAAAATATAAGAAATAAAACTGTTCACTCTTTTGTTACTAGTTTTCTAAGTTAATTCTAACTTCAATTTTTAAAACGACTAAAGACAATGTCATCTACACAATGAGTGCTTTCCTGTCTGAGTATAGAATCAATACTTATCCTTGATATAGAAATTTTATATACTATTGATTGATTGATTGAATATTTAGCACCATTTTTATGCTATCGACGATAGTTAACCTAACCACTGTTTCCTGGGATTAACCAGTACTCGAGCACACCCCTTCTCCGCAAGTAACTGATAACTTTCCCACTTGAATCAGTGGTGAGAGACGAATGACAATGAGACACAATGTCATATATCAATCATCACTAAGACTGTTGCCGGGCGGGGGATTCAAACTCACGACCCCTGGATTGATAGTCAGATGCGTAACCGACTGAGCTAATCGGGCCCAGCATTTATTTTATATACTAAATCTCAGTAATTACCCCATAGATACGCGTTTTCTCACACCAATCACAGAAGGCCTTTGAAAACAGTGCAACGGCAATCTGAACACTTCCTGCACTGTTTTCCACTCTGTCAGTTAATATAAACATAATTCACCCATTGCTGATATGTGGTGAAATAATGCTTCCAACATTATGTGTCCAAAGGCGTTTATATAAGAAGTAAAGGGTTAGCGTATCTCTGTTGACCTTTTTACTAACCCACAAGATAATGGAAGCCAGTACCTAACTCTAAGTTTTTTAAAAACAATAGACCTTAGTTTCCAGCATGTAACAAAGTCATTCCTGTGTCCAAACAAGAAGTTGCATATACCTTTAGGAAATCTTTATGCAGTAATATCAGTCCACTGACCTGTACAGGGTATAGGTATATCTATGTACCATTAGTTTAATAAAAAAACACCCAATAACATTTAACTGAACATCACAAGCATGACTCCATTAACTGTCAAGTATTAATTCTTCAGATGGTAACACTTGCTTAACTAGACCACACAAAACTATTAATTAATAAGGTCACACTAAACAATTTATTAGGCTAACACCATCTAAAGTGTGACACAAATAATCCTCTATATTACATCACCATCTTACAATATAGAAACTTGATATAATTATGCAATAAATATAAATATATAAAAGTTGGCCTGTTTTTGCAACAGTTTTCATTTTATCTGGGTCACATCCCACTTAATAAACAGGACGGCATGCATGACACTGTAAGTACTAAGCTTGACAGATCTTTCAATGATGACCTTGATGATTTAAAGGCTTCACAAGCTGGCAAGCAATTAAGCATATCTGGTTAATAGAGAGAAGTTTAACTGCTTGGAACACTGTAGCCTGTTACCTTGCCAACACAACATAGATTGTACGATACAACTTAACTAGCTCTCAGTCAATTGTGTATTTCTGATTATCCAGGAAGATCTATTCCAATTTTCAAGCACAATACAATAACAGTTTTCTAACTAACACATACATACAATGATTCGATAATTTTAATGTACATACATACGTTACATCTCCTCAATTTTGTTCATATACAAACACAGGCACATACACACACACATGTAGCATCTCCTCAATTATGTTCATGTACAAACACAGGCACACAGGCACACACACACACACACACACATGTATAACCCTTGGATAATGTCCATGTACATTCACACACATGCATGTATTAAACTTGGATAATGTTCATGTACATTCAGACACATGCATGTATTAACCTTGGATAATGTCTATGTACATTCATACACATGCATGTATTAACCTTGGATAATGTCCATGTACATTCACACACACATGAATGTATTAACCTATGATAATGTTCATGAACATTCACACACATGCATGTATTAACCTGTTATAATGTCCATGTACATTCACACACCTGCATGTATTAACCTTTGATAATGTTCATGTACATTCACACACCTGCATGTATTAACCTTGGATAATGTTCATGTACATTTACACACATGCATGTATTAACCTTGGATAATGTCCATGTATAATGTCCATGTACATTCACACACATGCATGTATTAACCTTTGATAATGTTCATGTACATTCACACACATGCATGTATTAACCTTGGATAATGTCCATGTACATTCACACACATGCATGTATTAACCTGTGATAATATTCATGTACATTCACACACACACACATGTATTAACCTTGGATAATGTCCATGTACATTCACACACGCATGTATTACCCTTGGATAATGTCCATGTACATTCACACATACACGCATGTATTAACCTTGGATAATGTCCATGTACATTCACACACATGCATATATTAACCTTGGATAATGTCCATGTACATTCACACACATGCAAGTATTAACCTTGGATAATGTCTATGTACATTCACACACACATACATATATCAACCTGTGACAATGTCATTACACACACACATACATGTATATATTACCCTTGGATAATGTTTATGTACATTCACATAAGCATGTATTTACCAATGATGATGTTCATGTACAAATACACATGTAATTATTATGAGCGGAAAATGTGGCACTCATAATGTTTATTTACCCACAAGCTTTGAACTGGTCCAATCATCTCTATTTATACAATGTTATTGATTGACATTGAAGGTCACCTTGAAAATAGCATCAGACTTCCGTGAAAATAGCTTCAAAGGCTTCCGTGAAAATAGCAAGACTTCCGTGATAATTGCATTAAAGACTTTAATTAGGAATGATTATTAGGAGTGATTATTAGGAGTGATTATTAGTAGTGATTAAATCTTACTTATAAATAATCTAATTTCCTGTTTTTAAATTCAAATTCAAACATTGCAGGGCAGGAAAATTCCACTCATCCGCTCGCCATGATGAGTGAACTCTGGGTTAGGATGAGTAAGATTTAAGAAATTGACCTTAATATTTCTTTGATTTTAAGCATTCAATAAAAAATGCTGGAAAGGGAGGATGAGTAGCTTTTATAAGAAATTTCAAGCCCTGCATTGGGTAAGATAAAATAGTAAGGTTTGCATATTTGAAATTTTAACATAATGCAAATGATGTAACAAATAATGGTAATATGTTCACTTTTGCTAATTAACAATTAAATGTTTACATCATGTACACAAAGACAATCATTTTGATATTAAACATAGCTCTAATATATTTTGGAGAAGACAGAAATATGTGAAATGTCACATTGTCAAATATTATAATATCTCCCACTTAAAGGATAGGGCAAAATCATCACCTTATTTTTGCAGACATAATAAGGTTTCCTAACCATTTTCTCAAATACAAATATGACCTATCCAGCTGACTGCAAGAACTGATTATATCTGGTACTCCAGACCACTTTTTAATCACTCTTCCAAAGTTATAATAACATTTAAGCAAGATAGTTACATAAAAGGCCAAAATGAGACCATCCTTAAATTTTGTTTGTTTGTTGTGCCCGACCCAATGTTTTTTCATCTGGACAGAATTCATGAAAAAAATATCAAGGCTTTGAAAGTCAATAAAAAAAAGTTTGGGTAACTGCAATTTGAACAGGCAGATAGGACTGTTAACTATTTAAAAATTTGAAATTTCAATTTCATTAGGCCAAAATTTAAATTTTGTATATTTGGGGTTTCTCTACCTACCAATCAAGTCATTATTCAAGATATAGTTATGTTTTTTCTCTTTGCACTCAGCATATTGCTCTCTATTCATGTTCTGCACCACTTAAGGTTAACATGCATTCGGTTTTCTAAAACAACTTTGTTAGTACTATAATGCTCCAAAAAAAGACAATGACAAAGTAATGTACCATTTTGAACTTAATTGAGCATATCCATCTTTGGAAACACGAGAAGAAATCCAACTTTTTATTTTAACATGGATGGAGGGCGTGGTGTGGAAGTGCAATGCAAAAGAATCATATCTCTCTAGCTTGAATGATGACAGAATTATCACGGTTTTGTACTTTTTCCAGTTATTTTTAATTGTCCATAGCTGAAGTTCAAAGGAAAATAAGGGAATCCACTGTGACTTAGATAGAAGGCAATAATGTATGGACGTGCAGGGAGACGAGTTCCTAACTCTGTCTTGAATAATGAAATACACCTGTAACGATTTTAAACAATTTATATGATGACTTTGTCGGGTTAACAATTTCACATATTCACCGGACATGGGCAGAATATGTGTCTCAACAGCCACTAAACACATTAGTAAATCATCAAGACATGCGTAGGAAGATGCTTTCATTTTTTCTTCTTTGATTCCTATTTTTCTTGTATGTTAGACCATAATAAATTAATTGCCAGATTATCATCCCCGCCTGCCCCCTAATTTTCATGCCACCCCGACCCTTTTTATTTTCATAAAAAAAATTATATACATATATGAAAAAAAAATTATTTCATTTTTTTAGTAAAAAAACATCAAATTTTAAAATAAAATAAAAAATAAAATCCTCTCACCCGCTCAGTTTTTAACAAAAATTTGGATGATAATCTAGCAATTAATTTATAATGGCCTAAGGGTCGTCTGTAATGAAACTGCAGTATTAATGAGAATATCTAATGTGTTCAAAATAGATATAGGTTATAACCGCAACCAGTCTAGTTTTGTACTTTTTACTGAGCATGTGCAGCAGCATTATCTAGACTATGTTTCAGCAAATAAACCTACAAAGCATTGTTGACAACAAAACGCATCTAAATGCCCATGCATCCAAGCAAACCACCTCTCTAATATCAGACTTCTCTAATATCTGAATCAGGATTGACCCATCCATTAAAAAGTGACACTATGTCACATTATAACTAAAGTGATGGACACACTTAACCTGACAACTGATACATTACAAGTAAGTCTGCCTTACCTGGGCCACCTTTAATAAACTGCTTGTTTGCCACTTCAGCCTCATACCATTTAAGGGTGGGAAGGTAGATAGGTAAATTTTTCTTTTTTTTCTTAAAAAAATAAACTTTTTTATTGGACTCCGAAAATATTTTTCCTGACCGGCGGGATTATTTTGGGTCGGCCAGAAGTGGCAAACAAACAATTTTTTAATTTAGGCCCTGGAAGTTGATCTAATTCTGCATTCATCTACTCAGTCTGAGGTCTTCCTCCACCAGTAAAATGCCATATATAACCTGAAATGTGTTGAAAATGGCATTTAACCCCATTGATCTTTGTTTTGGATAAAATCATGGTAGTATTAACCACATTGTAATGTCCAGCTGCTGTTTTGGATAAAATCATGGTAGTATTAACCACACTGTAATGTCCAGCTGCTGTTTTGGATAAAATCATGGTAGTATTAACCACATTGTAATGTCCAGCTGCTGTCCGGTAGGGACAAACTACATCAGCACATGGTGGACAGTAACACAATAGAAGATGAGTTATACTTCACTGCTGAATGAATGGTGATAAGAGAAACAATAATAATTACCTGTGTTTGTAGTGCCTAATGGTGGTGTCTGACCATGCCGTACAAGAGGTGGTGGAGGTGGGAGAGATCCGGGCCTACTGGCTACAACATTAAATAAGCATATTGAAATGAAGTAGCACATTATAGTTACAATGAATATTCATTTGTTAATTGTTGTTGTTTTTTTTAAAATCTGCATGTAAATCTGTTTGTTTGCTGTGCTCCAACCCAATGTTTTTCATGTGCGTAGGTAGGTACTAGTTATTTTTTGCATAATTTTTATTTTGGCATTATCATTTTATAGAAAAATGGACAAAAATCATGAAAAAAAATAATTAAAAGTTTTTTAACCCTTTACTTCATATAGACGCCTTTGAACACCTCTAATATAGACGCCTTTGAACGCCTCTAATATAGACGCCTTTGGGCACCTCTAATATAGACGCCTTTGGACACCTCTAATATAGAAGGCTTTTGAATTATTGGGTGAATTATGTTTATATTAACTGACAGAGTGGAAAACAGTACAGGCAGTGTTCATATAGCTTGTTACGAGCAATCTGAACTCTTCCTGCACTGTTTTCAAAGGCCTTCTGTGATTGGTGCGGGAAAATCGCGTATCTATGGAGTAAAAGATTAAAAGGCAATAAAAAAGTTTGGGAAGCTGCAATTTTGATGAGTAGGTAGGAGCATGGCAAACATGTTTTTTTAAGGATGGTGTTATCTTTCAAGGGAAGGCACCTCATCATGCTCACTGCTAAATGCAGCACAGATTCTCCCCATTGATCTATGTAATGTGAAAACCTGGAATATATCTTCCTGTTAATGTTATATACCCTATGTGTTGGTAAAATTCATAATTCATTCCATTATTCAAATTCATTCTGTATATTCATTTACTGATGATTGATCAATTGATTTAATATTTAGCATCATTTTTATGCCATCGAAGGATAACAGATGATCAGTTAATCTAACCACTGTTTCCTTGGATCCTGAAAGGTTAACTAGGACTCGAGCACACCCCATCTTCATAAGTAACTGATAACTTTCCCACTTGAAACAGCGGTGAGAGACAAATGATAATGAGACGCAGTTTTGTACTGGTATATCAACCATCATGGAGATTGTGGCCAGGCAGGCATTCAAACTAATGACATGCTAAAGACTGAGCTAATCAGGCCTGACCCATCTGTTGATGTGTTGTATTTTTTTAATATCTATGTTAAATCAGTTGTTTTTGGCATATGGAGAGTGAAGTTGAAATCTTCCTTCCTGTTGACGTCATATAACCCATAAGGTGTAGGTATGCTGCCAAACCTCCATTCATTCATTCATTCATTCATTTATTCATTCATTCATTCATTCATTCATTCATTCATTCATTCATTCATTCACAATATGCTACTCTTTTAAAATCAACATTTAAATATAATAGCCTGTCAAACCTATAACCACCTTCTGTTTTACCATATAGAAATTTATGTAACAATACGATGGCTTGAACCCGATGGGATTGGACAAAATAGTTTAGAGTTAACCCTTTACTTCATATAGACGCCTTTGGACACCTCTAATATAGAAGCCATTGGACACCCAATATAGAAGGCTTTGGACACCTCTAATATAGAAGCCATTGAACACCTCTAATATAGACGCCTTTGGAAACCCCTAGTATAGACCCCTTTGAACACCTCTAATATAGACGTCTTTGGACACCTCTAATATAGATGCCTTTGGACACCTCTAATATAGACGCCTTTGGACACCCATAACATAGACGCCTTTGGACACCTCTAATATTGATGCCTTTGGACACCCCTAACATAGACGCCTTTGGACACCTCTAATATAGACGCCTTTGGACACCTCTAATATTGATGCCTTTGGACACCCCTAACATAGATGCCTTTGGACACCTCTAATATAGACGCCTTTGGACGACTCTAATATAGACGCCTTTGGACACTTCTAACATAGACACCTTTGGACACCTCTAATATTGACGCCTTTGGACACCCCTAACAAAGACGCCTTTGGACACCTCTAATATTGACGCCTTTAGACACCCCTAACATAGACGCCTTTGGACACCTCTAATATTGACGCCTTTGGAGACCTCTTATATAGACGCCTTTGGACATCTCTAATATAGAAGGTTTTTGAATGATTGGGTGAATTATGTTTATATTAACTGACAGAGTGGAAAACAGTGCAGGAAGTGTTCAGATTGCTTGTTCAACCAATCTGAACTCTTCCTACACTGTTTTCAAAGGCCTTCTGTGATTTGTGCAGGAAAACGCGTATCTATGGAGTAAAGGGTTAAGGGTTGTTTGACCGTTAATACACACATGGGAGAGAAAAAAATTAAAATATTTATATTCATGCAAGAGTTATGCAACTTGGTTAATGTAGTAACTTTAATGACTACGAAATATTGTAGGAAGTATTGTGTGAAGTTTTGATCAAATACATTAAGTGATTTTTATGATATGAACTTGATGATAGTTTCGCACCAAACTTTGACCAGTATTTCTAAGTTAAACATATTTTTAAAAAAAAAAAAAAATTAAAAAAAAAAAAAAAAAAAATTAAAAAAAAAAAAATATTAAAAATAAAAAAAGACTTTTTTTTTAAATAAATTAAAAAAAAGAAAAATACTCAGCATCTGCATTATGTAATGCAGGGTGTTAGTTGTAATGATGATCTAAGTATGAGTGTCCTAGCACTAGTACTTATTGAAAATGAAAACTTAATGTTGGAGCTAAATGCAAAATTCAGCATCAAACAATGTCAATGGACCATGAAATGTAGGTCACACTCAGCATCTGCAGTGTATAATGTGATGCAGGGTGTTAGTTGTAACTATGATTCAGGTATGAGTGTCTTAGCACTTGTAAAACAAAAACTTAACGTTGGAGCTAAATATAAATGTTTGATGCTGCCGCTGCCGTCGACGGAAAAACAACACCTTAATCTCATCTCTCCTTCATCGTGGCGATACAAAAACTAGAGACCCAGAATTTCCATGAAAAACAGGTTTTTTTTTTTGCAACAGATATATTAGGGCATCACAAACATTTAATTTAGTATCAATAGATACTCCCCGAACTACAGTAGTTAAACTCACATTAATACTGTTGAAGATACACTCAGGACAAGCAAAAATAAGGTAAAACAGTCAGTGGTGTGCGACAGTCACAATTTTAGTCCAAACGTGATTAATAAAACAAAATATACATTAATTAATTTCCAGATTTATTCATTAAGTACTTTTAATAAGCCTATACAGCAATACAACCAAAATAAGCTGTTAAACATATGCTGAAGGCGTTGTGTTGTTATATTCAAAGTATTGTTTAATTGAATATTAAGCTTCATTTTTATAACTTTGTGCCATCAAGGGCTAACAGACAATAAGTTAATCTAACCACTCTTTCCTGGGATGTTGGAAGGATACTTGAGCATAACTATCTCAGCATCTAACTATCGCTGGTAACTTTCCCACTTGAATCCAGTGGAGAGAGAAGAATGACAATACCACACAATATCAATCATCACATAAATGTGGCCAGGAGAAGATTCAAACTCATGACACCTGGATTAATAGTCAGACACCCAATTGAGTGAGCTAAATGAACTCGGCTAGACCACCCTTAATAAATTGCTTGTTTGCCACTTCTGACTCATACCATTTCGGGGTGGGTAGGTAGGTAGGTAAATTCCTTTTTTTTGTAATCAAACAAACAATTTTTTAATTTAGGCCCTATATTCAAGTGAAAAGGGCTAACTTAGTTGTCTAGATAAATAGTCAGATTATTGTAGACAGGATTGTCTAACATTAAATATAAATCTAAGAACTTCTTAGCTTATAGATAACCAGTTCTATTAACTAATCAGTACAAATAAAATTAATTAAAATATTAAAATGTGTTCCTATCTAACAATATTATACCTGAAGATTGATTGATTCCTTTAGGTTGCTCAGGTCCAGACTTAGAGTTGAAGGGTTGAGACGTAGGCTGTTGGCAAGAATTCAACTCGACAGTATACTGCTGCTGGGTCCAGTTTGTCCAGCGATCTTTTTGCAGACCCAACATTGGACTCTGGGGTATTTGCTTTACAGATGTTTCCCAATTCATCCTGAAATTTTGTATTTGAAAATAAAATTGGATGATAAATAAATAACTTTCAAACTTATTGAACAGTCCTTCAATGCCTATTAATTTTTGTCCACTACCTCATCCTAATGTACAGCCTAATAAAGTCTCTTTGCAGATGTTTCCCAATACTGAATTTTTCTAACCTCATAAATATGAAAATAAATTGTTGAAATTTTTCTTACATTAACGGCAAATAACCTGCATTTTGGCAAGGAGAATGGGATCGAATGAATACAAGCCCCAATTTCACTTAACACCTCAACTTTTTTTTTGAGATACCGTAAGGTTGCCCATTTATTACCCTGTAATGGGTTTGCAGTGGTCATGTCATCCTGCTGCAAACTGCGCAATAATAGCATGTATAAAATTTTAGCAACATTTTGCAAAACATACACTCGTATTGTCATATAATATTAAAATCACTAATACATTTATTTGTTGTTCGTTTTGACTTGCATTTATATACAGAAGTGCAAAAAATTAAACATACTTAGTTGTAAGAAATTCATATCTCACACACAGGATAGTAATACATTAATATTCACTTTATATAGTGATACTGGAATATCGGCTCAGACAAAACGTACAAGCTGATCCTTACCGATATCCAAGCATATAGCGAAATTGTTTATTTGAACTAATGTTTTTCACATTTCATATAAGTTACGTAATCTTGAAGAAAAAAAAAGCGAAACGAAAGCATTAAAGACTTTATTAGTTTGTTCTTTTTGATTTTGCATAATTGCAATATGTTAATTATTCACTATATAGTGGAATATCGGTTCAGACAAAACATACAAGCTGATCCTTACCGATATCCTAGCATACAGCGAGAATGTTTAGTTGAGTTAATGTTTTTTCATATATATATATACAAGACGGTAATCTTATAACAGTTATAAGCAAACAACTGCTGCTCTATATAGATACAGTTTGCACAGGCCTCCCATAAGCTTAGCAACCCTCAAGAAACGAAACAGAAGAGTCAATCTATATATATCAAGAGATGATTTTTTTTATAGAATACAATATTCAACAAATCAAAAAAATTTTGTGTCAATTCTCAATAAGTAATTTATAGCAGCAATTTTTTCTTTTCTTGGTTTTAAATATACAATCTTGTTTTTTATGCAGCGTATTATATCAACAAATAATGTCTCTGAAACATTTATTATTTTTATCAAATTTACAGCTATTCCTGTACTTCTATATATATTCCATTTCAATTAAAATACAATAGTGTTAAATAAATTACATTTATTTTGAACATTGTAATAACCAAGTACAATGTCGGCAAATTGTGCCTATATCTAATGTGTCAATTACTTTATTAAAGGCGCATTAAACTTCCGAAACTGTCGTTTTTAGTTTTAATTTAAGTCAGTTTTACTCTTCAGGTATATACATGTTCATTTGATCACTGAGAGACTTTGCAAATGAAAAAATAAATATAAAGCACATTATTAGCACATAATTAAGAACGGGTTTTGTTTACAAATTAATGTTTGTCTCTTTCCAATAAACACCTTCGGCAGAAAATGGAGAGTAACAAAGCTTGTTCGGAAACACGTCAGTGGGTACATGTAAGCTAATCTATTGCATGTAAGCGACGAATTGTTCATAAAAAATTAAAAATAAATTAAAATTACTTTTTAATAACTGTACTAAACAAACCACCCTTGATAGCCTCTCAATATTGACTGCAGGTTTTTTTTTAGAAAAAGGGGAAGGGGCCCACATCTTTTTTTAGGGGAAAAAATCAAGCATGTTACATGTTCAGAATTTGTGGATTTTTTTTTCCAAAAACAACAGAAACGGTTAATGGTTTAATAAAACACTGGTTATATAATGACAAACATCTTCCTCTATTTAAAACTTCAACTAAAGTTTGAAACATATCTCAATAATGAATATTTTCTAAAATTCAGTAAATGAATGCACTGCAGCAGTGCCATTAACTCTTTACTTCATAGAGATATAGCAGTATTGCCTAGATCCTACCAGGTACAGGTAGAAGGAAACAGACGTCCAGCTGATAAGGCTTCTGCACTTTCCCTATAGGGGATATATAACAAGAGTTGTAAGAAGACAACAAAGCTCGCCCCTGGATGTGTAAGTCCAAAAAGGGCCATAACTGTGCCAAAATACAATCCAGAGTTATGGTGCTTGTCTCTATGTGTTCCATTAATGATGGTGAACACAAATGCGACGTTTCATTCACATCCAATGAGTGGTTGACTAGATATCTTAAACTGAAACGCAAAAGCTTAACCTGGGTGTCCACAGATGACGACGCTGCCACCAACAATGCTGACGATGACACCAGGGTCATTGCAATAGCTTTCCTTGGACTTCGTCCCAGCGAGCTTAAAATATATGCTGATTACACACCCAGTTCATTTAAGTAGTTATTTAACTATAAATAGTAACCATATGATGATGTCTTGCATAAATTTACTTTGTGAAATGTTATCCTACACGAATATAAACTTAGAATCTCTGAAAAATAAATAGGCGAATCGGGCATTTTTTTCGTGAAAAGGGCCCTTTTTACCAGAAAGGTATTTATTTAGTGAAAGGGGAAAATGACAGACGAGGGGAATTTTTAGCCATAGGGTAAATAAAACTCGAGGGGAAGACGCCATTTAACGTATAATCTCAAAGTTTTGTAAAATGGGTTTTATAATTGTGAAGCTAAAGAATAAATGAACAATAGTTTCTTTTTCCCATTTGCATATATCCCTTGTATACCTAATACCGTGATATACCTATTACCGTGAAAACAATCTGGGAAGACATGCGCAAAGCTCCAACTTCCATTAGCGTTGGCATTTGTTTGCATTTCGTATCGGCAACTGTTTATTACTCAGCATACTTGAGTAACCTTATAACTGTTTATTATTGACGCCATTCTTTACATGGTTAAAAAATTTAGACTCATTGTATTAGGTATGACCAGTATATTACAAAGACCCTTAGATACTCCCATTAAATTCAATCAGTGTTCAGTAAAAATTGAATTGTGTAGAAATAACTTAGAAGTTTTGTTCCTTCCATACCTAATGTATGCAAGCTTTTTATGGAAGTCTCAATATTTTGTTCTTTTAAAATGTTGATGTATTTCTGAGGTATTGTGCCATTCTTTACATGGTTCAAATTTTTTTTAGACTCGCAGTATTAGGTAAGACCAGTATTAGTGCATATCAAAGCACATTTTTGAACGATTTTTATATTTTTTTATTTGATCGTCCTCTACGTGCATACTCTATCAGCTTTTTTATAGGTGGGTTTTCAGCACCGATTTCAGTGCGGAAGCCAAACCACTCATATTGATTAAAATATGTAAAATCATTAGCAAAAACCCTTACCGGTTGTAAAAAAAACACTTTATATATGTCCATAACGTAAAAATATCCACAAAACCGCACATTTAACACTTAAATAACTTAGTTTTTACATACAATCCTACTTTCAAATTGTGTTTGACAGTTATCACGTGATGCGCACCTTTCAAGCGTCATAGCGATTTGAAAAGAAACACTGTGATGAAAGCTCTAAGAGGTAAATTGGAAAGGCAATACTTATCAGGGTAGGCAATTACACATTATATTCTGAGAAAGTAATATTTCCTGTCACAGTGTGTATTCAATTTAGACAAACCAATACTTGTGTTTGTGTTTTGACAAAAAAATGACAATATTCATCACTATTAAAGTTTAATAGATATTATGACTGTAGCAGAAATGTTGCTTGTACTTTATAAGTAGAAAACGGATAAGATAGTATAGCTTTCTTATGGATCTTTTTCACTTGTAATTGAATGTATGACTACCATGTTTACTGTGAACAATTCCCATTTCAACAACAATTTAATATACTGTCAATAAGTATTTAGAATCATTAAAAATTGTGTGGCCGATACATACACTATCAGTTAATTGAAAACTTAGCAATAAATACCCAAACAGTCGTAGTTTGTCACCCAATGTTGTTCAGATGGACATTATCTAAAATAATGAAAGCTGCTGAATATTATTGTATTTGATTACAATCTACTATAAAAGGCAGACATATCTAGATATTAATGTACAGACTTTAGTATCAACAATTTACAAGAACACTAAATGTTGTATGCATTCACATGTCCTTTCCACCAATATACACAGTGTTGAATACACGCACATCTGTTGTAGTCTAAAGAGAAACAGAGTACTTGGATAGGTAACGTTTATATTCTCAGTGTTTTTTTTCTACCATTTTTATAGCCGTTATTGGGTCATATTCCCAATGGCAAATAGTATCTTTTTTTCCCAAATGAGTGGTAAAAATTCCCAATTGAAAGCTTCAATAATTGTAAATTGAAACTTCAATAATTCCTTGATAAAAAAAACAAAGTTTTCCCCATTCTGAATTAAGTAATACATTGATTCTTAAATTAAATGACCAGAGAAGCAAGTGTACACATTTTTATGAAGTTGAACAATTATATTTAATGCATAAGTTTTCCCAATGTTAATGAAAACGCCGCAAAAATACCAATTCAAAGGGTATGGGTCATCTTCCCAAAATGGTGAAAAAAAACACTGATTCTTATTTTTTTAGCCATATAAATATTACTACTTTTCACACTTATTAATACTGTTTTCAATCATTTCCAAAAGTTATAGTACTACTGTACAGAAATTCACAATATTTGCAGCAGTAACCTTCCTTAGAGGCACTATAATACAACCATTTGAAAGAGAGTTCATATCTAGTTGTGTCAAACAACATATTATCAGGAACTAATACATGACGTATTCACCGTCTATCAAACTACAGAGGACAGTTTTTTTGCATAGCACGCATTTATTATTCATTATTTTATTAATATAAATCAGTGTTTTAAGGAATTAACGATTGTTTACGCAGTATTTACCTTCAAAAAAGACGTATGTATGTGGTCTAATTTTCCACTTGGTTTTGTTTGGATGAAAATGAGACGTAAAGGGGCTAGTCTCATCCCTATTACGGCAATTAAATGAGACTAGACCAATTCATACTGGTCATACCTAATACCGCGAGTTGAAAAAAAAATTTAACCATAAAAAGAATGGCATCTATACTTAATAGTAATAAGGTTACACAAGAATGCTGAGTAAAAAACAGTTGCCGATATGAAATGTAAACAAATGCTGACGCTAACCGAAGTTGGAGCTTTGCGCATGTCTTCACAGATTGTTATTAAACGGGCATTCGCGGTAATTGGTATATTGCAGTATTAGGTATACACGGGATATATAGCAACATGTGGGCCTATATAAATATCAGTGACTTAATTACATGTTTATGCGTCTCTGATTAAATAGAGGCGTTTTCTAAAATTGACAAAACTTTTTAATGAATAGAGATTTTTTTCAGTTTTTAAATTGAGAACATAGATCTACAGCTTATCAATTAGCATTTAAATTGACCTTTTGTCATGTCATGATTTCATCGCGATGCCCAGATTACAAAGTGTGCTGTGCTCTTCCCAAACAAGCAAATGAAGTTAAGTTACTTTCTATAACACTAGTTATAAGCTACGTCATACCTACTTTAAAGATTTTTATAATATCCATATAAATCCTTACAGATATAAGTTTTAACATTTAAATAAAACATAAATACTAAATGGCGGTGGTCTGTTATATTGGTACCCAGTATCATTTAGAGCCGGGAGAAAAAAATGGCCCGTGTAAAAGACGGGACACGGAAACGGGTCGGATTACTTAACATGCCACAGCGCACATAGCATATGTATTTAGTAATGTTTGTCCAGTCTAGACCAATTTTTTTTATGGTTTATCTTGTTTGTTTCTATGTACTGCTTTGATCCAATATCTTTTCTTTTTAATTCAGTATTTAAAAAAAATTAATATTGCCAATTTTATTTTTATCTTTTTTTTAACTATTTTGTAATAATTATTATACCCTTTATCTCTTCTATACATCGCTGATTTAAACACTATAATTACTTACATATGCGGGGAAAAATGTCGAGTCATTCGTACACTGGAGGGTTCGTTTTTCTGGTTTTTGTGCACTTTTGAAATAATAAAGGTTGACTATACACTATACAAATTAAATGTTAATATTCATAAAAATGTGGACAACATTTTACCAGTGACTTCATTACTCTAGTTGCCTATCTCTGTTTTTATGTCTCTGATTAACTTAATTAACAAAACAGAAACTCTAATGTGTATCCTTGTACCTCATACCATGTCATTGTGTAACACCGCAGTTGGGTTAGAGCGTCCGCGCCTCACATGCGGAAGGTCGTGGGTTCGATCTTCAGCTGGGTTATAATAAGAACTTGAAAATGGTACTAGAAGCTTCGGGCTTAGCGCTCAGCATTTAGAGGATAGTTCTGTGTATGGTTGGCAGTATAATGTCAGTATAATGTGACTGTGTGGGGTATCATACCATGTGTCTGCGGCATGATACTCCAGTATGGCAGCACTTAAAATACTGTCTCAAGTAGACACTATTGCGATATAACTGAAACATTTTTAAAAGAGACGCTAAACCATACAACAATAACATGTCAATGTGTTAAAATCTACTTACAGATTTTGATACATACTGATTATATACATTTTTGAAATAATAATTGTAGAGTGTACACCTTATGCAAATCCCAATTAGCATTCCAAAACATACACCAAAATGGGTATTCTTGCACCTTCTCATCTGTCATTGCATTAAAATCGACATTGTCGATCGCGGAACATTGGAAGCTTTCAAATATCACATTGCTTAAATAAAGTCACAACATTAACTTCATTTTCGAGATCTACCTTGTTGTGATGAAGTTGCCTGCTCATCATAAAATAACTAAAGTTAGCTTAAATCAAATACCATACCACTGCTGATAAAATAATTAGTAGTTAAAAAGTATGTAAAAAATAAGTATCGGAATGACCCGAACGGTGAAAATGGTGTCGAGTCATTCAGATACCATGCCAACAGACATGTAAGGCCATCTAAAAATTGTTTCCTCGGGTATATATTTACCAATGGATAAATAGGAACATTCCTATGCAATACAACACACAAATAAACATGCATATTATTTGATCATTTCTGGTCAACTGAAAGCATGTATAAGCAATAATAAGCAGTATTAAAAACAACATACAAATAACTAAGAGAATGGTTGCTAAATGCTCCCAAAGCATATATCCCAAGGCTGTTTCTCTACCTTGCACATTTTGTATATAAATTCTTATTATTCTATCAAGTTAATCATTTCATTAATTCATTAAGTAGATTAACATCTTCTAATTTCCGTCTTAATTATGTAGTCTTATACCACAATGTGGTTATGCTTTTAGATTGCATACATCTGTTTCATACCTTTCATTGTTAATCTATATCTGCATTTAAGGCTTATCAAACAGATCAGCGTTGCGTCTTAATTTCTATGATGGCAGTATTAATACAATTGATTTTATGTCCATAGTATCGATACAATACATTCTAATTTCGGCAGTCAAAGAGTTCGGACGTAATGTAAGTAAACGTAGCTTCCTATAGGCACTATAGGTACGTGTCTACACTTTTTTCTAAGAAATCGAAAAAAAAACTGCCAAAAATGTAATAAAATCAGACTCCTATGTGCCCAGGTAGTGAGGTAAACTTTAAATTCGCAACAAAAAAACATTGAATAATTATGATCCTGATAAATAAAATTCGGGGGAGCCTGCCCCAGGACCCCCTACAACTGTGCCTACACAAGGGGATAATATTCTGTTCTTACTAAGATTTCAAAAACATTTATAAATTCTAAATTCAAGTTGGATAACCATAACCAACTTAATTCATTTACTTCAATTAAAAACAATTGGAAATACTCCGATTACTTAATATGTTTATAAACTTCGTTACTGGACACCGATACTACATTCATCACGATTATAGGACTTAAGTATTGTGCTGTCCTACGGCTATTTATAATTCGTACTTTATACGTGCCTTACCGGATCTATAAACATTTACAAATAACGAATACAATTAATAAATTTCATGAAGTGTTCTTTACTTCTTCCACAAATCACAACAGTACATTCACCGCTCCATGACATATGTGAGGTAGAACAATTCTATTTATGAAAACAACACCCAAATAACTAAGATAATGTGTTTTATTTACCTATACATGCATTAGCAATACTTAAAAAATGGAATGATATATACTTTGAATAACTATATATGAGGTAAACGATTCAATTTTTTTTTAAACAAAACAAAAACAAATATTAACATTGATAAATTATTAAATAAATGACAGTAAAACGTTACCCATTAAGAAACAGACATCTTATATGTGAGGTAAAATGATTGAATGATAGAATGAATGAGGTTTTAATGCGTACCGTCACATTGTAGGTTATTCAATGCCAACAAGAAAGAAGATTCCAGGTTCACTCGGCATATAAAAAACAACAAATTAACATACACAGTTAAAAATATCACATCAACAAATGAATATTCTGAATGAAGCTAGAACCTTGATACCTACAGAACCTCAGTGATCCTATTCTTGCCATCACTCATACGACTACCTGGAATCACTTAAAGGTTGGTAATTTAACCACAATGTATTATTTATGAGGTGATAATTTAACCACAATATGTTATTTATGAGGTGATAGTTTAACCACAATGGGTTATTTATGAGGTATGACAATTCTTAACTAAAGCAATTCTTACAAAGATGATCTGAATTTAAGCTAGAGAAAACCCATTCGATAATAGTCATAAAAGTGGAATGAAGCTTATCCCCAAAAATTACTTCCTAATGTTCTAAATGGAATTCATTAAATTCAGAAATTTTATTTATAAGGCAATTACAAAATATAATTGGAGGAAATATTCTTTTTTTTCTAATATGTTAATATGTTAGGTGGGTGTCTGTTTCTTAATGGAATATGTCTCTGAGGGAATGATGTGAAAGGAATGAGTTTATTCCTTAATTTATCAAAAATATTTTGTATAAGCTGTTTAAAAAGTAGGTTAACCAGATTGTGTATGAGTAGGAAATGTCCAATATACCAAGATTAATGAGGGTTAATAAATAACTATCCAATAAAAAATACAACAGAAAATCAAGAACTAGTATATAAGAAGGAAGTGCAGCTCATTAAGAATTCATACAGAATCTCACGAAATCTAGTTTTCAATTATCCTTATTTCTATTCATCTCAGGAATTTTGATGCACGGGGACGGCGACAGTACACACGGGCATGGGTAATCAATACGGCACATCGCAACCGCCGACAGATACGTAAATAGCGGGGCGAGCTTAGACCGACATTCAAATATTAGGTCAGCCGTCGTATACCATTGTCAAAATGAAGTACGACGATATTTGTTGTTGTTTTTTAAAGACAATTCAGCAAACTTTTAAGTATTAAAGCACTTATGTTTCATCTTTAACATCACACAATCTGTTCAGAATGGGAAACAAAGTAGCAACATTTACTGAAGAACAACTAGAAGCATACCAGGTATCGTTCAAGTGACCTTTGAACTGTTTTATGGGTGGGATACATACATGTACGATTTTTGTGTGTTTTTGAATGCGGATATATGAGCGTGGGGAAATACATAGAATGCATGTGTTATCTTTGTTTTAGTTGATTATTTAACGTCATTTTAATGACAATGAGGGCTAACAATGTAAGAATGTCTTTTTAAATCTAACGTCCAATGTTATGGCGGATCAAGAGAGGGGGTTGGGCACTGACGCCCACTTATACTCTTCCTGTTATTTGAAAAAGACAACATGAAAGGGCACTAGTATGAGTGAATGACTGCTAATATATTTCAGCAGATGGGGAGAGAAGGTCAGTGTAGCTGACCCTAAAAAGATGTGCAAGCCCACCAGGTTGTTGGGAGCTTGGGGCTAGTCAGAGGTGCTTATATCGTCTCAGACTCTACAGGGAATACATACATCTGAGCTCTATACATAGATATAGTTTTGGGCATGCTCCCCAGAAAATATATATTTTTAAGGTGGAATTCCTGGATTTGGGCACATTTCCACGAGATATAATGTTACATTCGTAAAAAAATATGAAAGCCCGAGTGTTGTTGCGTAAAGGCAGCTATGCCACTGATAGCCTGATTAAATAAGGTGTGGATCATTTGTAGAGCTTGACACTTGGTACTCATGTATTTGAACCAACCACTGGTAGTGGCCGACCTCTTTGCAAAGTGAAACAGACATTTCTTGTGTTTCTGATCACTGATATAACAATTCGAAAAGAAAGGACATATATAACGTACCTTAACAGAAGCAAAGTTCTTGGGTGGTAGTCCAATTTCAGCCCCAAAAAGGGTCAACCATTGGCCCTGTGTGCTGTACATCACATTGTCTCAGGAGACATAAAAAAACAAACCCCAACAAGGCCCCTTAAAGATGTGCATTATGCACTTGGAAGGAAGGAAAAACCAACAATATTTTAATGTAGGCCTTTTTTTTAAAAATATTTCTTGATATAGCATAGCTACACAGTGTTAGTGTTACAAACTTAAAGTTTCAACATGTTCTTGAATTGCTAAAATTGGATTTATAAGTAATTTATTTCCTGTCACAGACTCATGCATCACCATTGGTTTGTTTTAATTTAATTTTGATGGGCTGAAACCCTCCAGTTGAAGGGTTAGATATTATAAGTATTAAGTAGATCTCCTAGAGAATGTTCAACACAAAAATACAACTCCCACCATCTTAAAATTAAGTTCAATTACAATTGGAAAAAAAAAGAAGCAGTAGTGTATTTGGTAGAGTGCTGACCACTCATGCCAGAGGCTTCGGGTTTGATACCATGGTAGCAGAACTGGTTCTACCCAGGAAGTGGACCTAAGAGCGGTTCAAATAAGCTTCGAGCGTTCTTCCAAACAGACTTAAAATAAAGTAGTATATAGATATAAAAGTCCTTTAGGGTTTATAATGTTCTGCCCTGACGACAGTGAATGCTCCTGTTTTAAAAAAATGTTAGGCAGACATATAAAGCATGTGAAAATAATGCACCTTGAACAACCCCAATCATCTCAAGGCCAACTCAAGGCAGGTAAAATTCTTTCCAGACTGTAACTCTGTAGTGTATGGTCACCATTGGTTAAATTTAAAAGATATTAGGCAGAAACAGCACATGAAAATGATGTTTCAAATAAAACTCCAATCATCCAATGTTTAGGTTGTAGTGAGCATCAAAGGTCTTAAGTCATTTCTGCATGAGCTGTAACTCTGCAGAGGATGGTCCAATTTTAAAATTTGAGATTTATTTGAATGTTCAGTATATGAAGACAATATGTTGAATACCACTCCTACCATCCCAAGGTCAAGGTCACTGTAAGGTCAGTCAGGTCAAATGTATAAAAAAGGCTTTAGTTCCCTTCTAGACTGAATCTACAGTGAATGGCCCAAATTTAGAAATAACTAGACGATGATGATTGTGTCATGTACAATTTTAACCAGCAACTGAAGGAAGAAAAGTTGCATCAAACGTCTTAATCGGTAATTTCCCTTACAAACTTTACAATTAATAGTCTGATCTAAAAAAAAGTTTGGACAGAATATTCATCTTATGAAGACATAGTTTTAATACAGAAACACACACATGCCCATTTAACCTGAAGGACGCAGGGAGTAAATGGCAGTAATATAATTTCTAATGAAAACAATGTACTGGAAACAGATAATCCGAATGGGATAAGATTAAAATGCTTATAAAATTAAACCATATACGGTGGGCATCTGTGCCCTGTGTCTGCACTTCAATTTTCTAACTACTTTTCGGGTATCTATAGTAGCGTGTTGACTCCCTTTGAAAGTAAAGTAATGTTTATAACTTACTGAAAAAATTGTAAACGCTCTGCTCCAAAATCTTTAAACTACTACATATATCTACACTGTTCATCTTTGTATTTATTCTGATTCTGTATAATATCTAACTGTGTGTTGCAGGACTGCACTTTTTTTACAAGGAAGGAAATCCTGAGGTATGTAAAACTATTTATACACTAGTAACTGCCCCCACATATTGTGTGTTTAACCCTTTACTCAGTAGATACGCGTTTTCCTGCACCAATCACAGAAGGCCTTTGAAAACAGTGCAGGAAGAGTTCAGATTGCTCTGCACTGTTTTCCACTCTGTCGGTTAATATAAACATAATTCACCATTCGAAAGTACCATAGACACAAAACTAAGATCATTTCAATACAAATACATTATGAGAATTTTACCTACTAACCAGTTTTTATATAAATGTAAAATAGTTAATTCAAATCTATGTGAGTTTTGCAATAGACATACGGAAACTATAAAACATTTGGGAATGTCATTTTGTAAGAGCCTTTTGGACTGAAGTCCATAACTTTTGTATTGCAAACAATCAAGCTTTTAATATCTGTTATCAAATTATATCTTTTGGGTTACATAACTCATCAAGATTTAACTTACTTAATTGTATAATTTTACTTGCTAAATATTTTATTTTTAAAAGTAAATATATGAAAACAATTCCCAGTATTGCAGCATTCATACCTTATATACAAAAAACAAAGAAAATAGAAAGACTTATTGCAATAAACAAAAACAAACTCGGGTCACATGAAATTAAATGGGGAAACATGTAAACTAAAATTACGAAAATATAATGCATACAGCTTCTCACAAAACTCTACTTCTCATCTTCTACACTTTTTTTACTTTCTTTAACCCGTCTTAAGTACTTTATCTCTTTATATTCATCCTAAAAATGTTACTTGTAAGACATTATATTAATGTTTTATTATACTCAGTTACCATACTATATGTTATGATTCAATATATTGCTAGTATTTGTGTACAACATTGTATTATGTCTTACATGTAATAAAAGATATTCATCACAAAAAAAATAAAAATAAATAAAAACAACATAATTCACCCAATAATTCAAAAGCTTTCTATATTAGGTGGCCAAAGGCGTCTTTATTAGCTCGGTGTCCAAAGGCATCTTTATTAGAGGTGTCCAAAGGCGTCTATCAGAGGTGTCCAAAGGTGTCTTTATTAGAGGTATCCAAAGGCGTCTTTATTAGGGTTATCCAAAGGCATCTTTATTAGAGATGTCCAAAGGCGTCTTTATTAGAGATGTCCAAAGGCGTCTTTATTAGAGATGTCCAAAGGCGTCTTTATTAGAGGTGTCCAAAGGTGTCTTTATTAGGGGTGTCCAAAGGCGTCTTTATTAGAGATGTCCAAAGGCGTCTTTATTAGAGGTGTCCAAAGGCGTCTTTATTAGTGGTGTCCAAAGGCGTCTTTATTAGAGGTGTCCAAAGGCGTCTTTATTTGAGGTGTCCAAAGGCGTCTTTATTAGAGATGTCCAAAGGCATCTGTAAGAAGTAAAGGGTTAAGGCAGCCAATTATTACATATGCACTTTTGACGAGGAAATTAGCTTTTAAACTAACAATGGTGTTGTTGCATGTATAAGGCTGTATTTAAGAAAATGTTTGTTTGCCTTGCTCATACCAACTCACTGCAATTGCAGCAACCCAATTTTTTTTATTGACTTTGAAGGCGTGACATTTGGTGTTTTTTCATGAGTTTTGTCCATTTTCGTCCGAAATGAGAACAAAAAATTGAAGTCTGGGCAAAAAAGTTAGACTAAGCTACCCACTGTCTCACAATGATGGTTCAGAGCACAGCGAACAAACAGCATTTTAAAGATGGCCTTTAAAGACAAAAAAAAACCTATTTTGAAATATATGAACCACCCTCGAGTCCACATCCCCAGGGTAGAACATGTAATGAGCGTCATTTTTTTAGAGGAATCAGGTCGAGCTGGGAATCAAATTCGCAAACCTCTAGTGTGAGCAGTCAACAGTAAAATAAATTAGTATAAATTAACTAATACTAATTTACTAAGATAAACTAAGAGGCAGTTAGTGTAGATTCAATACAATTTCTTCAAGTTGAAAAGTATGTATAAATAAAATTTTCTGCCAATTTGTAAAATTATTTCAGAATGTTAATTTTCTGTCATTGTTTTAATTTTGGAGACAATATTTTCCCCCCAGAATGTTCCACCTGTACAGAAGACTGTCTCCAGAGAGAGTACCACTAGACATGAAAGACAGCAAAGCCAAGCGGGTTAAGATTCCATACCTTGAAATAGAGATTATGGCTGAACTCAGGGTGATTATTGTCTAGATGTCAGTTTGATCTGTCCTTAAATACAGTCTCAGTATCACAATCCGATGTCATTATGAATTTTCTTATGATATAACATATTTGAAGGGCTAATAGATCCCTTATACAGATGACCTGGAAAATAAATGATAAATCTACCATTTTCTGTCTGAGGTACAAAATAGAATTTAATTACCCAATTTATCGGTCTTGTTGGGAAAATGATTTTATGTTCAGTAGAGCCTTGTATATGTTTTTGCTAACTCACTTAATGAGTTAGATTAAGGATTAAATGCACAATTTTTAGTTTTCATCAGGTGATGAAAATCAGGGATGTAGCTTCCTAGAGACACTGTAGCATGTGCCTACACTTTTTTCAGAGAAATTGAAAAAATAAAAATGCCAAAAATTCATTAAAAATCGGACCCCAAGGCTACTTCATTTATCCCATTACATTTATTTGGTTATAAAACAGTGAATTCATGGTAAATGTTTAGCATAACCTGGCCCTTCAAAATATAAGAAATATACGCCACAACCCACATAAGACAGACTAGCCGAACATTTTTTTAGAAGGAGCATGCTCCGGACCCCTCTACAACTGTACCTACCCATCATTTTCAGCCAAGCAATGCCCCTGAAAAACATAAGGCTAGTTTAATGTTCGTGAATTGGGAAGTGCTTTTCCACAACATTAAACTAGACTAATGTTATTTATCAACTAATGAAAACTCAAAATTGTGTTTTTAACACTTATATTTACATTATATTTTCAAACTGCTTTAGATGGAACTTACATTATTGTTATATTAAAAATGTAATTCTATTATCATTTTGTTGAAAATACAATGGGTTGAGGGGGCATGAACATTAGGGGGCAGACGGGGTTGTTAATCTTGCAATTATTTTATTATGGCCTTGCAGGAAAAGCCATGCTGTGAAAAAATCTGTCAAGTGTTCTCTGAGGGTCTCACCATATTATTTTGACTTTACTTGTTTTACAGGAGAATCCATTTTGTGAGAGAATCTGTCAGGTGTTCTCGGAGGATGGTTCCGGTGACATGAGCTTTGATGACTTCCTTGATATGTTCTCAGTGTTTTCTGAAGCAGCTCCACGTGACATAAAATGTGTTTATGCCTTCAAAATATATGGCAAGTGCAATTTTTCTGTCCTTTATAAGCCAATTTTTAAGCCCTAAGCATCCTTAAAAAGATATTTGTTGCTGTGCTCCAACCCAGTATTTTCATGTTGGTAGGTAGGTAGCTAATTTTTTTTGGCCAAATTTTAAATTTGCATAGCCATTTTAAAGAAAAATGGACAGAAATCGTGAAAAAAATAATTAAATACATTGAAAGTCAATAAAAAAGTTTGGGTAGCTCCAATTTTGAGTGAGCAGGTAGGGACACGGCAAACAATTTATTTTTTAAGGACGGCCTTATTGTAACCACTTCTTGCATAACCAGTTAAAATCTCCCCACTGCGTTAGATACAAATAAAACAATGCCATTCTCACAAGAGAATGGTGCATATTACTGATAACAGTACAGTTGTTTGGGTTATAATAGCGCAAAAACAGTGATGTTCATCTTCGATATTGACTGTTTTAAGAAATACTTTGAAACTATTGATTTGCATGGATAAGTACTATGATCTATTATCTACAGTTTATTAAACTAAACTATAAATGTCTTAAAAATAAATCATTTTTACAATGGATAAAAAGCATCTCATTATCATTACTAAATAAATTCGAATGGTTTGGTAGGCCAAATCCACCAAAATCTGATAAAACCGATATTTGAATTGGAGTGGTAAACTTGAAACTTGAAATCCCTGTTCTTAAAATAGACAACTCCTAAATACTGCTTGATGACTCCTATATCTTCATTCAGACTCTTTTTAAGATGAAACACTTTTTACTATATGTAAACTGGCATAATGATCAAATTGAAATCAAAATGAAATCATGTGCTTCATTTAATACGTCCAAAAATATGTTACAATTTTAAGCGTTAAATCTATTTTAGTCAAATCTAGGCACGTAGCCCAGAAATCACTTTTCAATATACTTTTCAATACAATATTTTGGCATGTTTTAGAATATAGATATTTTTTTTGGTAAAACGGGGTCAAAAAATATATAGAGCCATGAAATAGTGGACAATAATGTTTATGGACAATTTTAACATATGTAAAAATCCTGATATATTCTTTTATAATATATATAATTTTTTTTAATTATTTCAGATTTTGATGGAGATAATTATTTGAATAAAACAGACCTAGAACAGACTCTTAGATGCTTGACAAGGAATGAACTCACTGCGGATGAAGTGTCCTTTGTAGTTGATAAGGTTAGAAACATTGGTTGAAAAATAATATACGGCACAAGATTAAGTTAAACCTTATTTTTTAGGTGTTTTTAATTGGTGTTTAAAGGGAAAAGATCAGGAAAAGGCGCTATAAATGTCCTAAGAATAAAATGATTATTAAAATGGATAAAAAGCACCCATTATAATTTAAAAATAAAATCAGAACCGTTCGGATATTCAAAGTTGAGTGGTAAACTTGAAACAAAATCCCCATATTAAATATAGACAACACTTAAATACGGCTTGACATCATTCAGCCTCTTTCTAGGATGAAACAATGTTTACTACGTGTAAGCCTGTATCAATGGCGGATCTACTCTTTAAAAAAACTTGGCGTATGCCCTCATAAACTTTTATATTTTATTACAATTCATTATATATACACTGAGAAACATGTGTGCCCATTCATATTTTGTGTTGCACCCCTCTAAACTGGATCCACCCCTTTACATAACAGATAGAATTGAAATCAATATGGAATCACATGACTCATTTAATACTTCACAAAATATGTTGCACCTTTAAGCGTGAAATCTATTTTAATCTAACCTAGGCGCGTAGCCTAAGTTAGGAAATCCCATTTCAGTATATTAATTTTGGCATGTTTAAATAGATATTCTTTTGTCAATATGAGGTCAGTAAGTATATATAGGCATGATATATTGGAAAAATATGTTTTTAGCCAATTTTAAAAATTTGAAAAATCCTTATAAATTCCCTTTATTAAAGACCATTTTTAACACATAACAAAATATTTATTCCATATCCAGTTTTATTGGTGGAGGAAGTTCTTAAAATGAATCACTGCACTTCCGCAAGTTACTAAGCTGGCAAACTTTCTTGCAAAGTTTTTTTTTACTCAGCTGGGTTAAAACTTAAGTCCCTAAGTTTGGTACATCATGTTTATAAATGTTTTACAAAAATAATGCTTCCTCCTTTGATGAGAAAAAACATTCATTTTGACTACATTGGTCTTTGTTTTATGTATTTCAGGTACTTGAAGAAGCAGATTTGGACGACGATAATATGCTCTCGTATATTGAGTTTGAACAAGTGATATCCAGATCTCCAGATTTTCTCAAGTACGTATCTAATTTTCTACAGCACAGAATGGTAACACAGGTGTTCTAGGGATGTTTTTTAAATTAATCAATTAGTACAGATATCGGGTACCAGTATATAAACCCAATGTCGGGCAAAGCATTTAGGAGAACGTCATGCTAAAATTGACAATTCTACCTCTGCAAAATCATGTATACAATGTGGATGGAGCTTGCAGGAATATTTTTCGGAATATTCGTTCATAATTATCAAAATGTCTGATATATGTTACTACTTTGTATTATTTAATTGTTTATTTCTTTCTTTATCTATTGTAGTGTCTTATTGCTACAATAACCTTACTATCTATGACAGGTGTTCAAAGGATTTCAAAATGGGTTCTTTAATAGGACATTTCAAATACCCGTTTCCCTTTAACTTTTGTGAAACCAACACAGATAATATTGATGTTTTTCAATAAAAGTGGAAATGTGTTTCCTCTTTTAGGTTATTGTTCCTTTGTTGTTAATCACTATTAAGTTTAAAATAGACTTGGAGTCAAACTTTATCTCTGAAGTAGCTGGTTTTACCTTTGATGATCCGGTACGGCTGTTGTCAAGGATCAACTCACAGCCCTTCGATCCTCAGTAAGATGCTTCACCACAAGGCTGTGGTAGTAGTACCAGTAGTACCGGTAGTAGTCAATATAAGTATCTTTCATGGGTCTGAGGTGCGATTGGAAAATGAGCGCGTGGAGGTGTTGGAGGATGAAAAATCCGTACCTGGTAAAACTACTTGGAAATCTTAGTTAGGTATGCAAGAATTGTTCAGCATACATGCCTTACAGTATATACACAAACACACACACACACACACACACACACACATATATACATATATTTACAAAATTTATGAAAAACAACTTATTACATAAAAATTATCATTTATCTAAAATAATTATTTATCTATACTTTGCTGTCAACATATTGCTTAAGATTATATCTATCAAGTTAAAGTACTTACGTACATTGAACTGTAGTAAACCACATTTTTATATGCATATTCCTACCAAAAACTACATGCTCCACACCGTTATGTTTTAATGTTATTGCATTTATTTTAGCACTTTCCACATCAGAGTATAGACAGCACAGTATGAAGATGACAGTTACAACAAGTTCCTGGAAACAAGATCACAATATTAATGATATATTATATGATCTTAAGCTAGTTGTATATCAATGCAATTAATTGTCACTACAAAGGCTATAAATTTACTCCTGACCTTTATATACATACTTATTGGATAGAAATTAAGATTTTCTTTTGGTAAATATTTCATAATCAGTATAGGTTTCATGTGTTGCAATAAACAAAAAACATTGATCAACTGAAAAAATAAAAAGTGATGTTTCTTTTCAAATAAATAATTGTTTTCAACTTGCTTTAATTGAAGACACAAAATGGACAATTCTGATCACACCAGGTCAGTCATCCTATATATATGTGATGATAGACAAAAACACTCATTTTTTTTCATTAAACAATATTACCTTTTTATCAACGGCAATAAACATGCCAAAATGGATGATTTTTCCAGGGTGTGAACCTTGAATTGTCATATTGTACACAATTCCATTTTTTTAATCATAGAAAAGAGGTTGATTATTTGAGGGAAATTACTTATTTGCATAAAAGCAGGATCAACTCAAGACTGCTGTTCCGGTGCATGTTTACCTTGTATAAATACAATTTTAATGGGATAGTATAAATTAGGTATCGTGACATCAATAATTGTTTTGTTGTAAATAAAAATGTAGAGGATCTTTAACTTTTCAATCTGTCCCGTAAAACGAATTTTACAGCAAGAATTTATTTTAAATAGGAATTAAGTATTGCCACAACAGCAAGCATTTTGACATTTTGGCAAAACTTTTGATAGTCCTAAAATAGTGTGATAATAATTCACTTAAGTTGTTTCTGGGAATGGGAGGGAACTTAATATAAAGTTCCAATATGAATTATTCAGGCTCTATAACTCTTTCTCTCTCTTGATTTTGAGCTATATTGAGTTATACCCCTTGTTTGACTGAGGAAATTTGAAGTTTGTTAATAGTGATGAGAATGAAAATGAAACTTTACTACAAGGTTTTAATGTGAATTGTTTAGGCTCAATTACTCTATCTCTCTTGATTTTAAGTTATTAAGGGTTCTACCCCTTGTTGGACTAAATGGACCACGAAGGGGGAAAATCATGAATATAGTAAAATAAACATCTATCAAGGATTTGTATAGAAGGATAGGAAACTTGTATCTCCTGACTAAATATTGATGAAATAGCACATGAAGGATTAATTATTTGGCAAATTAATCATTCATAATTCACAGACAACTGATTTTGTACATAATCTGTAAGTGGTATGTAATCTTTGATGTTTAAACATGTTCCGATCACCCAAAATGATCTGGAATTAAAGATATTGCAGTTTGAAGAAAAATTAATTATCGTAATTTGTCATTATTTTATCTGGAGTACACAAATTTTGTAATTAATAATACTTCAACAATTTTTAACACAAATTTCTGGGAGTGGTATTGCTTTGATGAGAATTTCATTCTGCAATGTAAGAATTTTGATTTGTGTTCCTGAGATGAATTGAAGTTAAGATAATTGAAAACGAGATATTGCGAGATTTTACATGAATATGCGAGCATTCGCAAAATCCTTGAACCTGTTGTATATAAAATGGATACTGCCTTTGAGTACAAATATTATGACTTCCTTAGACTGCCTATGTTAACATATGGCAGTTTCAACTGCTTCTTCATGTAAGACATTTTGACATTGTACCACCGGTATTAATCTTATTTGTGTAAAATAATAAAATGGATTTAATTTTTTCAGGATGGAGTACCTTAGGGTTGATTTACAAAGTTATGTTCTCAAATTGTTGAATGTTTGTTTAATTGTTTTGATTTATCAAATTATCAATTATTGAGATTAATCCATAAGACTGGTGGTTTTTAAAACAGTACCTCAAAAGGTCACACTTTGAGTTTGTTCGACAACACTTTGAGTCTGTGTGAGATTTTGTGTCAGACCTGTAACTTGCATAAATGGATTTTATAAATACTTGTAGCCACAAATGATCAACATAACATGATGAAATGTCGTGAGTAAGACCTATACCCATACCTCAAAGGTCAAGGTCACACTTTGTGTGAGATTTCGTGTCCAGTCTGTATAAATGGATTTTGTTAATACTTACTACAAATGATCAACATAACATGATGACTTGTCGTGAGTAAGACCCACACCCATATCTAAAAGGTCAAGGTCACACTTTGAGTTTGTTTGATAACACTTTGAGTCTGTGTGTCCAGCCTGTAACTTTGTCATGCATAGTTGGCTTTGTTAATAATAGCAACAAATGATCAACATAACATGATGATGTGTTGCGCGTTACACCCAGATTTCCACTTCAAAGGCCAAGGTCACAATTTAACTTTGTTTGATGACACTTTCAGTCTGATTGAGATTTGGTGTCCGGTCTGTAACTTTGTCACCTATGGATACATTTCCAAACAATTGGCTCAATTTATCAGCATGGCATGATGAAATGTCACGTGTAAGACCCACATGCATACCTCAAAGGTCAAGATCCATCTTTGAGTTTGTTTGATAACACTTTGAGTCTGTGTGAGATTTCGTATCAGGCCTTTAACTTTGTCATGCATGGATGGATTTTTATAAATACTTGCTACAAATGATAAGCATAACATGATGATGTATCACACTTAAACCCAGACTGCCACTTCAAAGGTCAAGGCCACATTTTAACTTTGTTTGACAACACTTTCTGTCTGTTTGAGATTTAACCGGTCTGTAACTTTGTCACCAATGGATACATTTGAAAAAAACTCTTTGCTCAGTTGATCAACATGACATAATTAAGTGTTGCATGTAAGACCAAGAACCTTTCCTCAAAGGTCAAGGTAACACTTTCAATTTGTTTGATATTGCATGTCTGGTCTGTTACTTTGTCTTTAACTTGACTCAAATGATCAAGATGACATGACAACGTGTCACACTTAAGACTAAGACCCGTACCTCAAAGGTCAAGGTCTCACTTTGAGTTTGTATGACAACACTTTGAGTCTTTTTGAGATTTCAAGTCCATCCTGTAACTTTATCATACATGGATGGATTTCAAAAACACTTGGCTTAATTTAGCAATTGATCAACATGACATGATGACGTGTCACGTAAAGACCCATAACCTTACTTCCAGGTCACACTTTCAGTTGTTTTATATTTTATGTCTGGTCTTTAAATTTGTTTTATATTTTATGTCTGGTCTGTAAATTTGTCTGACATGGAGGGATTTTAAAATAGCTTAACACAAGTGATCAGCATGTCATGATGATGTGTCACCTACATTTATCTGTTGGAATACCCAAACCATTACATCATATGTCAAGGTCAAGGTTACACATTGGTCAAGGTCACGCTTAAATGTAAAAAAACATGAAATTGCATGTCTAGTCTGAAACGTCAGTCCATTACTCTTGATATTCATGGATACATTGCTACCTATTATAACATAAATTGTTATATTCACAGATAATTTTGGGGGCATGCGACACTTATTAGTGACATTTCTTGTTTCATCAGTGTCTATGATTGCGATAGACAAAAATTCCAAGGAACTATTAAGTTCTATTTTTAAAAAATGTATTACTCATATTCAAAACTAGCAAGAAACTACAGTGTAATAATTGATGTAATAATTCAATAATTTTATATATTAAGTTTCAGATTGCAATACTGATAGATAGATATTTTCAGGTTATTATATCGTTACACAATAGAATTTCATTACCTTGAACACAGATGGCTGGAACACCACATATAGCTCGAACCACTTACCTGGTCCTGGCCGATTCACTATTTCGATGTTAATACATGTATGGTATGACGTTGAACTATACTTGGCTCGAACAGCCCTTAATTCGAACTAGTTTGTCCAGTCCCGTCGGGTTTTAGCTATATTAGTTCTACTGTACAAGTATGGTATGATGTTGAACAATACTTGGCTTGAACAACACTAACTTGAACTAGTTTGTCCAGTCCCGTCGGGTTTGAGCTATATTAGTTCTACTGTACAAGTATGGTATGATGTTGAACAATACTTGGCTTGAACAACACTAACTTGAACTAGTTTGTCCAGTCCCGTCAGATTTGAGCTATATTAGTTCCACTGTACTAGTATGGTATGATATTGATCAATACTTGACTTCAACAACACTAACTCAAACTAGTTCGTCTAGTTTTGTCGGGTTGAAGCCATCAACATTCTACTGTACTTACATACGAGACGTAAAGGATGATTTGCTGCATGAACATAATTAAAATCAATTTAAACATAATTGTGATGCCCACTGATGATAAATAATCTCTCTGTCTGTCAGAAAAAGATATTTTATCATGAAGAAAAACAGCAACAACTGTTAGTTCAGTTATTAGCATGTTTTGCCGAGTACAATCTAGTCATGTTGATAATTAGTCAATTTTGTTATTTTTTGTTTTTTCTGTTTTTTGAAATAATTTATTGTTGAACTGGAGATAATTTATTATTTTTTTTATAAAATTTGTTGAAAAAAACTACATGTAATAATTGATAAATGTTTATTATTGAATAAAATTGTTAAAGAAATGTCCTTCTTCTATTTATTTACAAAACCTTAAACCAAGTTGTATTTACATTTTGCATTTATCTTTTTGTTAGTAATCTATTAAGATGCCTAATCAATTAGTCAAACCTGTCTTAAGTAGCCAGTCAAGCGAAAGAGCAAAAATGGTCTTTTAAGACAGATTGTAGCTTAATACAGGTTAATTTTCTTTGAAAACATAGAAATGGGAAATAACAAATGTGGCTGCTTAAGACAAATGGCTGCTCAATAAAGGTGACCACTTTCGCAAGTTTCTCTATTTTGATAGCATTGTAATTGTCAAAGTTAAATGCTTACCGCACAAGAAATTGCCAGACAGTTGAACTGGACGGTAACCTATAGTCTTTGAGCTAATATGAGAAACTATTAAACAGTACCTGGGCCACTATGAAATCCATTGATAGTATTATAGTGTTACTGTTTTCTACTGAGGTATTTTTGGAATAAACAACTGGCATACATGTATATATCCGAGTGGGTTATGTTCATTATATTTTAAATATATTTGCATGATTTAGCAACACTTTTATTACAAATTTCAAAGTTGAAATAATTAAAGTCAAACAGGATTGTCGGATAGGTTCGTCATGATGAAACAACGCCGGAACAATGGACTTGAAATGCAATTAAAAAAATTGGACAGATTGAAAATGATCCCAAATGTAGAGTTTTGATGTAGAAAAAAAATACCCAATTTTGCTGCTATAAACCGCGACGTCAAAAAAACCAAACATTACCATGTTTACGACACCACATGTAAATATATGTTACATTTACGGCAGAAAAAAAACATATTCACTTTGGAAATTACTTCCAGTTTAAACACCATTTCGAAAGTAACTTTAAAGGTATATTCCTCTGTAACGTTAGCATTGTTAACGTCTTCGTAAATACAAACGCTCTCGATACAATTATGGCGTGATTTTATTATGTCGTCACAGTGTACTTTTGAAGAAAATTAAATCTCCATCTCTGTTCCATCTTGGATATAATTTTTTGGGATAATTACAATTTATAAAACACGACGACGCAGCGACTGTCACCTTAAGATATTTATGAATAATTTGACCAAGAAAACCGAATATAACATGCAGATTTGTAAAAGTGCCACGTCTCGTTATCTTTACCGTTCCTTTTGCTCAAATGCTCAGCTGCATTAAACAAGTACATTGTATAATATTTGTCAAATAGATGTCTCGCACGCACACACTGAAACGTTTACGGAATGCTACGGCATTTCTCTTTTATGGACCTTTACACTGATGGGTCAGCAAACATAAACGTCAGGTATAGTCGCAGAGTTCGGTATATATGCGGTACTTTAATGATATTTCGTGTAAAATAGAAAAAGCATTTATTGTACTTTTTTACTAATAGAAATTCAAAATGGCTGCCAATGTGGCTAAATTTTGCCCATTGAGAATTCGTTCGATGACGGTTTAACCGTTGAGCATTTCGCCGGTATCTAATATACAAGTCACATTGTCCCATGTACTGTGTCTACTTAAGAGACCGTTCGATGACGCTAGTTAATACAAAACGTTATTGTATCGATAGACTCCATTTGCAGAACATCAATAATAAGACTGCTAAAGTCAGATCGACTCTTCCTCAGACCCCATGTAGACATGGACTGCTGTGTAATAAGTATTGAAACTTAACGAGAAATTGTAAAAAAAGTCCCTTATCGTTTTTGTCTTAACCCATATCCATTACCATTTAGACTACCTGGCTCTTTGTCTATGGTATTCTGTTTAATTGGTTACTTTAAATACACCAAATATAAAAACTATATCAAATAGGTACACATGCTCTCAACACAGATAAGAATAACTCAAGCTAGGGTCCCTATAACACACTGCAGACACCACAGATACATTAGTTTAAAATCATGGTCGCACAAAGTGGCCAGTATGTTTCTGCAATGCAAAAGTGTTCTTTTTCTCAATATCAACCCGTTATTGGCATATAACGTCTTAACACTGTCGAAAGCATGTTGGTAATACTAGTTTTTATTTCACCTCAATTTATTGAGAGTATGTGGGACATATACAGTTGACTTTGAATGTCCGTTCGTCCGTACGTCATGCTTTATTTTCTCGACTATTCCTAATTCCTAATACATTTTATATCATTTTGAACGAACGAACTTGGTAATATTTTACCACAAAATTATAAGACAAAAGTGAAAAATGATATAAATTCTCAAAATAAGCTAAATATATATAAAACTATTAAATTTGAATTGCTATGTTCTACCATTAATATAATATGTGTGATCCTTCGGTATGCATGTACAGTGTACTATGATTTGGTACTTCCGAAACTGGGAGCTTTACAGAATAAATATATATTCCAACAACCATGCTTGATTTAATATAATATCCGCGTCAAGATATATCAAATATGAGTGCGAGTTATATATTAAAATAACCTTATCACAACTTAAAGATCGTGTATTACACAACTACGCTCGGTTCCCTTCCCATTGCAATCAAGTTAGGTCGGTATATTGGTTTGTCTAGAGACCAAATATTTTGTAAGCAGTGTAGTTTGAATATTGTTGAAAACGAAATACATTTCATATTTTGTTGTCCTAAATATGATAATTTACGTGAACTTTTAAACGCAAAAAATGATTAATTCTGTGATACAAATATGGGTAAAATTAACGTACTTTTACAAAATAAAAGTGCAATAACATCTTCGCAAAGTAAATAGAAAGCACGCTTTAAACAAGGTAAATTTAAACACTTAGTTTTCTTTTTTAATTGCATTGATGGACAAATGTTATAATTATTTCATTTTGTTCTTGCTAATTTGTGTTTCTTTTTTTAGTCTTCGATGTTAAATAATGCCATGTAAATTTCGTTATATTTGCGTTTAATAAATTGTATTTTTTAAAAAAAAAGAAACTGATAAGCCTTATTAGGCTGGGTACATCTAAACATTCATTAACATTTTTGCTAATGTTGTAACTCTAACATATATTGTACCTGTCACTTTATTAAAAAATAATATATATATAAAACACGATGTTGGAATTGGTCATACCGGATGATGGCACAAAACAAAGAATGTGTATTTCGCATATCTATAATTTGTTTGATATATTCGACCCTGATTGTATAACTGTAAATTGAGTTGGAATACTTAATATTGCGTTTATTATTGGCGGTCTAATATTGGGTATACTACTGTCGGACTTTCCCATTATATAAAAAGTCATTCCATCAGAAAAAAATAATTGGCAGCGAAAATTCACTGATTACTTGATTAACACATAATAACCTTTTCTTGCATAACTGTCATATAAGGCTTGTCATCACCAGATTGTATATTATTCCATGTGAGATTAAACTGTTATAAACTGTATACTGTTATATATTTTTTCAATATTTTTTATACACATCAAATATTTACTAAGTTTTGCATGTATAGCACTGATATATTTGTATATTTAATTCACCAGAAACAAGATACCTGCAAGTTTTATATGGTTCTCGGAGTAGTGATTGCGTATATAATCCGCATCATACCAATCACCGCGGTTCACTTACACGCGTTCATGGTTGGCGTCAGTGCCTTTGGCGAAAAAAGTTTTGGGTTCTTCAACTTCAGAGAGATTGCCCAGATTCTTGAACAGATCAACTACGCCGTGAATTTCTTCTTCTATGTTTTGTGTCCCGGTACGTTTAAACGTCGTGTAAAGGAATTATATGTTTATAAATTTGACCGACAGACGTGCTGCGAGAAATCCGATGTTGAAGGAATGTCAGTTTGTCAAGACGACAGAAGGTTTTCTCGAACTCAACACGTGACACCTCATCTTGATTATGTAGTAGCATTTTGTTATACTTAAATTATTGCAATGTGTATACAGGAAGATAAGCTGTTTCTTGCTATTATCAAGGAATTATATAGAGATTGTGTTAAACATTGTTGAAATACTTGTGATTACAACATTTGTATACTGCTAAAATAACGACATATTACGATATGATTTTCTTTCAAACCTCAATATCATTAATTCAAGATCATTTGGCGTGATTGAAACATATTTAAACATTTAAGATTACATACAGCTTACAGCTTATGTACAATAAATCAGTTGCCTGTGAATTATAAATGATTAACATTTCATAAAAAATCACAAAACAATGACGAACGCCGTCTCTGTATAAAGATGAACCATCGGTGCTATTAACTGGTCATGCAAAACTCATATTTTTTTTCAAAAGTTGCAAGACGTATTTTTGCAAATTTCATCACTTCATCTTTTTAACTGAGCAAAATAAGCCGTTGCACTTTTTGTATGGCTACTCGGCATATATATAGTATATTACTGCGATTGTAAAACAAGTTACGCTCTTAATGGACTTGCTCTAGAGTTGCATGCATGCATTTAATAACACATTTTCCAACAGTGACAGTTCTTAATGGACTTGCTCTAGAGTTGCATGAATGCATTTAATAACACATTTTTCCAGAGTGACAGTTCTTAATATATTTGCTCTAGAGTGACATGCATACATTTATTAACACATTTTCTATAGTGACAGTTCTTAATAGACGTGCCTTAAAGTGACATGCATACATTTAATAACACATTTTCCAACAGTGACAGTTCTTAATGGACTTGCTCTAGAGTTGCATGCATGCATTTAATAACACATTTTTCCAAAGTGACAGTTCTCAATAGACTTGCTCTAGAGTTGCATGCATACATCTAATAACACATTTTTCCATAGTGACAGTTCCTAATAGACTTGCTCTAGAGTGGCATGCATACATTTATTAACACATTTTCTATAGTGACAGTTCTTAATAGACGTGCCTTAAAGTGACATGCATACATTTAATAACACATTTTCCAACAGTGACAGTTCTTAATGGACTTGCTCTAGAGTTGCATGCATGCATTTAATAACACATTTTTCCAAAGTGACAGTTCTCAATAGACTTGCTCTAGAGTTGCATGCATACATCTAATAACACATTTTTCCATAGTGACAGTTCCTAATAGACTTGCTCTAGAGTGGCATGCATACATTTATTAACACATTTTCTATAGTGACAGTTCTTAATAGACGTGCCTTAAAGTGACATGCATACATTTAATAACACATTTTTCAACAGTGACAGTTCTAAATGAACTTGCTCTAGTTTGGCATGCGTATATCCAATAACACATTTTTCCACAGTGACAGTTCTTAATAGACTTGTTCTAAAGTCGCATGCATACATTTAATAACACATGTTTCCAGAGTGACAGTTCTTTATAGACTTGCTCTAGAGTGACATGCATGCATTTAATAACACATTTTTCAACAGTGACAGTTCTTAATGGACTTGCTCTAGAGTTGCATGAATGCATTTAATAACACATTTTCCAGAGTGACAGTTCTTAATATATTTGCTCTAGAGTGACATGCATACATTTAATAACACATTTTTCCAGAGTGACAGTTCCTAACAGACTTGCTCTAGAGCGACATGCATGCATTTAATAACACATTTTTTCACAGTGACAGTTCTTAATGGACTTGCTCTAGAGTTGTATGCATGCATTTAATAACACATTTTTCCAGAGTGACAGTTCTTAATAGACTTGCCTTAGAGTTGCGTGCATACATCTGACAATACATTTTCCAGAGTGACAGTTCTTAATATCCTTGCTCTAGACTGACATGCATACATTTAATAACACTTTTTTCCATAGAGACATTTCTTAATATACTTGCTTTAAAGTTGCATATGTTTTCCAGACCGACAGTTCCTAACAGACTTGCTCTAGAGCGACATGTATGCATTTAATAACACAATTTTTCACAGTGACAGTTCTTAATGGACTTGCTTTAAAGTTGCATATGTTTTCCAGACCGACAGTTCTTAATAGACTTGCTCTAGATTGGCATGCATACATCTAATAACACATTTACCAGAGAGACAGTTCTTAATAGACTTGCACTAGAGTGGCATGCATACATTTAATAACACATTTATCTACAGTGACAGTTTTTAATAGACTTGCTCTAGAGTTGCATGCATGCATTTAATAATACATTTTTCCACAATGACAGTTCTTAATATACTTGCTTTAGAGTGGCATGCATACATCTAACAACACATTTTCCAGAGTGACAGTTCTTAATAGACTTGCTCTAGAGTTGCATGCATACATTTAATAACTCATTTTTCCACAGTAACAGTTCTTAATAGACTTGCCTTAGAGTTGCATGCATACATTTAAAACACATTTTTCCAAAGTGACAGTTCTTAATGAACTTGCTCTAGATTGGCATGCATACATCTAATAACACATTTTTCCACAGTGACTGTTCTTAATAGACTTGCTCTAAAGTTGCATGCATACATTTAATAACACATTTTTCCAGAGTGACAGTTCTTAATACACTTGCTCTACTAGAGTGACATGCATGCATTTAATAACACATTTTTCTACAGTGAAAGTTCTTAATGGACTTGCTCTAGAGTTGCATGTATGCATTAAATAACACATTTTTTCAGTAAGACAGTTCTTAATAGACTTGATATAAAGTTGTATGCATACATCTAATAAAACATTTTTCCATAGTAACAGTTCTTAAAAGACTTGCTCTAGAGTGGCATGCATACATTTATTAACACATTTTTCCATAGTGACAGTTCTTAATAGACTTGCCTTAGAGTTGCATGCAAACATTTAATAACACATTTTTCCACAGTGACAGTTCTTAATGAACTTGCTCTAGATTGGCATGCATACATCTAATAAAACATTTTTCCACAGGGACTTTTCTTAACAGACTTGCTCTAGAGTGACACGCATGCATTTAATAACACAATTTTTCACAGTGGCCGTTCTTAATTGACTTGCTCTAGAGTTGCATGCATGCATTTAATAACACAATTTTTCACAGTGACAGTTCTTAATATACTTGCCTTAGAGTGGCGTGCATACATCTAACAATTCATTTTCCAGAGTGACAGTTCTTAATATATTTGCTCTCGAGTGACATGCATACATTTAATAACACATTTTTCCAGAGTGACAGTTCTTAATAGACTTGCTCTAGAGTTGCATGCATACATTTAATAACACATTTTTCCATAGTGACAGTTCTTAATAGACTTGCTCTAGAGTGCCATGCATACATTTATTAACACATTTTCCATAGTGACAGTTCTTAACAGACTTGCCTTAGAGTGGCATGCATACATTTAATATCACATTTTTCAACAGTGACAGTTCTAAATGAACTTGCTCTAGATTTGCATGTGAACATCTAATAACACATTTTTTCGCAGTGACAGTACTTAATAGACTTGCTCTAAAGTGGCATCCATACATTTAATAACACATGTTTCCAGAGTGACAGTTCTTAATAGACTTGCTCTAGAGTGACATGCATGCATTCATTAACACATTTTTCCAGAGTGACAGTTCTTAACAGATTTGCTCTAGAGTTACACGCATACATTTAATAACACAAGTTTTCACAGTGACAGTTCTTAATGGACTTGCTCTAGAGTTGCATGCATGCATTTAATAACACATTTTTCCAGAGAGATAGTTCTTGAAAGACTTGCTCTAGAGTTGCATGCATGCATCTAATAAAACATTTTTCCAGAGTGACAGCTCCTAACAGACTTGCTCTAGAGTGACATGCATGCATTTAATAACACATTTTTCACAGTGACAGTTCTTAATTGACTTGCTCTCGAGTTGCATGCATGCATTTAATAACACAATTTTTCACAGTGACAGTTCTTAATAGACATGCTCTAGAGTTGCATGCATGCATTTAATAACACATTTTTTAAGGGTGACAGTTCTTAATAGACTTGCTCTAGAGTTGCATGCATGCATTTAATAACACATTTTTCCACAGTGACAGTTCTTAATATACTTGCCTTAGAGTGGCGTGCATACATCTAACAATACATTTTCCAGAGTGACAGTTCTTTATATATTTGCTCTAGAGTGACATGCATACATTTAATAACACATTTTTCCATAGTGACAGTTCTTAATAGACTTGCTCTAGAGTTGCATGCATGCATCTTATAACAAATTTTTCAGACCGACAGTTCTTAATAGACTTGCTCTAGAGTGGCATGCATACATTTATTAACACATTTTCCATAGTGACAGTTCTTAACAGACTTGCCTTAGAGTGACATGCATACATTTAATATCACATTTTTCAACAGTGACAGTTCTAAATGCATTTGCTCCAGATTGGCATGTGTACATCTAATAACACATTTTTCCGCAGTGACAGTTCTTAATATACTTGCTCTAAAGCGGCATGCATACATTTAATAACACATGTTTCCAGATTGACAGTTCTTAATAGACTTGCTCTAGAGTGACATGCATGCATTTAATAACACATTTTTCAGAGTGACAGTTCTTAACAGACTTGCTCTAGAGTGTCATGCATGCATGCATTTAATAACACAATTTTTCACAGTGACAGTTCTTAATGGACTTGCTCTAGAGTTGCATGCATGCATTTAATAACACATTTTTCCAGAGTGACAGTTCTTAATAGACTTGCTCTAGAGTGGCATGCATACATTTATTAACACATTTTCTATAGTGACAGTTCTTAATAGACGTGCCTTAAAGTGACATGCATACATTTAATAACACATTTTCCAACAGTGACAGTTCTTAATGGACTTGCTCTAGAGTTGCATGCATGCATTTAATAACACATTTTTCCATAGTGACAGTTGTTAATATACTTGCCTTAGAGTTGCGTGCATACATCTGACAATACATTTTCCAGAGTGACAGTTCTTAATATCCTTGCTCTAGACTGACATGCATACATTTAATAACACTTTTTTCCATAGAGACATTTCTTAATATACTTGCTTTAAAGTTGCATATGTTTTCCAGACCGACAGTTCTTAATAGACTTGCTCTAGATTGGCATGCATACATCTAATAACACATTTACCAGAGAGACAGTTCTTAATAGACTTGCACTAGAGTGGCATGCATACATTTAATAACACATTTATCCACAGTGACAGTTTTTAATAGACTTGTTCTAGAGTTGCATGCATGCATTTAATAATACATTTTTCCACAATGACAGTTCTTAATATACTTGCTTTAGAGTGGCATGCATACATCTAACAACACATTTTCCAGAGTGACAGTTCTTAATAGACTTGCTCTAGAGTTGCATGCATACATTTAATAACTCATTTTTCCACAGTAACAGTTCTTAATAGACATGCCTTAGAGTTGCATGCATACATTTAAAACACATTTTTCCAAAGTGACAGTTCTTAATGAACTTGCTCTAGATTGGCATGCATACATCTAATAACACATTTTTCCACAGTGACTGTTCTTAATAGACTTGCTCTAAAGTTGCATGCATACATTTAATAACACATTTTTCCAGAGTGACAGTTCTTAATACACTTGCTCTACTAGAGTGACATGCATGCATTTAATAACACATTTTTCTACAGTGAAAGTTCTTAATGGACTTGCTCTAGAGTTGCATGTATGCATTAAATAACACATTTTTTCAGTAAGACAGTTCTTAATAGACTTGATATAAAGTTGTATGCATACATCTAATAAAACATTTTTCCATAGTAACAGTTCTTAAAAGACTTGCTCTAGAGTGGCATGCATACATTTATTAACACATTTTTCCATAGTGACAGTTTTTAATAGACTTGCCTTAGAGTTGCATGCAAACATTTAATAACACATTTTTCCACAGTGACAGTTCTTAATGAACTTGCTCTAGATTGGCATGCATACATCTAATAAAACATTTTTCCACAGGGACCATCTTAACAGACTTGCTCTAGAGTGACATGCATGCATTTAATAACACAATTTTTCACAGTGGCCGTTCTTAATTGACTTGCTCTAGAGTTGCATGTATGCATTTAATAACACAATTTTTCACAGTGACAGTTCTTAATATACTTGCCTTAGAGTGGCGTGCATACATCTAACAATTCATTTTCCAGAGTGACAGTTCTTAATATATTTGCTCTCGAGTGACATGCATACATTTAATAACACATTTTTCCAGAGTGACAGTTCTTAATAGACTTGCTCTAGAGTTGCATGCATACATTTAATAACACATTTTTCCATAGTGACAGTTCTTAATAGACTTGCTTTAGAGTGCCATGCATACATTTATTAACACATTTTCCATAGTGACAGTTCTTAACAGACTTGCCTTAGAGTGGCATGCATACATTTAATATCACATTTTTCAACAGTGACAGTTCTAAATGAACTTGCTCTAGATTTGCATGTGAACATCTAATAACACATTTTTTCGCAGTGACAGTACTTAATAGACTTGCTCTAAAGTGGCATCCATACATTTAATAACACATGTTTCCAGAGTGACAGTTCTTAATAGACTTGCTCTAGAGTGACATGCATGCATTCATTAACACATTTTTCCAGAGTGACAGTTCTTAACAGATTTGCTCTAGAGTTACACGCATGCATTTAATAACACAAGTTTTCACAGTGACAGTTCTTAATGGACTTGCTCTAGAGTTGCATGCATGCATTTAATAACACATTTTTCCAGAGAGATAGTTCTTGAAAGACTTGCTCTAGAGTTGCATGCATGCATCTAATAAAACATTTTTCCAGAGTGACAGCTCCTAACAGACTTGCTCTAGAGTGACATGCATGCATTTAATAACACATTTTTCACAGTGACAGTTCTTAATTGACTTGCTCTCGAGTTGCATGCATGCATTTAATAACACAATTTTTCACAGTGACAGTTCTTAATAGACATGCTCTAGAGTTGCATGCATGCATTTAATAACACATTTTTTAAGGGTGACAGTTCTTAATAGACTTGCTCTAGAGTTGCATGCATGCATTTAATAACACATTTTTCCACAGTGACAGTTCTTAATATACTTGCCTTAGAGTGGCGTGCATACATCTAACAATACATTTTCCAGAGTGACAGTTCTTTATATATTTGCTCTAGAGTGACATGCATACATTTAATAACACATTTTTCCATAGTGACAGTTCTTAATAGACTTGCTCTAGAGTTGCATGCATGCATCTTATAACAAATTTTTCAGACCGACAGTTCTTAATAGACTTGCTCTAGAGTGGCATGCATACATTTATTAACACATTTTCCATAGTGACAGTTCTTAACAGACTTGCCTTAGAATGACATGCATACATTTAATATCACATTTTTCAACAGTGACAGTTCTAAATGCATTTGCTCCAGATTGGCATGTGTACATCTAATAACACATTTTTCCGCAGTGACAGTTCTTAATATACTTGCTCTAAAGCGGCATGCATACATTTAATAACACATGTTTCCAGATTGACAGTTCTTAATAGACTTGCTCTAGAGTGACATGCATGCATTTAATAACACATTTTTCAGAGTGACAGTTCTTAACAGACTTGCTCTAGAGTGTCATGCATGCATGCATTTAATAACACAATTTTTCACAGTGACAGTTCTTAATGGACTTGCTCTAGAGTTGCATGCATGCATTTAATAACACATTTTTCCAGAGTGACAGTTCTTAATAGACTTGCTCTAGAGTGGCATGCATGCATTTAATAACACAATTTTTCACAGTGACAGTTCTCAATAGACTTGCTCTAGAGTTGCATGCATGCATTTAATAACACAATTTTTCACAGTGACAGTTCTCAATAGACTTGCTCTAGAGTTGCATGCATGCATTTAATAACACATTTTTCCAGAGTGACAGTTCTTAATAGACTTGCTCTAGAGTGGCATGCATACATTTATTAACACATTTTCTATAGTGACAGTTCTTAATAGACGTGCCTTAAAGTGACATGCATACATTTAATAACACATTTTCCAACAGTGACAGTTCTTAATGGACTTGCTCTAGAGTTGCATGCATGCATTTAATAACACAATTTTCCACAGTGACAGTTCTTAATATACTTGCCTTAGAGTGGCGTGCATACATCTAACAATACATTTTCCATGTTGACAGTTCTTAATATATTTGCTCTAGAGTGACATGCATACATTTAATAACACATTTTTCCATAGTGACAGTTCTTAATAGACTTGCTCTAGAGTTGCATGCATGTATCTTATAACACATTTTTCAGACCGACAGTTCCTAAAAGACTTGCTTTAGAGTGGCATGCATACATTTAATATCACATTTTTCAACAGTGACAGTTCTAAATGAACTTGCTCTAGATTGGCATGTGTACATCTAATAACACATTTTTCCGCAGTGACAGTTCTTAATAGACTTGCTCTAGAGTGACATGCATACATTTAATAACACATTTTTCAGAGTGACAGTTCTTAACAGACTTGCTCTAGAGTGTCATGCATGCATGCATTTAATAACACAATTTTTCACATTGACAGTTCTTAATAGACTTGCTCTAGAGTTGCATGCATGCATTTAATAACACATTTTTCCAGAGTGACAGTTCTTAATAGACTTGCTCTAGAGTTGCATGCATGCATTTAATAACACAATTTTCCACAGTGACAGTTCTTAATATACTTGGCTTAGAGTGGCGTGCATACATCTAACAATACATTTTCCATGTTGACAGTTCTTAATATATTTGCTCTAGAGTGACATGCATACATTTAATAACACATTTTTCCATAGTGACAGTTCTTAATAGACTTGCTCTAGAGTTGCATGCATGTATCTTATAACACATTTTTCAGACCGACAGTTCCTAATAGACTTGCTTTAGAGTGGCATGCATACATTTAATATCACATTTTTCAACAGTGACAGTTCTAAATGAACTTGCTTTAGATTGGCATGTGTACATCTAATAACACATTTTTCCGCAGTGACAGTTCTTAATAGACTTGCTCTAAAGCGGCATGCATACATTTAATAACACATGTTTCCAGATTGCCAGTTCTTAATAGACTTGCTCTAGCGTGACATGCATGCATTTAATAACACATTTTTTTCCAGAGTGACAGTTCCTAACAGACTTGCTCTAGAGCGACATGCATTTAATAACACAATTTTTCACAGTGACAGTTCTTAATAGACTTGCTCTAGAGTTGCATGCATGCATTTAATAACACATTTTTCCAGAGTGACAGTTCTTAATAGACTTGCTCTAGAGTTGCATGCATGCATTTAATAACACATTTTTCCACAGTGACAGTTCTTAATATACTTGCCTTAGAGCGGCGTGCATTCATCTAACAATACATTTTTCAGAGTGACAGTTCTTAATATATTTGCTCTAGTGTGACATGCATACATTTAATAACACATTTTTCCAGAGTGACAGTTCCTAACAGACTTGCTCTAGAGTGACATGCATGCATTTAATAACACAATTTTTCACAGTGACAGTTCTTAATAGACTTGCTCTAGAGTTGCATGCATGCATTTAATAACACATTTTTCCAGAGTGACAGTTCTTAATAGACTTGCTCTAGAGTTGCATGCATGCATTTAATAACACAATTTTCCACAGTGACAGTTCTTAATATACTTGCCTGAGAGTGGCGTGCATACATCTAACAATACATTTTCCAGAGTGACAGTTCTTAATATATTTGCTCTAGAGTGACATGCATACATTTAATAACACATTTTTCCATAGTGACAGTTCTTAATAGACTTGCTCTAGAGTTGCATGCATGTATCTTATAACACATTTTTCAAACCGACAGTTCCTAATGGACTTGCTCTAGAGTGGCATGCATACATTTATTAACACATTTTCCATAGTGACAGTTCTTAACCGACTTGCCTTAGAGTGGCATGCATACATTTAATATCACATTTTTCAACAGTGACAGTTCTAAATGAACTTGCTCTAGATTGGCATGTGTTCATCTAATAACACATTTTTCCGCAGTGACAGTTCTTAATAGACTTGCTCTAAAGTGGCATGCATACATTTAATAACTCATTTTTTTCCAGAGTGACAGTTCTTAACAGACTTGCTCTAGAGTGACATGCATGCATGCATTTAATAACACAATTTTTCACAGTGACAGTTCTTAATGGACTTGCTCTAGAGTTGCATGCATGCATTTAATAACACATTTTTCAAGAGAGACAGCTCCTAACAGACTTGCTCTAGAGTGACATGCAAGTATTTAATTACACAATTTTTCACAGTGACAGTTCTTAATATACTTGCCTTAGAGCGGCGTGCATTCATCTAACAATACATTTTCTAGAGTGACAGTTCTTAATATATTTGCTCTAGAGTGACATGCATACATTTAATAACACATTTTTCCATAGTGACAGTTCTTAATAGACTTGCTCTAGAGTTGCATGCATGCATCTTATAACACATTTTTCAGATCGACAGTTCCTAATAGACTTGCTCTAGATTGGCATGCATACATCTAAAACAATTTTTCCAGAGTGACAGCTGTTCAATGACTTGCTCTAGAGTGGCATGTATACATCTAATAACACATTTTCCAGACCGACAGTTCTTAATAGTCTTGCTCTAGAGTGGCATGTATACATCTAATAACACATTTTCCAGACCGACAGTTCTTAATAGACTTGCTCTAGAGTGGAATGCATATATCTAATTGTACATTTTCCCTAGAGTGACAGTTCAAAATAGATTTGACCTAGAGTGTCATGCACAAGTCTAATAAACACATTTTTCAGACCGACAGTTTTTAATAGACACGCTCTAGATTGGAATGCACACATCTAATAACACATTTTAAAGAGTGACAGCTGTTCATAGACTTGCTCCAGAGTGGCGTACAAACACTTAATAAACACATCGATTTAATGAGGAGAAATTGATTATTTAAATAAGTTGATTTAATCAAGGACTTATATAGAGAAGAAAAAACAACTGATTGAGATCTTATGAAAGCTCGTGTATTCACGAAAAATCTCATTAAATCTCTTTTTCAAATGTCCTAACTTCCATTCATCTCAGAAATACAAATCAAAATTCTTTCTTTGCACAAAGGAATTATCTTCAAAACTAGACCTTAAATTTAAGATTATTTTGCACGTTAAAATCATTATAAAACATCTAAGATTAAATACACCTTACATTTTATGTAAAAGAAATCAGTTGCCTGTGGAATTTGAATGATTAATGTGCCAAATTATCAAATTTGATCAACATTTAGTAAAGAGATGCAACTCTCCTATCCTTCTGTACAAGTCACTGATTTAATTTTACGCCTGTTTTCCCACATGTTTATCCGCCGCAGAGGAAAACAAATAGTTCCGGATAATCCAATAGCAACTCCTGCCAGATAAAATGCTCCTACGTAATCGCCTGCCATATCGGATAATGCTCCTGCAATATTAAGAAGCAACTGTGATATAGTGTTTTAATATTCTCATTGCTAATGTGTAATAGAATCTTCTGAGGATATGGTTATTTAACAACAGAATACTGCTAAGCCGTAATTTCTGCTCCTTTGGGACAATGGTACCCATTTAATATGGCTGAAAAATAGAATACTGCTTAAATTAAAGATTCAATAAATTCTTTATTCTGTGCATATTTCATAACCTTCATTATTATCCTCACATTTGCAACTATTGCGATATTACAACTAATATATAGATAAAACATAATCATGAATGTAATATGATCCTATATTTCGATTTCCGTGAAGGGAAATATGTTTTATTAACTCCTGTATAAGAAAAAACCCACGTACATTGTTTATGACAGTGGCGAAAGGTAAATGCTAGTAACGTACCAGCAATTGGAGCTCCTATGAATGCAGAGAGACCTTGGCACATCGTTACTAGACCGAATGACGACATCAACCTGTCAATGCCAAGTAGTTCCGCCACTATTATGGAGCGCAGTGATACAAATACAGCTAAAGTACAGACAGTATTTGATTAACATACCAAATATATTAAAGTAGGAAAGTGCTTTTTGCACGTTTGGTGTGTTTTTGATGGTACCCTGTACCATATTGTGTTATATTGACTTGTTTCATTTTAAAAAAAGTACCTAACAGGAAATCAAAATAATACATGGGCTGACCTCCAGATATGCAAGCCAAAAATACAGACAGTATTTGATTAATATACCAAGTATATTAAAGTAGGAAAGTGTTATTTGCAGGTTTGATGTGTTCGTGATTTTTTGCACTTCCTCCATAATTTATTTTAAAGGTGGTTTCATTTATACTCTTCAGTTTAAATAAATACTCGGCAAAAATGTTCTGCCTACTTGGGGTAATTGTGTTATAATACGAAAATTGTATTTGTTACGGATATGCTCTAATATATCATAATAAGTAATAATTCAAACTAAACAAACAGGTGAAAACAATGAAAATTCATTCATTAGTTTATTAGTAATCTTATGCACATGTACATCGGTTAACAATGGATAAAGTAAAGGTGAATATAATAATTGACAACCCAGTAACACCAATGTGGACATACACACTATTGACAGAAATACTGTATTTTGGCCATTTTTGACTGGTGACTCCCGTCTTCTTTGATAATGGATGACTAACAAACTAGTAAATGGATTTAAATTCTCTTTTCGCCTATTTAAATTTATCATAACATATAAAACCTATCCGTATGAAACACATATTTCATTTTATAACAGAAATAATTCGTCATCATTCACATCCAAATAGCTCTGCTACAAAATTTCGCAATTTTGCTGTTTTTGATATCGATCTATCGTTAATACTTTAATATTTCATAACCAATAATTTGATATCTAATCCTGTTGTTCACAATACATTGAACATAAAACACAATCATGATCCATACATCATTCATTATTAAAGCATGTATAACAGGTGCTCATTTTATATTGTACAAGAAATATAATACACCCTGATTGCTGTTACTTTTATAAAGTCATCGCAAGTGTATGGCAAAGAAGATTGGATAACAAGTAAGCTATATCTATTAAATATGCGAATTCTATTAAAACGTGCATTTATTTGTGCGGTTTAAAATAACCTGTATTTTCCTACGTTTACTTAAATATATCTTTGATAATAATTGTGTTAAATACTGATACATTGATAATAACCCACCTATAGATACTCCAAAAACTCCACAGTACGATGCTAATACAGCATAGTTTGAATACATAGGAACGAACATGGTAGCAATTCCACCAACCACCAAGGCGACGTTGTTAATGATCAATGCATCAGCCCATGCTCTATCCGCCATCCAGCCGACAACCACGCGTGCGATTGTATTTAGTATACCGATGATTGATATCAACATGGCGCCCTGTTGTGATGTCATTCCAAAATCGTTTGCCAAATCCGGAATAAACGTAAATGGAATGTAAAAACCTACAATACAAGGCAGTTAATATAAGGAACAAAAATATATCAAGTTTCAACAAGACTAGGAAATTTTATTACTTAGTAAAACATTATTGATAAGCATTATTATAAGAAATTTGAAACCAAAGCACAATCCCCCATCCGCATATATACTTAAAGCATAAAAAACGACGGGTTGATTTCAGACCCACATTATCAAACTATTGTAAGCGATATTTACAGTTTCAGTGTATGTATGCAAATGTATTGCATTAATGATTTTGTCAATAAAAATGATCACATTGACAAAACCATTACGGAATACTTTTACATTCGCTTTCACGATACATGTTTTTAATCACCGCTGACATTCGAGAACACTTAAACAGTGAAAAAAGTCAATATAGAAAAAAAGGAGTCGTCGATTTTGTTTGATTCTGAGCATTTGAGAAATGCCGTAAACGTTCGATAATTTGATTTGATATGCAAGATGTAGTATGAAGTGTTTCCAAGAGACTCACATGCTGTGTATCTTGATATAAAACATGTAGGCACTTAGCCAACGTAATTAGCTATTTGATTCCATACCTACCTAACATGCATAAGAAACATGAACAACCGTACACTAAAAACGTTGGACTCTTCAGTAGCTCAAAATCAAACATTCCAGATAGGTCACAGCATTTACAATGTTCATTTTCGGACTCTCTTGGCGACTGATTGGATTCAGGGCTATTTGGTTTACCATAAGTTCTATCGCTTAGCTTATTATCCGTGGATGAGCTTTTAGGGTCTGGCAAAGGTCGTAAAACTGCTGCTATTGGTATTCCATTCAGCGCTATACCTGCTAAAATCCACATTGCCCCTTTCCACGTGTACCGGTCTATGAGAAACTCACACAAAGGAGCAAACACAAACGCCCCTATTCCGCTACCACTCACGGCGATACCTGTTGCTAGGGCTCTCTTTTTTGAAAAGTAACGTCCTACCATTACTAAAGATGGTAAATATAATAAACCTAGTCCTGCACCTGCAAAATACACATCACGGGACAATATAACATTTTGTCACTAATTTACTCCTCTAACTTGCATGTATAATTATTTTAAAATGAGTCTGTTCATGAAAGATACTGAAAGAATGCACCTGCTTATTTATTTTTGAGGGGAAAATGAAACCAATGTATTTCTAAATAATGTATTCGTTGAATTGAAACATATTGGCATTCAATTATACTCACACTAATTAACCATAAAGCCTAATGTCCTAACATTAGTCTAACTAATCAGTATGCACCATGAATAACTACACATACCACAAGGACATATTGCCGAAACATATTTGGGTGCATTTGTTTTATTTTCACGCATACAAATATCAAACATTGCATTGCATGGAAAAAGAGTTTTTTACTATTGTATCGTTGTTTAACACTAAATGTTAAATTCAGTTGCGTTTATATTGCTGACAGTATGTTTGTGGGTAGCAAAAAGGGCTTCAGTCTAAATTTAAATCTCCTCATTATTTACACTTACATTCGTTTGGTTTAGAACGTATTTGTTCATCATGTTACTGTTATTTGCCTAAGTATGCTTGTAAATCAAACTTACCGCCGAGGAAGCCATAAACCAAGATCATAACCTGTATATTTGGAGACCATGTACACGATAATAACGAGATGGAGGCAAGCAGTCCTCCTAGCATGGCTACTTTGCGACAACCAAAGGCGGCAGCTAGAACGCTTGCAATTGGACCTGAACAGTACGTACATAGATTTATTTCGGTAATAAGTGTACATGCAAAACATGACAACATAAAGCATGAACGATATATTAAGATCAATGATAAAACACTTATAACGATACGCCATCTTAATAGGCGATGGCATGCACACCTATACCAAGGCGCTGTCTTTAGATCACTTATCTCTCATCGCTATGATCGTAAGTTCGAATCCTGCTCGCTCCACAAACGTTATGAGAGAATGTTTGTCAGTTACTTGCGGAATGACAGTGGTTCTACTCAGATTCATTCCGATGTCTTTCTTCAACAGTAAAACTGGATATGCCATAAATAACCTGAAATGTGTCGAATATGGAGTTTAATCCCATTTAATATATATATATATATATGGAAAAAACTTTTACAGTCACTTCATTTTAATCATAATTAAAAAGATATAACAGTTCTAGATTGTATGCTATCAATTCAAGCATACAATGCTTATTAATGCATGATAAACTGAATAAAAATCAAAATATAACAATGAATAGTTAAATGGCTTACAAGTGATTATTTACGGCGTTATTGAAACTATTTGACCTATCAATAGCTTTAATACTTTGAGAAAGATTGTTTCGTACAACAACACTTCGATATAAGAAATATTTATTACTTGTGGCAAAGCAAACTGCGCATTATCGATGAAGGTAAAACTAAAATAGGAAACACGGAAGTACAGACAACTCTTTTGGAGACTAGTAACCAGTTTAAAAACTTAAAATGTTCCGACATACGACACAGAATATACGACACGCTATCCATGTTGTGAACAATAGGTATGCATTTGTTTTGTGTAGTGTGTTGTATAATCTTCTGGACTAAGTTAATAACCTAAGTTTGAATACAAATAGCATTGATTCAATTTTCCTAAGATGCAATAAAATTTAATTATCAACCAACCATTCACTTACACATTCAAGCTTTCTTGTAAGAATATGTTTGGGATTTACATTTCTTCGTAAACAGGATTCTGGAATCACCAGCATATAAAAGCAGTTCACTTTTACAACGGCAGACACATCATTGACATAAAATAGAAGGTGACCTAGTATAGACCTTTGAAGCCCCCATATTAGACAGTTGTTTGGGTGGAACGAATACCCACACTATCAACCCTTTGTTGTAGATCAGCTTCAAATTTCATTAACAACATCCCACGATCACTGTCTATGGCCTGCTGCAGGCCAAATAACACCATTCCTGCCATGTTGCCTTTATATAAATGGAACCTTATCTACATTGTTTGGTTGATCCAATTTTTTTAATGTGAACCAGACGAAATAGCAGATGCAGAACAGTGTGTTAGTTTTTCTTTTTATCATATGAACGAGTTTTACATTATAGAGACTTACTCCAACATAGCTGTTTGAACATAATCTCTTTAAATACATTTTATATGATTACGCAGTTATAGTCTTATAATCAAAATCCAAAAATCATTGCATGAGGTACGGAATGTTCATGGAAGTCTATTGTAATAGAAAGTGACTTTAGACTATTTCTGACCATATTTCATCGATTGCCAGGAAAACAATTGTATTATAGACGCAAAAATTGGGTTCGTTCAAAGGTCACGAGGCCTCGATGTTTATGATATACTCAAACACTAGAGACTGCATTTGAGTATTTATTTATAATAAATGGAATACATTTATTTACTTATTATAGATACCTTAGTCTTGCAATGCAATGCTATCTTTATATGGGGATTTCTGAACCAAAAATCAAAATAATCAAAGCATCAAAAGTACTTTCAAAAACTGAATTTAGATATTATGGATTTTTAACAACATAGTTGCAATGAAGGGTTTAACAAAATATTCATATCGCATGCGATGAACTCAGTACCAACCTTAACACACATATTTTGATTATCTTGCAATGTAACACAAACAAAACAAGTGTTGATTTGAAAGTTTTTTCCCGTTAAAATGTACACTTGAAATAATACCTATTAATGGCTCGAGTATGTTGATGTTTATTAATGCCATTTTCAATGTGATTTAATGTTGTTTTTTTTAAAAAAAAAAAAATTTATTGCGTTTCCATTTAAATATTATATATAGTGAAATAAAATACCCTATACAGGCATTTAAAGGGAGTAAATCAGAATTTTTCAAAATTTTAGAATTGGCTAAAATACTCTCATTCCCACCAATATATCATGCCTTATACACTCACTGATCCTATATTGCCAAAATGACATTTTTTAAAGATGTCAAAATAATATGTTGAAAATTGGGCTATGCGCCTAAGTTAAACTGAAATAGATTTCTCACTAAAAAAAATATTTTTTTGATATATTAATTAGTACGTTATTTCATTTGATTTCAATTTGATCCGACATGCAGGTTTACACTTTGTAAAATGTATTTCATCTTAGAAATAGATCAAATGACGATGTGAAGATCGTCAAACAATATTTAAACGTTGTCTATTTTTAGAATAGGAATTTTGTTTCAACTTTACCACTCCGATTTAAATATTGATTTTGTCATGTTTTGGTGGATTTGATCATTCGTATTTTCTTTATTTATAATAATTAGATGCTTTTTTATCCATTAAAAAATTATTATTTGTTTTTTACTATTAAAGTTATATGGTATTTGGCTGTGTGTGTTTTGATTGGTAAAAAATTAAAGAAATAAGTTATTGCAGTAAAACAAAGCTTGATGTAGCGAAGAAGAGTGTACATTAATTAAGATAACCAAATGTATTATTATATTTTACACATAATACTCATCGTTACGCTGATAAATCTGATTAACATGTACCCATGTGTCCATAAAACAAATCATACTTTTGTATTTCAACCAAACTTCATGACTGGAAGTATGTTTTGATATATCTTACAAATACACAGGTATATGTTGTTTCGACAGCTGTCTTAATTTTCAATTTGTTCAATTTACATAAACACGGTATGTCCCAAAAGTAATAGGACGCATTTAGAATTATGCATTTAAGTGTTTCAATCACAATAAAACATTGTATGGAAGGATAAATGTCCATATTTAAACTGTGAGCATGCACAATTTCAAAGTGTACACCAACATTTAACATTAAATTTGACAAGTCAACGAAGAACGGGGAGATTGATGTTAGTTATGCGATGTCAAGTTGACATTTAAATGAAATTACTTTTAAGTATAAACCACTGTGCATAAAAAGAGCAAAATTCTTGTGGTAATGCACAAAGTTTTGGTATATGTCAAAATACTATGATGACTCATAGATCCTTACCACAGAATGTTTACTCCAGCACATGGCCTAGAGGTCCTAAAAGCGCTTTTTACGAAGATCTGACTTGAGTACCAGAAAATCCACATAAGATTGCGGTCGACAATATCGCCGACGGTCAGCTACTGTCGTCGTCCCAGTATTGGAAACACGTTTGTATCACCGATAGTTAAGCTTTCGGGATGTGCTATGTTGAAAAGTTATGTTAAATTAACTTCAGTGTATCATACGGGACCATATTACACCAAACACAACATTTTATCACACTTCAATTTTCCGCTCTAGGCCAAACATCGCCATCTTGTTCACTATTCAAATTCACAAGTGTTATTGAACAAAAGTGCGCACAATTTTCAAATTTCTGTCGATAACGCCGACTTTTAAAAGATGTTTGCACATGATTTTAATTTACGCCTCTTGTTTTTTTTATAATGTTTGACACCTTATTGAAGAAACTGTCTGCTTTCCAAGTCAATGGTGTTTTTCTAAATGGCGTTTAATTTCAAAGCCCCACCATCGTACTTCTAAACTTGCGTTACTGTGGTGAATTTTGCATGAACTTAATGATGACTGATACATGTGGCTGCTTTGATGTTATATGATAATAGAAGATATGCCGATCTCTCCATTGATACTGCTGGTTTATATGTGACGCCCTAAATACGAAAATGACAAGGCTGTCCTACTTTTGAGACATACCTCGTATGTGTTAAGATGGGGATCGAAAGTTACTGTTCATATTAACAAAAGTGTAAACATTTTTCAAGTATTTAAGTGCACTACGGAAGAAAATAGTTTCAATATTGTCTGAATAGGAATTTTTCATCATTTCATCATTTTTTTTTATCTTTAAAGGACATGACAGGTATTATGTACGTTATAAAAATTGAACGCGTTTACATGGATCTATTTAAATCACTGTGCATCCTATAAATTCAGAAAATCTTTAACTTACATATATCCCTTACGTTATTTATTTCATTTGTTTGTAACAGTTACCTGTCCTCTTAACTTGCTAATCACACCCAAAGTTACATTAATGTTGGTGATTATCACAATTTAGACAACGCAATGACATTTAATAAAAGGTGACATTCAAATCTTGCAACTATGCCTCAAAATATCATTTGAATAGAGAGGTCCCGGTTTATAGAGGTTTATTCTGCAGTAGAAAAGAGAAGGGACATTTGCCGGGCCTTTGAAAAGCGCGGTTTATAGAGTACTCCGGTTTACAGAGGGTCAGGTTTACAGAGATTTCACTGTGTATATTAAGTTAAGTTAATGATATGGGCTTTGTAAGTTACAATACATTAACTCGGTATTGTAAGAAAGTTTAAACATCCCTTTTTGATTGTCTTCTTTTCATAAATTAGATCATGTTTACTTAATTTGTATGACCATTTAATAACTTTATATTGGAAATACACTTGACCTTTGTCCCTTTGTAAATCATCTGACCTTAGATATCAGTATAATTCGTTGTATTGCTATGTTGATTTCTTTAAATAACTGATTCACTGTAACAACACACATTCACTCGAAATCGTGTAAATCTCGGAATTAAGATACATGTCCACTAGTGTATACTTATGTACCTCCGTGGTTTGCTATAAGTAAGATCACATCCTGACTATCACAGCGAATTCTCCGGTTGTGATAATGTCTGCATTTATGTTTTAATTTATTCATCAAGATACAGTAACACCCCTCTAATAAGACCACCTTTGGGACCAGGCAAAAGTGGTCTTAATAGCGAAGAAAAAATCCGTCCCGAAAATAAATGCCCGTAATAGCGGTGTGGTCTTTATATCGGTCGTAAGGTGGAGTTTAACTGTATTAGGCAAAACGTGTTTTACATATTTTAATAAGATAAATGAATTGTTTCCAATCTGAGGGCAAAAGAATCTTATTGATTTACTTTTTAGATTTCTGGTGCCGTGTCAAAACGGCGGTAAGCATATCCACAATATTTCTACGGTATTGGATCAATTTTGGTCTTCTTTTGTCTTGAACAAGTTTCTGTCCATCACTTGACTGTTAATCTAGTATATGACCGAGATCGTGTGTTAAGCAGGGTCATAAGCCATAACAGATCTTTAGATCGGAGCAAGAAAAAAGAAAATAATTCATGCTGTAAGAACTGTGGTAAATCAATATTTCTTTTTATATGATTGCATTTTGCATCAAGTGTGCTTTGTTAGCTGGATAGGTCACAATGACATGGACCATACTATATTATAATTTATGCTTATGATATATTGATTATTAATCAAATTTTACAATTTCAAAACAAATAAAACTCAGTGTTAAATATGAGAGTTCTCATTAGGTTTGCCAAACCTCAGGTAGTTTTATACCACAAATCGTATTGCTACTAACCTAATTATACAAATATATCGAGAACCAGGACATTCACTGTAATAGGCATTTAGTGGTGAAGCTTATCTTCTGTTATGCCATAGGACATACCTTATGTCATATTTATTGTCTTTATAGCCCCTACATGTGTTGAAGCATTACCTTTAAAAATGTTGCTACATACATCTATCAAATTACATGCAGCTGCAGTTCATTCCAACTAAGTATATATTAATATACCCATAAATAACAAAGTATACAACACATCTTTGTTTGTATTATGACATTGAACAAACATTTCACATTTCAAATTTCCTCGTCAATATTTTACTAGTTGACCTTTGACCAAATGACCTTGATGAATGATCTTTAAGCATATATAACTTTATATATATATTTATATTTAAATTGAATCAGTTATGTTGGTTAAATACATAACAAACATCTTAAATATGAATATTGTAATTTCATATAAATCAATTCCAGCTTAACATTTTGCACATTATACTTTATGGTGACCTTTGACCCCTTAAGTCGTCAAACTAGATGTAGACCTGGTTTTTGCATCATAACAACAGAAAATGTTGTGTTTACGTTTGTATAATGATAATAGATACATGTTCCACAAAACCCTTATATGTCGCTTTGTATAAGGCAAAAACAATTAAATATCATGTCGTATTTTGAGCAAATTCTCAATATTTTAGTTGTTGACCTTTGATCCAGTGACATCAATATATAAAACATGTTATTATTTTAAAATAAACCAATAATGATGGTCAAAACAATTAACATATATCTTAAATATGAATATTTTTGTTATTATCTCGTCCAGTTAAAATATTTGCTTGTCGTGACCTTCGACCTTTTAACGCGGTCAAAAGGTCAAATATTTTTAGGCAACCGATTGTTTCAAATGTAGGTTATAGTGCAGTGGCAAACTAATTTAGCCCAGTTGCCATCCATGAACACGCTGTACCTCATGCATCGATTTCTAGCCACATATATGAGAAATTTCACCAAACTATTATATTGCTTTAAACATGTTTTAATTAAAGAAACAACGCTTAAAACTGTCTACACGTATCAACAATAGAATAGGGGAAGCTAATCGTACACGTACCTATACCTAGATAAGTCCCATTAAGAACTGATATCACCCACGATGTGAGGCTCTTGCTCTCTTGAAAATCATTCAACAATTCTTTGAAGAATAAACCAAACGAGAATGAAATTCCATCCAGAATAAATCCGACCATAAACGCACCGAATGTCACCACCCAACCCCACCCGCCATCAGGAGGGTGTTGCGAAGAGATTGTAGCATTTGTCGATTGGTTGTCACCAGCGATATTTGTTGGTGCGTCCTGTTCACATACAACTCCATTGTGACCATTTTGCTCTGCAATCTCTATTGTGGGCATCTTCTTGTATGGATTCTTCCTTTACTTTGGTACATCTATAAAATTGTTTACGAATCCGGTCAAACAACTCAAGAAAATATAAAGACTGTATATGTTTAAGCTTATAAATATAACTATTACATATTCTTTGAAATAGCAACAGCATCGACAGTTGCTGCAACATCAACGGAGACATAAGCAGCAGTAGCAAAAACAGTCACAGCTTCACTGAGTTGTGTATGTTTTCCATCGTATCTATAAATAACTTACATATATCATCAATTTTTATTTTGAAGACTTATACATGTTTAAAGTAATCAACATGTTTAATATACCACATGTTAACAGCTTTATTGGCAATGATAAAAGCAGCAGCAGCAACAGCAAAAGTTTCAGTTGCAACAGTCGATATTGTAATAAAAGATATAAACATATATCAGTAATAACAAAGAATTATTTTTATTTTAGGGGCATGCCAACCACTACCCATATAAAGTATACATAAATTAAAAAAATAGCTTAAACAGTTTTATTTTCACTATACATATATATTTATCGAAAAATAAAAATATAATAGTGAAATCGTAGTTACAGGCAAGGATATATAATTTTTGAATAATTAATGATGTGATCTTTTTTATTATTAAAACGTGTTGTATATTTAAACATTCACACACTCTTGCGAATCGATGCTATACCATCTGTAATACATACTCAGTTGCTAAAGGAAATGTACACTAATAATTTTTGTAAAATTAGTAATATTGTCATGCTCGGTATAAATTGTTTTGTCAATGTATTGCTAATGCGACGGCTTGTTTCTAGATCCGTGTGTACACATAGCTGTAAAAATACATCTGTTCTATACATCGATAAATAAAATTATTTAAATCACAAGAGTTCATTTACTTTAAATTTGCGATTTAGTAATAGATTAATAATTCCCGATTATGTAAATTGATTGTTATGTCTCTTATACAACTGTTAAGTACTTTTGATGAAATTTTTTTTTTATTATTTTCATTATTTTCATTCATGAGATGGAAATGAAAGTTGTTGGTTTCAGTGAAATATCAGATTTCACTCGTGAACACTGAAGTTGGCCATATCAGATTTCACACGTGAACACTGAAGTTGGCATATCAAATTTCACTCGTGAACACTGAAGTTGGCCATATCAGATTTCACTTGTGAACACTGAAACTGGCCATAAAACCTTGGTGGTCACGAGTGAAATATTTATGCGATTTCACTCGTATGATCCTGTGCACACTGAAGTTGACAATATCATATTTCACTTGTGAACACTGAAGTTGGCCATATTAGATTATACTCATGAACACTGAAACTGACCATATCAGATTTCACTTGTAAACGTTGAAGTTGACCATATCAGATTTTACTTGTGAACACAATAGTTGGCCCTAAAACATCGGTGTTCACGAGTGAAAAATCTATCCGATTTCACTTGTTAACACTGAAATTGGCAATAAAACCTCGGTGTTCACCCATGAGCTCTAAAATTGGCCATGAAACCTCAGAGTTTTTTCAATGAAATAAATTGATATTTTACATTCGTACGATATTTTTCTTTTTAATGCTGTTGTACAAATTCGAAACTTCGGTATCGGCGTTCCATGTTTAAGTTCGATTGTGTACTTAAATACTTTAATAATGTTTCAAATAGTAAGCAGACAAAATGATTAGTTTAGTTTTAGTACTCACTTATCCTTTTTTATGATGCTGCTCACGATCGTTTCAATGTATAATCCTCTTTCACGGTACATGTCGCACGTTTCTGAAATATTATCCTAAAATGTTCGGCAGTGACGCCTATCTATCTGTACGATCATTATGCTATTTAATCATTTAAGGTTCACAGAATACTTTAAACTGACTCTCTCTCTCTCTCTCTCTCTCTCTCTCTCTCTCTCTCTCTCTCTTTATATATATATATATATAGATACTCATATATTCATTGATTAATCATCAATTTATAGCCGAATTATTATCGGTTGACTGCTGCAGTGAAACGAGTTTATGTCCTCGTAGAGGCAATATCTGATATCTTTATTGCCAAAAAAAAAATGAAGTATTTTTATAACGATACTGACGAAATATTAAATAACTGTGTGATTCTCAGTTGTTGCTTAGCTTCAGGTTAAAGGGACATCGGCGATCTAAGGTTAGATTTCTAACTGATATGCTTGTATTAAAAATACACCGCGACAAAATCCTCTTTTTAGGGTAACGGTTACAATCACAATGCCTGATTATTTCTCAATTAAGCATAAAATATATTGGTTCCCTCTAAATTTCCTTAAATGAGATTTATATTATTTCCTCGTTTACGACCATTTTAAAGTCATCAAGACGTAATAAGTAGTTCATCATAGTGCTATACTAACAATGTTTACTTTTTGTAACACCTTTCTGTATTTCTATTATTATCATCATCGTTATTATCGTAATCATTTTAATGATCGTCATCATCATTAACATCAATATCATCGCAATGTAAGTTATACTTATCTTCATTATAATTACTGTCATAATAATAAGTATGATTATGATAATTTGTATTTGGCCGTATATACTGCCGCGAAAATTAAGATTTGGTGTTTTATTTAAATGGCAGTATGAAACAGCAAACAATCTTAGTATTTAATTCTATTATCATAAAAGTCAGTATACTGGAATCTAATATTTAAGTAGACTGGAATAGGAACCTGGCTATTCTGATCCTGAAATTTTTTTTTAATAAAGTTCAACGCCATTTTCAACACGTGCTAGATTATACGTGACATATCCAGTTTTATGTCAGAGGGAAGCCTTACAATAAATCAAAGTAGACCGTTCTTACTCCAGTAGGTGAAAAAACTTCCATAATGTTTCTGGACCCAACTGTGTTCGAACTCATGACATAAGCGATGAATGTTAAAAGTGGTCATTGATCGATAAACGATATAGTTGATATAACTTAACTATTATCTAATCCTTTGTTTGTAAAAGTTATTTATTATTAATTAACAATTATATTGCGTCCCTTTAAACTTGGCAATATGCTCGCAAGCTTGTTGCGCAACATCTGTTGTTTATTAACCGTTAATAGGGTAGATGCGCATGTCTTTATTGCACAAAATGCCTTTGAAAAGTATCACAATTGCAAAATTATGCTAAACTGCTGGATCAATAAAGTAATAAAGTAATGAAGTTTGCTTATTATGAGATTTTGTATTAAAGAAAAATATTAACACATGAACTTATACATAAACTAATCATATTAGTTTAATGCAAATGGTTTTAATTACAAGCTATAAAATATTCATTGGTACACATAACAGGTAATACGACAGTATCAAGCTATTAAACATCAACCCTTTAAAATAACCAAACGCGCTGTCTTCATCGCCAACCAAGGTGTATTAAAACAAGTTTCACTTCCTTTAATATAACATTTATTAACTTGCGGGCAACAAAGAAGACAACACATAACAGACAAATGCTTATTCTTCTCTACTTAATGTAATTACGTCTCATTCAATGGAGAAACAGCTGCCTTACAATGACATCGAAAAATATTGAAATCAATATCCACTTTCATATATATCGGTGCAATACATACATAGTGTCAGTTTGAAGAACACTAATCATATTCGCCGTGTATCCGTTTAACATTTTCAAAAGCGGTAAACGAACGGAAACCCCATATACTTTTCCATATCTACGTATTGCCGTGCACTTAATTATCATTACTTTGGAGCTCTGACTTCTGCAATGTCATCGAACACAGTGCATAGAGCAGCACTTGTTTCCTTATTTAATTATGTTAATATTTTCATGAACTAATTTGTGATGTATATCACACACACATGTATGCTGCCGCACTTATAGAAAGACTGACAACCTGTCGTGACTGTTTTGTTTATAATGCATAGTTTTATGATATAGAAGAGCGAGGTTGTTTGCATATGTTTATCCGCTTCCCAGACGTGGTTTTGTTTCTGAGCCTCTCGTTGTCATATTTCGTATGTATTTTCATGTTATATACTGAGGCAATGTCGTCTAACGACCACGTAACTCTAACTTCACAGGTCGTGGGTTCTCATCCAACTTGGTTCGATCACTTTATGTGAGAAAGTTTGCCATTTCTTGCGGAAGGATGGTGGTACTAGTCAGATATATTCTGAGGTCTTCCCCCAACAAAAATATATGTCTACTACTAGTGAGTCGGAGAAAGGTGTTGTCTATTGTATTTATTTACAAAACACTTATACATACATTTAGCTATTGCAACATTCGCCTACAGCTGTGGCAGCTTTATTTGTAAGACGTTAAACACGACATTATGATATTCGTGCAACGCTGCATGTCGAGAGCTTAAAAGTGTACAGGTATCTTATTTTCCCTTTTTATCTGTGTAATCCTGTGTTCATGTATCCAATCTTTTTTTCATGTTTTATCAATTGGTTCAGCGTACATATACCAGTGCAATAATTATTTTCTTTCCACGAGGTTGTTGAGAAGTGCCCCTTAAAGGCGCAATGTTATTTCCTTTTAACAATACACAGAATGGACTATAATTTTGAATAATTGCCATCCAACTGTATATTGCTAAATTGTTTAAATGATTCCGTTATTACGCTTATACAAATATAAAAAATCATATATTAAAATTTACTCCTTGCGATCAAAGTAATAGTTTATTCCTTAAACACAATTCAATGGATAACTGTTATGAAAGTGTCACTTACCTCAAAGATTGGTTTGTACTGTTGCAAATTAATTGAACATTTATGCTATCTAAATGAGTCTACAACCTAGTTTTAACACGTTGTACACCATAGATAATGTTTGTATAGGTAATTGATTATATGATTTCACTGCACTATAAAACTTTATAAGACACTTTAAATAATTATTGAGTTTTCAGTAGTTTGTAAAACATGTTTTGCTTGGTGATTACAACACATTTTGTTTTAATGAATTATCAAATGAATTTACATTTCATTTTTCTACTCGTGACCATTATTCCTCCATTGCACAATGAGGTCAAATAAAAGTGTTTCCTTTTTTGTAAACTCTGATGAGTGAACAGAATGTTTAATACACCCAATGTTTATATTGATGGTAAGCACACCGTGCTCACTTTATAAAAAAACTGATGCACTTCTCGGCACTTCCAGTTGACTAAACAAGTGACACACACAAATCATGTATCAGAATCTTTAGTCACGCCTGACTCTTCGTCACTGTCTGATATAAGGTTAAAATGGAATGAATCAGATTTGTAGAATAGCATATGGTTTGGGATTTTTTTCTTTGTCGCAACTTTTGTCTTTTTTCACCGTCTGATATGTTGATGAACGTGATGCCTTTTTCTGACTTAGTTTTTTTTATGCAAAATGTCTCCAATATATGCGTTTCCAGACAAGAGTTTACATATAGTCTTTCTTGGTTCGTTTTTTTTTCAGAATTAACTTTCCTCATTTTTTTCTGCATCTTATCAAACAATTATACAGCATTGGTTTCGATCACCTTAGATACATTTTAATGTTCGCCATACTCACCAACCAAAACACCACCCGAAATAGTTGCTTGTCTATAAGAATCATCGTACATTTCCACTGGCATAAGGTGCTACCTGGATAAAACATCAGCTTTCAAAGGGTAAATGGCAAGTCGAAACCCTGACTGGATGTTAACAGATGAAAAAGCCTTGGTGCATATACGACATAACGCCTCGCTAATGTTATAACAGGTAGTAAGAGCAGACATGTTGCAGTGATCTATATATATGTGTTCAAATGGTCCGTATACAAGTACATCTAGTGGCTGTAAAATATGACTGATACGGGAGGAGAATAAACAGAATAATAACAATATTTTCTGTCAACTTACAGAGATCCAAAGAAACATGCGACTTATAGTCATAAATACGGAGTCGTATTTCCCCGCCAGAATATTTTTCTAAGTAATCCTTGACAACTGTTACATCTGCATCTGGATTTGTAATTTCCATCAGGTATGCTCTCATACGATTTCTGGAAATATAAATTAGGGAAAAAATGACCTGTCCAGCTACACTTTCATTGTCTAAGAATGTAATAGTCTTTCCATATCCAGATGTAACTGATGAAGGACAGTATGATGCATTGGCCACACTATGGAGAAGTTTGTGATCCAATGAAATATTTTCATCCACATTGAAAAATTAGTGAGACTTAGCAACCAGACCATAATTCTCTAAAGAATATTTCAAATTACTGATATATACTGATATTCAGGTAAATCTTTTCTGATGCCATCTTTGCTCTAGTATGTTATAGACCCTTGGACTTGAAAACATTTTAAACATTTCCGGTAGCCTCTTCAAGAAACTTTGCATCCACGTTATGGTTAAAGATTGATATTTTTCCCATCCTATTTAACAGTACTTACAATTATCACTTACAATGTCAATGAACTTCTGTCAAGAAAATCCAAAGTCATATTCAGCCTAAGACTTTATGTACTTGACTGAATTGTTCTGATAATTTCATAAATCCCTAATATCTAAGATTATTTATATATTGTGGATAAGAATTGAATTGAAAAGTGGTTTATGGCACTTGATGCAATATAAATGCCTTCTTGACCTAAATGTCTTCTTCAACATACATGTATAGGCATTTACCAATGCTGTGGGGGAATACAATCAGCATTTTCTCGTAATAAGTATATGATAAACCCGAAATTAATAAAAAAAATTAAAAACTTGAAAAATTGTCTAAGAACATTAACCAAAAACGAAATGCACATGATTAAACTGTATTAGGCTTCCAATTTATCACATAGATATTGTCGATGAATGAAGCAAATTTTATATGTTAAAGAATGTATTTTTAATGCAGCATCCAAACAATTTGCTAGTTTCATATTAGTTTGTATCTCATGAACATTCAACAAATAACATTCATTCCTCGACTGAACATATTGAGATGTTCAAAGCTATAGCTAAATATTACAGATTATCTTATATGAATCTACTCTACTTTGCAGCGATCATACATTTTTATGTTAAATTGTAACTCATGTTTGAAATAATTTGGCACGTAAAAAACGCATTCACAAAAAGAGTGTGCGAGACTATCAGAGAATAACTAAACGAAAATAAATGATAATTCAAGTGTAAGTTTTGCTTATACTAATTTATATTAGTTCTGAAGCGTTCTCAGCGCTTACATAAATTGCCTACAAATCCGCATTTTTATATACTTTATGGAACTAGTACTTACTATAGTTTTGAGAGGCCTTCGGGCCAATTCTGGTATAAAACCAACGACCTATGACGTAGGCCGGGCCCGATTAGCTCAGTTGGTTACACATCTAACAATCTATCAAGGGGTCGTGAGTTCGAATCCCCCGCCCGGCAACAGTCTCCGTGATGATTGATATACGACATTGTGTCTCATTATCATTCGTCTCCCACCACTGATTCAAGTGGGAAAGTTAACAGTTATTTGCGGAGATGGGGTGTGCTCGAGTACTGGTAAATCCAACGAAACTGTAAACTGATCGTCTGTTAGCCCTCAATGGCATGAAATTGACGCTAAATATTCAATCAATCAATCAACCAATCTTACGTAAGCGGTCAAACCTCTATCAATTGCTACCTACCTAAAATGTTTCACACAATGTCTCTAGAACAAGGTCATAGTGATCATGACTATAACCTTGCTTAAAGCGACATTAAGCATCATTTACTTCAAACCCGTGACAAATACTATAACAGTTTATTATAGGCTCATCCCACAGCCATTAGTATATCCCATGTTACATACAATGTTAAAGCCGTTAATCCATGTATATGATAAATAGCAACCATTAAAATGATCCGACAATGTTGTATGGAGACGTAAATATTAGGGATAGTAAACAAATATAGAGCTGGACCTATTGACCAATACAGAGCTTGGAACGTAGATATTTAACATTTGCATGTACGTTCAATCGGATGGTAAAATTTAAAATAACATAATGCTTGGATTTTATTTGATAGTTGTTTGTTGTGCCGTAAATTGTAAGTATTTTTGTAAATAAAAATCTTAGAATATTAAACACATTGTGTCATAACAGCTCATATTAGTAAAATATGCGATAGAAACAATACAAAAAAGGGAACGGCATAATAAACAACATAGACATATTAATCACATAGAACTATAAACTATATAAACAGAGCGTGTATTTCTGAAAAGTAAATTAGGTCCATAATTATGGTTGATAAAGGTTTGTAGTTTTTATAATAGTATTTATTTAGTAGTAAAAAATCAGCATTTTGCACAAACTGTTTAAGAAAGGATATAACGCATTGATTAGAACTCAGGTCAGGTCATAGGTTAGATCGCACGTTCGACATAATGACAACTCGAAAACCGATTACTGGTTCTTCACAGGAAACTTACTTGGGAGCAAATCATATAAGCTCTGAGTTTTATTATCAATGGGGCTAAAATAAATTAATTTAAACTAGAAAAACAAATGCATGAAGGGAACCGGGACGCAAAACGTTGTGTTGATCATATCATATACAGTATGTACACCACAAACACAGTTCGTATTCTGTTGGTTGACGCTTGTGTCGAACACTTACGGTAAGTTGTTTTATATGTGAGGATCGTACAGTCCAGAAATCACATATTTGGTTCTATTTTGAAATAACTTGTTCAATAAACATATACTAGTACTCGTAGTAAAAACAAACTTAAATATGAATGATTTGTACACACTTATAAAGGAATATAAAAATAAATAAACAGTTTTGTCAGCAAATATCTATTGATAAATCACGTGGTTTGAAATGAAACATTGACTTTATATAAACAACAATATTGCTTTTGCAACTGAAAAAGCTACATAGAAATTCAAGGACACATACTTTGAAATAAAATATTGTTTGAAAATTGACATATCGTTTTCTTGAACCCGTATCACACAAGGAAATATTAAAACGTGAATAAACTAATAATAAAAGTTAAAATATTAATGTTTAGCAAATTAATATAACGTTTTCTAAAAAAATATAAAAAGTTCAAATAATGAAATAAACCGAAGGATAGTTCCAAAAATTAGTTAATTTGTAATTTGTTGCTGAAGCACATTTTGGCATGCCGAGCAATCTCCAATCATCCATCATCACGAGCGTTGCTTCGTTACAATTTGTCGTTCTTTATTAAGGTGTTGGAGGCCGTATAATTGCCGATTTGTGTTCAAAGGAGGGCGGAGTTTGTGTTCCATCTGGGCTAAATTGTTCCGGATGGGTGGAGCTGTACGACAATAGTTGTGGTTTAAATGTATGCTGTAAACCTGCCCCCGTGACAGCAAACCCAAAGCCGCCCAGACCAAGTAAGAACACTTTTCACTTAATGTAATATGATATTACCGTAAGCGATATTCACGAGTTCCAGCCCAATGGCATTGTTGACTGTTTTTTGTCTTATTTTATATGACTGGCTTCGATCATACAATTCAGGCTTTATAGCGAACTGGCATCATCAACATTTTATGCAAGTCGTACATAAAACCATAAAGTTGCATTTGGTTTAAGTTTGTTACTCTAAAACCAAAAGTCACAATAAATTGAAATTACCATTCAAATTAAAAACGCAGTTTGTGCGGAAACTTATTTTAAAGGTGAATTTTAGAAAATTAATAATATCCAATTATTGAATAATATACTATCTAATGAGTCGCAGTAATACACCTTTTCATTGTATCATGTGTTTCCTAATTGCGTTTCAAGATATTGGAAAAAGCTTGATAGCATTATTTCATATTTATGCTATTAAAGTCAATGTTAAAAAAAACCTGTGGCTTTTCAAACTGAAGGTGGTGCTCTGTACAGTGAATCAAGTTCGAAATATCTTTTTCTTATTTTCTTTCATATGTATAAACATATATGTTAGTTGTTTTTATTCTGACTGTTCAACCGTTATTCGTTTTTAACTGATACAATATTAATATCCAAATTTTGACATTAGTAGTTAGTAATTCAAAGCATCTCGTCTATATATACATGTACATTTGAGTTTGAGTTGTCATTTTGATGCATTGGAATGTGTGAATTTACAGATATGTAATTCACATATTTTTATTACTTTCTGGTAGGCTATAGCTCTGAGAAAAGAAGATCTTGCTTTTTACAATATTGACTAATAATTCCCCATATAATTGATATATTGTCTGTATGTGCAGTCAAATTAAATATTTTGATAGTGACAGGAATCAGACAGAAGCACTGTCCTTATGTAAATAAATTACACATATTTCTATTCTTATTTGACATTGCTAGATGTGTGTTTGAACCTTCAAAGCTGAGACGTGTCTGAGTAAAAATAAAACGCTTAAACACGTGAAATCCTTATAAGGCTATTTATAACGTATGTTTGTTTTTCCGTTTTCACAAACCAACAGACTCTACGACTTGTGGTAAAATAACCCGTGTGCCAAATATAAACTCCATGCTACGTATCGTTGGCGGAGACCCGGCACTCGAGGGTCAGTGGCCATGGCAGGTGTCCATTGTGGATTCAAGTGGTGATCATTTCTGTGGCGGAACACTAATTTCTCCGGAGTTTGTCGTCACCGCAGCTCATTGCTTTGTCAGGTATGAGTAGATTAACGAAATACTAGTATTCAAGTTAACGTTGATATGCTTGAAATAATATTGTTGCTGAAAATTTATTACAAATCTATAAGTAGAGTCAGTGATCTTTTTTTTTTTTAAAAAAAGATAAGAAAATTACATATTTTCATCTTTTTATATACAATGTACAAGCAAACGCCTATTTCACATATGTTAGATCTATGGACTATGACCTTCCTTCAGTATTGCACGCATATATTGTCAGATCATCGGCAACAACTATGAAACTCTTTAAAGAGATAAGTCCATTTAAGAAGGTATTAAAGATCGGACAAGATTGCATCTATAGACGAACAGGCGGACAGACGAACGGACAAATGACAAACAGACGGACATGGCTCCCTTTACAAGTTTGATATTGGTGTACATAAACAACAATAGCTGTATAAATTATGTTTTCTTATATTCAAGTCATACAGAGTCGGACATAGAAGTTGTCCTTGGGGAACACCATCAAGAATATGCATCTGGAAACGAGATACGACGCAATGCTCATATAGTTGTCAAGGTGTGATATTACCATTCTTTGTAAATGCATGTTTTGGTTCCAGAATATTCAGCAAGAGGTGTTCACGGCCATAAGATAGTATACTGAGAAACACACTGAAAATTTATAGTAAGATAGTCAGTAGAACGGACCAAGCTCTCCCAATTGGATCTGTCAGATGGCAACACATTTAAGCACGTTGATAGGTCAGTTGCTTCAGGGAAAGTTTAAATGACGTCATAGTTTATTAAGCGTTCAATTGCCATGAACTGTAGAACACACATAGAATTCCTTGCTTTTTTAATTTGGGTTTAATAAAACTGATTCGAAAGATAACAGGTTGTTTATAGATTAAACCGTGTCTGAATCATTGACTTATTAAGTTTGTATGTTGTTATTTTAGTTAGTTTTTGTTGTATAACATAGTTTGTATAATCTATTATGTTAATATATTATGTGATATGATGCATTTTGGAATATGATGTTTGTAGTCATGTGACAAACACTACATCATAAACATTCGTCATTTATGACGTAAAAGCGTTTTCTTCTTATACATATGGGGTAATACAAAGAAAGTGAATTGGTTGGGAATATGGCAAGTTGATTAATGTTTCAAAGTTTATTATAATTAAAAAAAACTGTATGTAGTGTTTGCCTTTGTGAAATATATTAACCAAAAAATTGTTTTAAGGAATCCAACGATGATTATCTTTGTCAAATGAGTGACTCTCTATAAATTGATACTTTACTTACTTTCTTCACTTGACCATGATTAGTATTAAATGTTGTTAAACCTTGACAATACATGTACAGTACCTTTATATATTCTATTTATAAATTATGTTGGGATGTTCTACATGCAAGACATTACATTTATGTGTATTTCTGTCGAACAAAACGATAGACTTATTACAAAATAAAACTCGAAATGTAGTCACTCTCGAAACAACTTCTCTAAAAGCAATTGGAAAAAGAACATATATTTGCCATTTCTTCAGCACACGGGCAATTCAAAAACGGATAACCTTGATGACATAGCATTTATCCAGTTGAATTCACCTGTAGACGTGAGTGGACACTATGTACGGACAGCGTGCCTGCCGCCTCAAGATGCATTGTGGACACAGCATGACCTTTGTTATGTTTCTGGATGGGGATATACCAAGGGTATATGTTAACACAGCTAATGTTATTAAAACATACATTGTCATTAACAAAGCGATGCTAGATAGTTATCTTTAATTTATTAAGATTTGTCAATTATTACAAATATAAGAAATCGTATACTGAAAGGATGAAGAAACGCTGGCTGAATTTCAGAACCATGACATTTACAGTTTTAAAATGTGTATGTAAATGTATTCCATTTACGAAATTCATAAATGAAATACATTTACATACACATCTTAAAACTGTCAATAATAATAAAGTGTAAGTAAGTAAGTAAGTAAGTAAGTAAGTAAGTAAGTAAGTAAGTAAGTAAGTAAGTAAGTAAGTACATTCTTTATAAAATCATAAATGAAATACATTTACATACACATCTGAAAACAGTCAATATCAATAAAGTGTAAGTAAGTAAGTAAATACATATTTTAGTATAGTGGCATATGCATGGCTCAGATGATAAAAACGAGTAGTACAACCAAGATGAATAAAAATAAATAGCACAAGGACCAATGGGCATATAGGTCACCTACAATTATAGAGTACACACACGTTTAAACCATGTACACATGAATAGGTTGAGTGGTAATAGCTCTTTAACTTGTAGTTATAACTGACTTCATAAAATTAGTCTTATATCTTGATATAGTGCGTTTGAATGAAGTCAATAAAAAATTTATTAAGCAAATGACATTGAAGATAATTGTATATCATCAATCGATGTTCATAAATAAATAATATTTTTCTAATATGATAACCATTGAACATATAATATATTTCACAACATTTCAAGGATATGTATGCATCAAATACGACATTTGTTCATGAATTTGAAGTAAGATTGAATATTTAGCGTCATTTTATGCCATCGTGGTCTAACAGACTATCAGTTAACCTAACCACTGTTTCCTAGGATTAACCAGTACTCGAGCTGATAACTTTCCCACTTTGAAGTAAGAATTTATGCATGTTTTTACGTTGTGGCCTAATAGGGATGACTAAGTGTACTACGTATTGCCCATCCATACATTTTAGGCATTAACGATGGACGTCATTTGCAGCAATTACGAGTCTCAATTGTCGAAAACAGCATATGTAAATCCGCCTGGGGTACGGACGCGAATGTAACAGACAGCCAAATATGTGCAGGGACCGGAACAACTGGGACATGTCAGGCGAGTAAACATTTGTAGTAAATGTAGACACCGTATAGGTCACGGTAACATGATTATTGCGCCTAAAATCGTTTGTAATTTATTTTGAAATATTTTGAAAATGGTTCATAAGGGCTGAGATTTCTTGTTGTAGATAAGTAGAGCAAACGCTGGCATAGCATATACTACAAGAAGACACCACTGGTATTAATAAGTGACTTTTATAGTATTTGAACGGATAAATGTTTTCATGAGCATTGAGGAATTCTTTTTTTTAAACAATGTTCTGTCTTTCAAATAAACAATTGGTCAACTTGCCAGGTAGTGTGCATTTTTATGTGCAGATACATTCCTGCTATGGTAAAAAGCTATGTGGATTTTCTTTTACCGTACTTATTTTTATATAGAATAAAGAATAAAAGTCAACTGTGTAGTGACTTGTGAGATCCTTTATTGATATGAGTACTCAAAAGCACTTTCGATATGTATAAGTTTTATATCTTAAAAACAACAAAATAACAACCTCTTTTACATTGGTAAAATGAGTGGACCGACTAGATTTACCGGCTCGGTAATTTGTAAATTGACGCGTGATTGTTATTTATGTAACAAATTAACGTGGCATCGCTTGTACACACAAATGCTAGCGTGATATCGTATAATGCTAGATGAAAATATGGGTATCGAACGCCATTTTCAACTCGTGACATATCATACATATATGTAATACCCAGTTTTATTATCGTTGGATGAGCTGGGCCAGAGTGATCGTAGTAGACGACAGTGCCTAGACTACTCCTACAGGGGGGACCCCGGCTAGCAGTATATTTGATAGTTTTGATTTTATGACGCTTGATTTTCTTAAAGACAAACGTCTTGACAAGTTGTGCAGCAGATGCTTTTGGATCTGGAAATAAGATCTGATTGGCTGAAACAAACACACCTCTGCAACGGTTATGTTATAATAAAATTTAAAACTATTTATTCGGACGGAAGTCATGGCAGTTATCTTTTACAGGATCTCTGTCATAAAAAATATCTAATACTATAAAAAAATGAATATAAAAATAAACATCCACATGATACTCTTTTGCATTACTATGGAAATCTCCGATGTTGTCCAACCAATTAAAAAGGTCATTCGATTTTCGCTAAAAAAAATGATTTTTATTTCGGGCGAACTTGTCAAAACGTTTATCCTTTAAAAAAGTAAGCGTCGCATATATGATCAATATTGCTTATCAATATATATACGTACATCGAGTGTCTGGGACTGCATCCACAGACACAATGGAGGACATTTCACAAACTAGCGAAAATAACTGTACATCGCATTTGATTCTATCGAACCATTTCACGTGATGGTGATATGCATCCTGGCTGTTTTTGTTTTTAATTTTTTTAAATGAATGAAAATCCATATACATGTTAGTTTTGTTTGCTGTCTTTTAAAATAATCACATGTTTCTTTCAGGGGGATTCCGGAGGTCCTTTAGTCTGCTTAAGAAACGGAAGTTATTATTTGGCGGGCGTGACGTCATTTGGATACCTCACATGCAGACAAAATGGATACCCCGATGTTTTTACTCGGATGACGTCATATCTTGAATGGATGACGCCATACATGCTGCTCCTTAAAGCAATTACATAACAACTATGTCTTTGTGGTACCTTATTTAAGCTCCTTATGCATGAACTTAATTTGACAGGTTTTGTCGTGGAAATACACGTTTATGTATCAGTGGGATTTTGTTGAGTCAACTTCGAAATTAAAAATAGTATACCTTCTTTATAATAATATTTTGATTCCATTTTTAACAACAAAAACATATTTCCCCAAAACATATTTTCTTGCTCACATAAAAACCTGGTGTAGCAAACAAATACATTATATATAACATATAATACATAACAGTCTTGCTGTCGAATTGTTATTTTTCAACTCTGACCGCAAAAATTAATCCGATTTAGCCATCCAATAACCTTGTTATAAATTTGTGTAATCAAAATTAGTTGATTAGTTAATTCTTCTGAGAGTTTGAGAGGGCAGTTTTTCAATTAAATAGATAGAATAAAAATTTCATTGACACATAGTGTGATAAAATGGGATTTCATAGCGATAGACACTAAATCTTAAGGATAAGAGTACATTTACGAATTAATGGTACAATATTTTGAAGTGACACACAGCGAAGCTGAATCAATATTAAATTCACGTATCAAATCAGCCTTTATATCATTATTCTATTAAAAGTATGCTATTAATCTGCATGAATAAATGATAATAATACAAAGAATGCAAAGGTCATTATCACCAGGGCCAAGTTTTTTCGTGAAACCGGGGCCAGAGCAGCGTGGAGCGCCTGGTCCAATGGTAGAATATTTAAAATCAAAACATCATGTACACACTAATGTTAGTTACACTTTTTAATTATTACAATTCATGCATAGATAAGAAGTGACAACATACACTGTGTTGATCAGTAGCAAAAAGGCAACTGATTATCGTGCGGCCTCGCCTTGCACGGGATTTTCGTGAAAATTGTACAGATGTAGCGAGACATCCATTCTCTACATATACATACCAAGTTTACAGGTGTACACGCAGTATTATCGCTAATACAGTGATAAAAGCAACACATAATCATTGACACTATAGTAAAATGGTTTGCAAGAGAAGTGTAAAGGCAGCTGAAATTCGAGGTTATGTAAAGACTCGATACCAGCTTGGCGTATCAGCGAAGGAGATATTTGACGAATTGTGTGTTGTTCATGGACAGAATGAAGTGTCGTATGCCACCGTCACGAGGTGGATTAAGAAGTCTAAAAGCGGTTGTGACTCCATTAATGATGCACCAAAATCGGGACGTCCTTGTAGTGCTTCTTCTAACATTATGGTTAACAAAGTATGTGATGTGGTGAAGTCTGACGCCAGACTAACTGTTCATCAGATAGCTAGTACAGTTGGTATTTCAGCCGCAAGCGTATTCCGCATTCTAAAACGTAATTTAAAAATGAGACGTATTACAGCTAGATAGATCCCTCATTTGTTGTCAGACAAGCAAAAGCGTGTCCGACTTGAAACCGCCAGAAAACTGCTTAAAATGTTTCCAAAATATCAAAGAAAGCAAACGTTGCCAGGATTGAAACTAGTCTTACGGTTAATGACCACCCATTTCACTTGTCCGAAGGCTTAGTTGTGGTGTTAACATCTTTAGCAAAATGCTTCAGTAGGATGTCAAGGAATTAATTTAATTTAATAAAGTTTCCTCTTTACTTTTTGGTTAATATCTCAGGAATATTCAACAAATAAAGCTATTTTTCCCTTCCTCTATCGTTAATGTTTTCTATTAACAGCAGTCGACATGTGTTTCTTTACCTTTTATCCTTTTAACTTCGATAATCCAGTTAAATTTGCTGTACGCGTTTATAATAAATATATTTTTATTTCAGTTTTAAAGTCAATCTGTGTCTAAAGAAACTGTGTTAACAATATTCAAAATACATTTAATGTAATTCAATTTTAATTTTATAAGTATTGCATTTAAAACATTTCCTAAGACATATAACATGAATATATGTATTAACCCTCTACTCCTTAGACACGCGTTTTCCCGCACCAATCACAGAAGGCCTTTGAAAACAGTGCAGGAAGAGTTCAAATTGCTCGTAACGAGCAATCTGAACACTTCCTACACTGTTTTCCACTTATATATAACAAAAGAACATAAAGATAATTCACCCAATAATTCAAAAGCCTTCTATATTAGGGGTACAAAGGTGTCTATATTAGAGGTGTCCAAAGGTGTCTATATTAGGGGTCCAAAGGTGTCTATATGAAATAAAGGGTTAAAGGGCCACACGGCAATTCTTATAAATTTTCACTTAACCTATTATCTGTAAATCACACATCTATACTGAACGGAAAAACTAACCCGCCACTTATGTTTTTCCAATATCTCCATCCAAATATTGACTTACGTATCAATTTCAGTAATTATGAAATAATTTCAATTACTGTCCAATATGATAATACAGCCTTGGTCATTGTAACCTTAAATGTTCTTTCTTATGCAAGTCGAAATTTCAAGGGAATTGCTTTGATACTTTTGAGAGAATACATAAAATGTCAGGGGGAAGGTTAGCTGTTATGATCAGTTTACATGACGAACATATTAAATTAAAATAAATATTTCCGTATGCGTGTTGTAGGTTGTTCTATTGTGAGAAGAGATGGAGTATCGGCATCATATTTCTCATATTCGACAAACTTGGTATTCTTCAGCGTATTTTGACGAAGACATTGGAAATATAAAAGTGGCAGATTAGCTGTTCCTCAAATGTCCTCAGATATGTTCTGTTTCAATATATACTGGCCATACCTAATACCGCGAGTCAAATATGTAAAGAATGGCGCCAATAATAAACAGTTATAAGGTTACTCAAGTATGCTGAGGAATAAGCAGTTGCCGATACGAAATGCAAACAAATGCCGATCCTAACGGAAGTAGGAGCTTTGCGCATGTCTTCCCAGATTGTTTTTGTACGAGCATTCGTGGTAAAAGGTATATCGCAGTATTAGTTATACAAGGGATATATATATATATATGATAAAGATCAAAGAGAGAGAGAGCAGTCTGCAAATGATTCAGTGTTTGACCTTGCATATAGTTTATAGGTCGGGTGTATACGAATGTGTTCTTTTTTATTTTCGTTATAACATAACGGTGTTCATTAATCTCTATTATCAGAAATTCCTGTCGACTATCAGTATATCAGTGTTTGCTTATCCATTCTAAATTCGTTAAAGTGACAAAAACCATCAAGATTAGTCACGATACATTTGTTGTGGTGTTTAGGTAATTTTTAACACACCACCGGTTGTATTACAGTATATTGTTTTTTTGGAAGCCCACTGTCCCTCTGTAAGCAACTGGCACATTTCTTTTTGCCGAGTCAATGGGGTGAATTTTAAGTGATCCAGAGGTGGTGATTTCACTCACTAATTCATTAATTCTCATTAACCCACTAGACACTCATTCACTTATTCTCACTGACTCACTGACTGACTGACTGACTGACTGACTGACTCACTCACTGACTGACTGACTGACTGACTGACTGACTCACTCACTCACTCACTCACTCACTCACTCACTCACTCACTCACTCACTCACTCACTCACTCATTCACTCACTCACATACTCACTCGTCCACTCACTCACTCACTCACTCACTTACTCACCCACCCACCCACCCACCCACCCACCCACCCACTCACCCACCCACCCACCCACTCACTCACTCACTCACTCACTCACTCACTCACTCACTCACTCACTCACTCACTCACTCACTCACTCACTCACTCGCAATACCACCCACTTACACATACACACGTCGGTGTATTAATTCATTACAAATTTAAAGCTTAATAAAACAGTTTTTTATTCTTTGGATTAAATTTTGTCTCAATTAAAATTATACCTGAACGCTAACAGCGTATTTATAATTTGATTTTCATGTTCACCAGGTACACACACCATTGTAGTATTGAACTTACTTAAATAAATATTCGAACATTTGTATTAAGGTAAACTGTAAAAATCCAATAAAATATAAGAAGAAATATTGTCAGATTGCCACATAGGATAATTGCACTAGACTTTCGTTTATTTGTTATGATTATACGACCGTCCATTACCTGCGTAGTTAAATAATGCATGGAAGGACATAATGGTAAAGTGTATATATAATTCAGATCGATATCGCCTGATAACGAACTGTATGAATTGTAAGAAGTCCGAGTAAAGTGTTTTCGTGCATTCTCCAGTTGGTATAATACATGCTAAAGGTGAGCATATTTTTCTATATAATGACACTATTTAATTGTATAGCGAGATAAAATGATGATTCGTATGTTTAAGTAATGGTCGATATATATATAAATATCAAAATTAACAATAATATATTCATGCACATGTATTTGTACTGTTATACGTTATGCCATATATACAAATATAATACATATACACATACGCAGTCATATTCAAACTGTTGTTATTTCTAGTCTATTATATACATATTTATTTGATCAGTGTGAAGGGCTTTAAATATATAATTTCTTTTCAGTTTGAGGAATTTCGTATAAATACAAATGCAACGTAAACATTCGTTTATTCGTTACCTAATGTATAAAAAACTCGCTCGCTCGTTCTCTCACGCACTGACCGACCGACCGACTGACCGACCCACCCACCCAAACCACCCAACGACCCTTCCACACACCCACCCACTCACTCACTCACTCACTCACTCACTCACTCACTCACTCACTCACTCACTCACTCACTCACTCACTCACTCACTCACTCACTCACTCACTCACTCACTCACTCACTCACTCACTCACTCACTCACTCACTCAATCACTCACTCACTCACTCACTCACTCACTCAATCAATCAATCAATCAATCAATCAATCAATCACAAGCCAGGTTATTTAAGCCTATAGAGTCGTTAAAGCAAGTGTTTGTTTTCTTTCCGTCCACCTTTGCTTCTACCTTTCTTTGCTACTTCATTCTTTTGTTCATTCACTCATTCCTCCATTTATTCCTCTATTCCTTCCTTTGCTCGTGATCAATCATTTGTTCTTTCGAACATCCATTTATTCAACCATCATTCCATACATTCATTCACGTATGGATTCAAGAACTTATACTTTCGTACATTATTTGTTCGTCTGTTTGTTTATTTAGTATATCGATCTTTAGTTCATTTGGTTCGTGAACATCATTTGTTTTGTGTTTTTCGCGTTAGTTTTTACATATCTACATTCGTTATTCCTTTTTAATCCATATAACTCCTTCTTTATATAATTTCTTCCTTTTTTTCTTTTACTTCTTCCCCCCCCCCCCCCCCCCCCCCATTGTTCTTCGATGGTATGTTTTTTAGGTAACACTTTTTTTAAAAAACATTGTTCTTCGATGGTATGTTTTTTAGGTAACACTTTTTTTAAAAAACTTTTCCGACTGGTTTTCGTGCCATCTGTCACTAATATAACATAGTAACCTACTCGACAAAAGAGACAGAAGCACTGCCAAGTGATAAAGAGGTTACCGGTGATCTCTACAGAGATTTCTAAATTAGTGAAACGTCCTCTGTTTCACTGACTGGTCACGTCATTTCTGCACTTAGATTATCCACCACCATGTGGTGATCGGGTGCTATATGATTGATTGCAAGATTGTGGTCATGGTGGTTTTTACATGTAAAAGGAAGCGTTTAAACAATAACTTTATTATTTGTTGAAATTGTTTGATTGTTGACATCTGTCATTGAATGCATATAATCTGGCATATTTTAAGTTGGTGCACATAGCCCGCCACTCACACACCAACCAACCCAAAAACAGCACGCAAGCACGCACGCACGTACGCACGCACGCACGCACGCACGCACGCACGAGAGAGAGACGATTTAAAACTGTTTATAGTACACTGTAATATAAAACCCGAACTTATTTGTTTCGCTAATACACATTTTATTATCATTGATTATTTATCTGAATGGGTTAACCACCACCTCGTATTTCCATGCGCGATCAATGTGGTATTTATTTATATCGTTATCAATGTGACAAGAAATCGAAAATGAGCAAATATAATTAGCAAAGTTTCTTCAGTAAAACAGATACCTGTGTTTCATGGATCCGTTAAAACGCTTGAACGCTAGCATTATATCGTTTTATATTAGATCGTATCACAATACACGGGGATATATAGCGCCATTTTCAACACATAACAGGTTACACATGGCATACGCACTTTTATTAGTGGAGGGAGACCTCAGAATCTCCAGTTCTATTAGTGGAGGGATACCTCAGAATCTCCAGTTCTATTAGTGGAGAGAGACCTCAGAATCTCCAGTTCTATTAGTGGAGGGATACCTCAGAATCTCCAGTTCTATAAGTGGAAAGAGACCTCAGAATCTCCAGTTCTATTAGTGGAGGGAGACTTCAGAATATCCAGTTCTATAAGTGGAGGAAGACCTCAGAATCTCCAGTTCTATTAGTGGAGGGACACCTCAGAATTTCCAGTTCTATTAGTGGAGAAAGACCTAAGAATCTCCACTTCTATTAGTGAATTGAGACCTAAGGATCTCCAGTTCTATAAGTGGAGGGAAACTTCAGAATTTCCAGTTCTATAAGTGGAGAAGACCCCAGAACTTCCACTTCTATTAGTGAATGGAGACCTCAGGATCTCCAGTTCTGTAAGTGGAAGGAATCTTCAGAATGAAGCTTAGTACAACAACCGTCCTTCTGCAACTAGCTTGTTATCTGCCTCAAATAAAATGTGTTTGCCAAGAGAGGCTCGAATCAATGACCGCAGCAGTGAGAGGTAAATGGTGGAAGGCGAAAGTATCTTAGCACCTAGCCCCGCCCTGCCACATTGTTCATGACGTGATGATTGATATAAGACATTGCGTCTCATTATCATTTGTCTCTCATCGCTGATTCAAGTGGGAAAGTTATCAGTTACTTGTGGGGATAGCTGTATCTCAGTATTGGCGAACCTACCAGGATACCAAAGAATGGTTTGGTAAGTGACCGTCTGTAAGCCTTCGATGGCATAAAATTGGCGGTTAAATTAAAACAAATAGTTAACATCATATATAATTTAACACGGGTACCAACTGCGTATTACATTTTATGCATACATATTTAAAATGTTTCAGTTTCACCATGGGACAGTTCCGGTATTTAAAGACGGTTAAAGCCTCAACCAAGGCCGTCAACGACATACTTGTCAAGGAGAAGCCGGTTATTGGAGTAAAATGTTTGGGTGTCAACCTTGGAGAACATGGTAATTATAGATATAACCTCTACCATTAATTGGCTTAGTTGCAAAATGTTATGTTTTTTTTTTATTTATGTTTCTTTTAAGCTTTTATTACATAAAGTCATTAAACTTAGTTAATGATTTCGATAATTAGCATTAGTTTTCGTGAAACGAGTTTGAGTACTGCTGTCATTTAAAAATCGATTTCACAATTAACTTAAGAAGATAAACAAATAATATTTTCAGACAATTACCAGAACAAAACGTTCTTATTTTCGACAGAATTTGGATACAATTCAATTACAATTACATGTAGTTGAGATATCGACCAGAATGCTAAAGTTTTGATATATACATTGGATGCACTTTATGTATGTTAAATTGTATTAATGTAATGACATAAGTCAAATCGTATAAGCGGCCACCTGTTTTAAGCAGCCACTTGTCTTTAGCAGCCATATTTGCTATTTCCCAATCTTATGCTTTCAAATCAAATTAACCTGTATTTAGCAACAATCTGTCTTAAAATGCCACTTTTGTTCCTCCCGTTGACTGGCTGCATAAGACAGGGTTGAATGTACATTTTATGTTCAAGTTACAACTAAACTGATATTGAATCTTGCATCTTTAAACTGGCACTATATTCCTGTTCACACCATGACCTACATTTAAGGTGGTATGATAAGCCTCGTGTGCATCAGCACCTGGGACGGTAACGTGTACGTGTTCGACGTCAAGGTCTGTCCGTCCATCATGTACGGCGGAGAACTGTTGAGACCACTGCAGTCATCCGATATGGTGAAAGTAAGTTCATTCATTTACTATGATAGAAAAGGGAACGCATTATTTAATTATATTATATCATGTGATAGGCTAGTCCAGGACATTAAACTTAAGATTTTTCGGATATTTGTAGACTCACGAAATACTCTTAAAGAATATTAAAACTGCAATGTTCGTTATTGCAAACCGTGTTTATCTTTTTTAATTTTTCTTTTTTTTTTAATTTTCACTGTATACATTCATATATTTTATAGAAATTCCAGTGGACCCAAACCTCGTGTCTTGCGCTAGATCCGCTAGTATGCTGCATGGAATCTTTAATTTCAATTGCTTGTCTTTTCATTGTGTACTTTATTCGCAAATATAACATGTGACGTGCTGAACATGTCAATGGACTGTTTTACATTTTATGTTCCGCTATGTGTGCGCATACAAAGGCTGCATTCATTCAACCTAGCATTTTCTTAAGCTTAACATTGTAAGAATATATCCATGCACATGCACAGCGGCAATATTAATGTCACACGTAATTGCTTTGGGAAAACAGTGCAAGCATTTTAATGTAATAAAAATGCTCGATGTTGTTTGTAGAATTGCATCAATGACAATGTTATCAAATTAGTCATGGAAATAACGGCTACATCACTGTGAACAACATGTGTTTTACTGGTGTTTATCTATTTAATGTTTATAAACGAACGAGCTTGGGGAGCTAGATGCAATACGCTGCAGCATTTCGCATGTTCTCACTTGCTGTTCACGATATTTATATTAATACGTATTATCATATAACAAAGAACGTTGGCCTTTATCATATATTCGTCTGAAAAAGGTATACTCTCATAAAACTGAATGGCCTATATTTTTAGTAGAGTTTACCCTTAAGTTTGGTTTGTTGGGTGGGGGTGTGTTTACTATAACCCCTCTAATTTATTTGGCGTGGCTGGGGGCGGTTCTAACGCACTGGGATGAAGCCTATTATACACGAGTTATACATTTCAAAAGTATTATATAATGCACATGTATTAAAGTCACTAATTGATAAAAGTGATATTAACTGCCATTTTTCTCTCCCACGGTTGGAATTACTGCGGTTGCATGTGTGTGTACAACTGTTACAATACCGAGTAACATATACTGTTAACATGTATTTCATTTAAGGTGTTTCACAATGGCGGTCCAGATAGTGCGACACTATTTAACCAGTTCAATGTGAATCTAAAGAATTATTACGATACACAGGTACATGTATTTTTATTATACTTAAAATGTGTGACATCATATTTTTATAGTTAATGATTAAACATACTGCCATATAGAAGTGAAAATGTCAAGTTTAGTTTGTTGCTCCTATTTATAAAATGATGCTCTAGATTAGCTTCTATTTTAAAATAAAGGCGTACTACTGTAAGTAATAATATAATTTGATTTAATTAATTGACGCCAAAGAAACAGCTAAATCGAAAAATGCCCAGACTGTGTATGACCATTGTAATGGTATTGTAAATGAAATGTAAAAGATTCAGCTATAATAATCATTTGATAGCTATACCTACACTATATAACTACCAGTGTATACATTGTTGGTACTTACAAAACAACCCCATATTTTAACATTTATTTCAGATTGCCTACTCCATCATTATGGAGAACAGCGAACTTTCAGCACGCCGTGTTTCCTATCAACAGTTATGCGATGTTTATAAACAGCCATTGCACACTCCTTCAGAAGAGCTGCAGGTTGGTAGTTAATTTCGTCATCATGTTTTGGAATACTATCTACTATCTGATAAGTCATTGGTCCTGGAAATGCAGAACATTACCATGAAAAGAAAATAGCAAACTTGATTTTAATTTGTGTATATTTTTGCTAAACACCATTATACACATGTTTATGTTGCTGAAGGAAACACGATAAAAGACTGGGTGTACGTTGTCTCGTTTTTATGATGTGATGACCGGGTTAGGTGGTATATCGGGAGAGCGTGATTGAATGCAGCCGCAAACTAGGTTTAAGTTCCCGAATTCTGATTTTTCTTTTGACCGTTCCAAGACGGACACTCTCTTGTTATTTCTTTTGCATGAATGTATTTTATCTATAATGATTAATATACACTATATGATTGTATTTATAACATTATGATAATTAGTATACACTATATGATTGTATTTATTATATTATGACAAAGGCAACCTCGTCAGTCTGACATGTGCATTCTTATTTCTGCTGCGTCAGTATTTCAGGAAATAAAAAACAATCTCGCGTTTGAAATCGCTAAGTACACGCTTTTTTTTACGTTTGCTTTGCTGTTTCTAATATTGTGTTATCTTTTAGAATCGATTTCAAAACTCGCTTAACTGAGTTTTTCCGCAAAAAGGCTCCAAACTACATATAGACATTAAACTGTATTAATGATTTCGATGATATTTTCAGCAACTTCTGGTCAAAGATAACAACGTTTGGGCTAGGAGACCTTGCACTAAAGATATGCTATCTCTAGCGGCGTCTTACGTCAGTCCGCTAGTGCCAAAGTTGTTCACAGAAACTGACAGGTAAATTGAAATTGTTAGTATAGAGTCATACGGTACATCGGCGAATCACTTATTTCTTTTTTCATTAATACAATTTACCTCAGCATATTTGTTTTGAATACCATACACAAGTGAATGCTGCCGTATTTGTGAGAGGACAAAAGGTGGTTCTGGGGAGATAGAGATATTTACACTAATGCTTCCACGATCTGAGGGCAGGGGAAGAGCGATGCCTGCTCCACCCACACACTTGAGTTAAACTCCTCAAAGGCGAGTTTACAGTTGCCAAAATGACAAAATGACCAATGTCCGATAACTCATTAGGGTAGAATAACTAATGTTGAGATGGTGAGGAAAACATTGCGTGTGATTTATAATTCATTATAAGAACTTGCTTTACAATCAATCGAAGCAAATTAAATCAACTAAAACGAAACAAATGGAATATCTTTGAAATCATGGAAAGAAAATCATCTTAAACAGGTTTCACTTCATTTGATTATGCAAACTGTCAACAAACCATTAGCCGACTCTCATTTTGTAGGCTACGTTCGACAGAGAGGTGTTTGAAAGCAATGTTTGTGTTAGGAGTTGATATCGGAAGTGTTTTGTTCCAGATAAAAGTCATACATTTGTCTACAGCGGCCAATTTTAAATAGGATTGTTTGATATGAGGAAGTCACGATTTAACGTCACATCGGTTTTCTTCCTTCTTGTACTATTGTACACACTTGTCCAATACATAGTATTGTTATATGTGTTTTTCAAATAAAAAAGCATAGTTTATGTTGAAAAGGCTACACACTTGGCGGGGTCTCTTAATGTAATCACAACAAATGGTAGTGCATTTTAGGAAAGTATTACCTTCCAGAGCCGTTTGCTTTATTTATTTTACTTTAATGTTATAAACTTAAAATATTTGAAAAAAATATACTGTCATAAGGCTAAATGCCCTTTCTCAAAATCCTGAAATAATAAGGGTTAAAGTGTCGACCTTTTTGTTTTTTTAAAAAAAAAATACCCGTTCAAAAAGTAATTCTTATTTTAATTTTATGAAGTGTTGGTACCACTTTAGTAAGGACGATACTTTGTAATTTATAAATAAAAGAATACAAACAAAAACTGATACAAATATCAGTTAATAAAGATTAAAAACATGTTGGGCTAGTTTGTTTACCGTGATCAACTTTTAAATTACGTTAGTATTTCTCCTGCCACTCTTTACACATAATTAGCCAGTGACCTAACGAAAGAAAATGCTAGCTAGACCATCAACAACACACTTTGTTTATTCTGTTTCTCGATCAAGGATTACAAACAAATTGAAATCTAGATAAGTTAATGTATATTGTTCTTGAAGAATTGTTTTTTAAAAATGACTTTTTTAAGGTATGTCAGTTTTTCGTTGGTAGATAAGGAAATAAAAAAAAACATTGATTGTTTTTATTTTATGCGTTTCTTTTTTCCTTTTAGCCGTGTGCCACAGGAGAACAGTGCCTGGTTTATACATCTTTGTGAAGAAAACCGATTGTCAATGAGAAAGACGAATACGTCAGGAAGAAAAAGCAAAACTAAATGTCCTAAAAACCGTCTTCCTACAAACAGTCTTCATATTGTTCCGCTGACACAAGACATGCATTTTTGTCTTTGAATTATCTATAAATTAACACTTTTCACATGAGTAGATAATATAACTTTTATTGTATTTTGGTCGTCCAGGCACATAAATAGCAAGAATAAGTCCAAGTGAGCATTTGAACTGGCTGTCGATCAATGACTCGTTACTGTTATTATGATATCAACATTCACCAATTCCGCTTTGTAACCTTTCGCTGAATAACAAAACGGACTGTATAAGTGTGTAGTCCAATTCTAATGAGACACATTGTCCATGTCAGCTTCGTCTTTGAAGATGTTGTTGTAATGCGCTGGATTGTGCCCTGCATTAATTGTCTTTGCCTACATAGATCAAAGTGTATCTCCGAAGATTTAAACAGGAATGAACCCGCACACGGCATTGTGATAAACAATAGTTCGATGGACAGGCTTAACAGCTTTAATAGTTCCATTCCTATAATGTTTTAGTGCATTACAGCTGTTTTTAATTTCTTTTGATTAAACTGTCATATATTGTTGTTATTGATGAAATTATTCTGATTAAAAAGTAACATCAGTATTTCGTCATAATTGCATGTCATACAGCACCAACGGTCACACACCCACAAGCTATATGGAGATTCAGTGTAGTTAAACCTAATTGACTTACTTACTTATAGCTTATAATATAATATATGCCTTGCATTTTACGTTACATTATCTTCTTGGCGTAAGATAAAGCAACGACTATATCAAAGGAAAAAGTGAAGAATATCTGTATTGCAGTTTAAACTGGGACAATCATTTTTGTCAAAATTGGGCACAAAGTCAATTTTGGACATTCCTCATTGGTATGTTCTTTTAGTGTGCTTTAATACACACTCGTATGACAACAAAGGCTCGGTATATATATATTATAAACATCGTGTCTTGGAAATAGGAAAGAAATCTCCGATATACTGCCTTTAAGACAGTGGAGCCCGTGTGGTTCCGGCTAAGAATAGAATCACTGTCGATCTCTGCAGAGGGGTAGGAATCCTCCGAATGTGTGTCATGTTCACTTTATCATTTTTTGTCATGTTCACTATTGTGGTTAAATAATCAAACCCTGTGTGGTTCCAGGGAGCCATGAGTGATGGCAATAATAGGATCACGGTGGCTTATGCATGTCGTAAGATCGACAAATTGAGTAATACGATAGAATCTGCAATTCTGCAGGTATCAAGGTTCTAGGTTCATTATGCATATTCATTTATTGATGTTTTTTATTTAATCTGTATGTTAATTTGTTGTTTTTGTACACGTATAGTGAACCTGGAATCTTCCTTTCTGTTGGCGTCGAATAACCTATAATGTGTTGGTACGCCGTAAAACCCTATTCATTCATTCATTAAGACAGTGAGGGCTTCTTGTTTTAGTCATTGAATGAAAAAGAGCTCATATTAGTGAATTCTATTTTACTAGTCGCTACTGATACAAGTAGTGTCAGAATGTAAATACATTGCTTGCAAAAGGGAGAATAATTATAAACTTTTATTTAATCAAAATTATAGATTATTCTATTGATTTCTAGAACGGATTTATACCAAGGCCATACTTAAACATTGTCTTAACTATTGTAAATGTTGGATAAAGAATAGACAAACACAAACATACGGATAATGTTGAATCATTGAATGTAACAGAGTTAATATTGGTTGAACCCTCAGTCCTATTTCTACAGTCGCTACAGGTGAATATATTATCTTAATCTTAAGGTTAATACCTTGCTTCGAAAAGCGAACTTTTATTAAACCATTATGTGGTATAGTATAGATTTCTAGATATAAAGTATATGAAACATTAACTATTGTAAAGGATGGATAAAGAAAAGATCAAATACAGATATGAAACAAATTTATTTTGTATAGTTCTACAAAGTTCTACCCTTCTGGAATATATCATCCACCAGAGCAGTCAGCATAATTCAATAAGGTCGAAATATTACCATCCATTCATTTATGATATAGCTGCATCGAAAGAGTCTAAGTGATTTGAATTTACGCATCATATTCTTTGATCAAATTATTTTCATGGCAGTTTTTTTTTAAATCAAATAATACTTTTCCTGAATCCGCATCTTGAACCATTCGAGTCGATAATATTGACACTTTAATGGTGTGATATAATTAATACGGTGAAAACATATTGAGTTACTTGATTTGGGTACACATTCCCACGAGGAGCCTATCTGAGACAAGAAACATTGATTTTCCGTCTAGAAGTCTAAGGTGTTTTACTTCTGCATCCTGACACTGCCACATGCTGTACTATTATTACAATTACTACTGTTTCCATTTACGAGGTTTCGTCGAGTGTAACTAAGTAGGTCCATATCAGCTTTTAAATTCCCAAACAACATATACGACGGTAAATGCATGAACCATTTCTAAAATGACAAATGTATGTTTTATATAGAAATTGGACTTGAAATGATCTCTTCTTGTAATGTTTTGAGTATAGGTTATGTCATTGTCCATCTGTAAGTAACTGGCATACTTTTTCACTTTAATTTCTTGTCTGTGTACCGAGCAGAGGTGAGTGGTCTTGAGACGGCACCACCGTCTAGTAAGTAGGAAAGAATGGTCTGTCATGTTAAAATTGCGTATCGTTAAATGTGCATCATTTATATATCAATATAAATGAAAGTTGACGGCTTGTATCCTTTAATTATATCTGAGTTTGAAATTGGTATGTCGTCGGCATGTGTAACACGAGCAAGTTGAAATTGCATTGCGTGTTGGATGATGTTAAAGTAATTTGAAAAATATCGTAATCGAATGATTTTTTTGACAAGTAATTTAAAGTTAAGAATAATGTTATTGCAATCGGATCCTTAGATGATTTGAATGTTGGGATTCAAACACATTACAATTGATTTGTTTGTTTACGGGGTAAAACTTATTTTTTTCTCCATCAAAATCACAAACCGTCTTAGAAAACGAATAAGAAATATGTAATTATATATTGAACGACAGCAATATTGGAAATGATTTTGTATATGCCTCGTTTTCGGTAAAGATTGATATGTTGTTAAAACTATCAATACAGAATTGAATTTCTTAGAGTATAGATTATAATAACTGATGTTAAAAAAAAATTGTGTTGCTCTTTTTTATCATTCACGTATATATCAATTGTCCAATACGCCGTCTCAAGATCACTTACCTCTCACCGCTATAGTAGTAGGTTTCAGCTATGCTCGTTTAAAAAACTTTATGTAAGTTACTAGAGGAAGGATGGACAATAAAACTTGATATACCATATGTAACCTAAAATGTGTTGTAAAACCTCATTCTTTAGATAGTATGTATTTTTGTTTAAAAGTGACACTCTTTGAAATTAATCAACAGTTAATGTTTCTCCATTGATGATCAACAAGCTTAGACATTTAAGACGGCGCAGAAAGACGACAACGTTTCTTTTCTACGCTATTAGTGTATTTTATATTTGTATCTATATCTCCAATCAGTTTTGTTATACTTTTAAACCAAAATAAATTGAATAATGTGTTTTAATGTTTAACATTTAAAATATGTTTGTAAAAACATCTGACTTCTCTCTTCTCTCAGTCTCTGCTACAGTTCTGAAAAAAAGAACGATTTCTTATTAGAATTAGTGTCACAATTACTCTGCTCAATGTGATGGCTGTGAATATCACAGTTTAGTATATCAACAATGACATTTTCCAAACAGTAAGAAATGAGTTTTATTTTCTATATGGAAGATATTTCGCGGTGTTCCTATCGGATTGTTTGGTGTAAATTGTATAAAAAACTGCACACTTATACTACGAAGTATCAGCTTTCGTTTTAGCTTTGTATTTATTTTAATTTTAAAATATTGTACCGCAGAATCTTGTTAACAGTGTCCCCTAGTGGTTAGGATTACCAATTTTTTGCCGTTTTTTTTCCTATGAAAATGGTCCAGTAGGAACACTGCAAACAACCTTAAAAGTGCACACCTATATAGGAGGCTGGCTGAGAATGTAAGTGAGGCTTGGTTTCTTTTTAAATATAAAGAAAACAACAACTAGAAACACGAATATCGACTTAACGTCAATGTGGTCAGTGTCGGGCTTTTACATAGCTGCTACATGTATAGTTAGTTAGCGGCGACCATAACAATGCTGGAAGTGTGAATTTCCAATATCTAATTGTTAAAGGCAAAACAAAGTTAATGTGTTTTTTTCTTAAAAAAATATTGGGATCGTATTTTACCATCATAAACTTAGGTAAACAAATACTTAAAACTTAAAAGCACATGCAAATCTTTTAATAATCATTAAACCTTTATGTTTTGAAAATATATACCGAGTTAAGTAAACTTGATTGGGTTGTTTAAAAATATAGTTGTAATATTTCAAAAACTATGCATTACACAATTTGTTAGTGACAAGTCATATAGCTATAACGTGTTAATGGTTTCTTTAAAAATATTATTTAAAACCTTTGCATGCAGTACAAAGTATATATCACATTTCTACAAAAAAAAACAACGATTATTTATGACAAATGAATAGATTGCACGACTGTCTAATTTGCATTTTTGCTTGAATTCAGATCGCTTTAGTTCCAGGAACATTTGTGTGAAACTACATAATCTGATAGAACGACAGCATGCATGGATAAATGCGTTTAAATCTAATGCAATGCATGCATCATATTTCAATTATATTAATTTATTATTTGCTGTAATAGTGAAATTTAATTTACGAAATTCAAAATTGACACTGTAAGATAAATCTTAGCGAATAACTATACACAAATTGTATGGTGTTTAACACATTTTCAGTCCTATTGTGACGGTGGCCTTTTGGGACAGACAGTTTTCTGAGTACTGTCTCACTGCTGTATGATGTAACAGACACATGTTATGATACCCGCCCATTCACATAGTATTAACAGCAGACGGACAAAACCTAGAACTATCCTCTTAATGCTGAGTACCAAGCTAGGAAGCTCAAGTACCATAATTTAAGTCTTTGGCATGACCTGACCGGGGAAAGAACCCACTACATTCCGCATGCAAGGCGAACTCTCTACAACAAAACCAACACTGCGATGTCTCGGTTTTCTGTAAATGTATAACACAAGCATGTAAGGGTTCAAACAAACACTCACGTGACTATCGTCCAGTACTGAAGAAACTTGTTATCTTTCTAACACATCCCATTTCGTCTAACGAAATCTGATTATCGTTGTCTGTGTTACATATCTCGTAAACCCTGTTCATCGACGACTGGGAAAAGTGCCTCCTGACCTGCCTGCAACACATTGTATGTGATCAAACAGCAAATAAGACACACTAGCTATCTATACAGTGGATATATAACTTGTGCAATATAAAGATCATTCGTTAGTTTATACCAATTTATTTTAGTTCATTAGACAATTGCAAAGATAGCTCAAAACGTTATATAGGAACTGCTCTAAGATCCGCTACATCGGTAGAACCAGTACTGAGTGTCAATTTTTAGAGACAAAAATCGAACTGGGGGATAGGGGGGGGGGGGGGGGGGGGGGGGGGGGGGGCCGAACATGCTACATCTTGCATGGGCGGTCAACACTTTATCCATTTTTCTACCGCACCGTTTAATGTGGTCTGTTTAACAGAAGCAAAAATAAATATTTTCTTCTTAAATAAAAGAAGTGTTTTGTTTAATTAATATGAAAATAAATATTTAACTACAAAAATTGATAAGAATATTTAATTAGGAACATAATGAAGACATTGCTTATGTCCTATATACATGTGTTCCGCGCTATGTGGTTGTACAGTAACTGCTGATCGGTATGACAAGCCCACATGGCTAACACACAATTGGAATATCAGAAAACTAAATTTTTGTAATTTGACAGATGAGCCCTTCTTGCTGTCATTAATTTTCATATACGCAAATAGTATGTAAATAGTATGTTTATTCGGAATAACGAAAAACACACTATGCTATATGAATATCTATTACAATAGCAGTATTCTTCATTTTCACTCAGCTAATAACATATATAAATACAAGGTGAAACAAAATGAGGCATAAAAAAATAAAATATTTCATTTACAGATAAGATTTGTATTAAAGTAGTGAAGAACAATTCATTTGTTTGGTACTGAATCTTCGTCGGTTAGTGGGTGGGGGAGAGCGTTTTTACGCTTTTGCGTATATATATGTATGTGTGGCACAATAGGTACACATCAAGGTATAAATAAGATGAATAAGGAGCAATATATGACAAGAAGAATATTTTAACACATTTGAAAATTGACGTTAAAAACTCCTAAAAAACAAACAGCAGTGAATTAGCTATGGTTGATACTTAGTTAGGTTCCTTTGTATTGCGTGCCATGAACCATCATGTTGACGTGAACATGTGTTTGTTTAATGTCTAGTGTAGCTGTTATTCATCGGCCGTCAATGGGTATCTGAATCATGGGCTGCATGCTTATTTCTGGGAAGTCGGTTGTAAAAGTATACTTGAGGCTCGGTACTGGTTTCTGCGCTTCAGGGGAATGATATATAGAGAGTACCAGTAAAAAAAGGGAATGTGCATTGGATTTTATATATTTCATTCGATGTATGGATCGGTCAGTACATCTGTTTTTATACAAGTTATGGTTTGTGTATTCATGCGGAATAGTTTGGATTTAATGATCGTGATGTGAGTATTGTTTATATATCAGGTATATTATATTTTTGTGTGCATATTTACTTTATTTTTTTGAGTTGTAATTTGACAAATGTGCTGACTTTTTATTGTGTATTAATTGAGTTTTGTTGTGAGCCGTTGTTTGTATTTCAGGATATTTGGATGTTTATAGTAGAATTCTGGTAACAATTGTTTTTGTTAAGTATAAATAATAGACATATAATGAATAATGATACTCGTCCACCAGGTTATTAAGTATAAAAAAAGTATATTTCCTGTCCTGGTATGGCATTTCATTGTTTGACCAACGTCCGGTTTCAATAAGGAAATGGTTTTATTTATTTATTTATATTTTTATTTATTTATTTATTTATTTATTTATTTATTTATTTATTTATTTGTGATAATATATGTCATAAATACAAAGATATATCAAACACATTAACATACAATAATACAGAAGCAATAACATGTATTTTTAAATAATATATTAAACTAGTTGATTATCTAATATAATATATATCAGATATCACAGATTAATATTTTATCTTGTAACACAATAATAATTTTGAGAACATATCTATTTCACAGGATAACCCATAAAGTTTTACAACTTATTCCAATGGGATCCTTTTTAAAAATAATGTCATTGATAAATATATTGGCATTTATTACAAAACTTATGAAATTATTCTTTGTTATTCATCAAATATATTAAAATATGTATCGTAGCTATAAATCCACATTAATATCAATAAAAAGATTTAAAAAAAATAAATAAATAATTTAATAAAAGGTGAATTCACATTTTTCTACATTTTCCATTTGCACGAATAGATAATTCTTCACTTCTTTTTTAAATTGATGCTTTTTTTTATTTCCATAATAGTATGGGGTAATTGATTCCAATCCAAAATGCCATTATAAAAGAAAGTTGATGTTGTAAAACTATTAACACATGGCACAATAAAATTAAAAGTACTTCCTCTAGTTGCATGATGGTGTGAATTAGACACCGTTATAAAATTTTCTTGAAGATAAGATGGACAAGAATTGTTAAAAATCTTATGAACTTGATTCAATCTTAATTGTCTATTTCTATTTTCAATGTCAAGTATTCCAAGATCTTTAAATTTTGACGCAGACAAAGTAGCTCTATTATCATAGCTGAGAATAAATCATTTTATTTTGAGCAACTTGTAGCTTTTTCTTTAACGTTTTTGTAAGACTACTATACCATGAAGAACATGCATAATCAAAATGACACTGTATCAAAGAATTACAAAGAGTCTTTCTAAGGGATAAATTTAAGTAGTGTTTGTGTCGATACAAAAATTTTATTCTAGAATTAACCTTTTTAACAATATTGTTCACAATGGATGTAGCAGACAAATCTTTATCTAACATTGCACCGAGATATTTGACTGATGTTTGTGCTTGTATGGTGTGACCATTACTAAGCACTGAAAATTGTTTCACTTTAGCAAGCCTGCGTTTTGAGCCAAATAATATGCATTCTGTCTTTCCCAGATGCAATGGCAGTTTGTTGTCTATTAACCATTTATTACAATTTTCTAGTTCATTGCCTAAAACTTCACTAATTACATCAGGATCTTTATGTGAGAAAAGAATAGCACTATCATCGGCATAGAGAATGATTTTACATTTTTGACTTATACTAATGCTCATATCATTTACATAGCATAAAAACAATAATGGCCCCAAAATACTTCCTTGAGGAACTCCACATACAATATTTTCAAAGTCGGACATGGTATTGTTAATATAAACACCTTGTGTTCTAACTGACAAGTACGATTTAAACCACTCGATTGACTCCACGCCCATCAGTTCTAACTTACGACATAAAATGTTGTGATCAACTGTATCGAATGCTTTTTGCAGATCAAGCATAATCATGCCAGTAAATAGGCCTTTTGCCTTTTGATTTTCTATGTAATCTGAGAGGTGAGTAAGGCAGGAGTCGGTTGAGTAGTTCCCTCGGAATCCACTCTGAAGATCATATAACATATTATTGTTAGTTAAAAAAGATTCTAACTGATTAAATACAGCTCTTTCTAGAATTTTAGAAACAATTGATAAAATACTAACTGGTCTAAAGTTAGATACATCAGTCCTATCATTCTTTTTAAACAAAGGTTTTACTTTGGCACTTTTAAGATCACACGGAATTTCATTACTAGTAATGGAACTATTTATCAAAAATGTTATTTGTATCTTTAAAAATGGCGCCGGATCTTTCAAAAATCTTGCAGGAATGTTGTCCAATCCAGTGCTTTTAGAACAATTTAATTTACATAGTTCTTTGTATACAAAATCTTCACTTACTGTGCGAAGTTTAAATTTAACAGAATCTGGATTTCTTTTTTTATAAAAATCTTTTAGAATAGTAGATTCAGCATTGTACATTTTTGAGGGTAAAGGCAATTTTTTAACTAACATAGAAGCAACATTGGTAAAAAACTTATTAAAATGATTGGCAATTTTCATAGGCTCAAAACAATTTTCATCGTCAATTTTCAAAACAATATTAGGAGAAGATTTAATCTTGTTACTGTACCCTAACATTTTAATTTGAGACCAGAGTTTTTGAGGACAGTTCTTATTTTCTTCTAGCTTATTGGAAAGATACTCAGATTTGCCTCTTTTAACCTCCCTCTGTACTAAATTTTTATATGAACAAAATTCCTTCTTCTTTGATTTCTTAAAATGATACATATAAAAATCTTTCTGTTTAATAAGTTCTAAAATATTAGAATCTAACCAAGGCTCACTTCTTTGTTTAAGACGTACCTCTTTTATAGGTGCAACAGAATTTAGAACTGATAAAAATATTTCTTTAAATTCTGTCAAGAGTCCTGTACAGATTTTGCAGTAAATACATTAGTCCAATCACACAATTTTAACACGTGAATAAATTCATCTACATTGTAATTTTTTACTGACCTAATTACAACATTTTTGTGTTTGTTAAAAATACCTTTTCCTATTTTCTGGCGCAAAATATAGGTAAATGATCACTGAGACTAACAGGTAAGATTCCTGACTGAATTACGTTGTCATGATGATTACATAAAATATGGTCGAGCAGAGTTGAAGACTTATCCGATGTATGTGTAGGCTGATCAATGATCTGTTTGATATTAAATATATGTAATATATGTTGGTATTTTTAAAACAAAGCGAATTTCTTTTCTTTAAAACATATGTTAAAATCACCAAAAACATACCACTCAATATCAGATCTAATGCATGATAAAAATGATTCAAAATGATCTAAAAAGTCTGTCTGTTTAGGTGGTCTATAACAAGAACCTTTTAAAATTGGTTTTGTTTTTGGGAGCAAAATTTCTGCCCAAATTGATTCTACATTTTTATTATCTAGATCGGATCGTTCATTAAAGGCCAGGTCTTCTCGGATGTACAGGCACACTCCACCTCCTTGTCTGTCGCGGTCCTTTCGGGTTACAATGTAGCCATCAATATGTATTTCAGCATCGCTTACAGAGTTATCTAAACAGGTTTCTGTAAATGCTAATGCAGCAAAACTGCAAGTAGATGTCAAATGTTTAATTTCCAATAATTTTGGTAAAAGCGACCGTATATCAAAATGAATAAAATGTAATCCTTTTCTCTTAAAACAGTGAAAAATTGAAAAAATCATCGTTAAAATGTTCCTGTTGTGTTGATTTATTATGATTGAATAGTTCATATTTTTCACTGACATCTTCCAATTCATGAAATGGTAAGTCGATAAAACTACAATTAAGGCCCTTAAAATTAAAATCATCACTGAAATTGTCAAATTGTTCACTGGAAATATAATTTGTACATTTAATATGGGTCCGCTTATCACATATATCGCAGCTTACTGCTTTACTCCGACGGGTAACTCCTCTGTCGCAAATAATACATGAAAATTTTGGTTGTCTCCCTTTCTTCTTATTGACGTTGTGAAAATCCACAGGGCCCGGACATGGATGAATGTATCCGCAGAGTAGAAGCCATACGGGTGTAGTGCTTCTACTAGTATTACATAAATTTGTAGATTTATTCTTCTTTGAGATATTGAGATAACATGTCACAAAGTTCTGGTAGAATGTATATTTGCCCAACGATATATTTGAAAGTGAAGATGCTTGTTGTAGGAAGTGGGTGGGGTAATGTCCGCAATAATCGTTACCCGAAATACATTCACTGATACGTATTAAAATTAAAACGAAGATTAGTAGTGTTCTATGGATGTTCATTGTAGATAATTGCAACTATTGACAGTATTTAAAATGTACGTAAAAGATATATAAAAACTAAAGTTGAAAATAATCTCACCGGAAGTAAATTTGAATAAGACGACGGTTGTTGACGAGCGATGCCCGTAAATTTTATCATCCAAATACAAGTCATTGGCACGTCTGAAGACTAAATCAACATTTAGTACGTTCTTTGGATATCACTTGGCATATTTGTAACTTTTACTTTTTGCTAATATTAATGTAAAGACTATAAAAGACGATTTTTAAAAATATTTCACCGGAAGTAAACAAACCATGTCTTTCTAGGTTACCGTGACGTCATTATATACCTTACGGTTGTTTGAAGTGCGAATTTTAAAATAGGAAGATAGTCATTTCTCGGGAGGACGTTAAGGTAAAATTCGAAATTTGTATAATCTTTAATCAAGTTATAATTTTTTCCTCATTATGACAGTTGCAGTTTGGATTTCGAGTGTTGTATAAAGGAGTCTGTCAGCGTATGTTTTACTATGTTGTCTACATGTTGCTGATTGATACCTATATCGAAATTTCTTCAAGTCAATTCTAAAATATTTTTAATTTGTTTAATGCATTTATATTGGTATACATTTAAGTGTGGCATAATTAGATATGAAAGGTGAGAAAATGTTTCGCTTAAGATTACCAAGGAGTATTTTCCTTTTGTTTTTTATTTTTTTCGGAGAAAATTGGAACATTTACAAAGCCCCATACTTCACAAGCATAATTATGTATTTAATGTTAGAATATTACGATCAAATAGTTTTAACTGAAGATCGATTGGCAAATTAAGATTATAAATTCTGTTATACAACTAATGTAAAGATTTATTTGCTTGTGTAGCAATATCTTTTCTTGCAATTATAAAACTTCATTTTTCTACGATTTCTATTAGTTTTCCTTCAATCCCTCGATAATGAAATTAAAATTTGAAATATTTCTTGCTCCAAAAATAATGACTTTCGTTTTACTTGTATCGATATTTAAGTTCCAGTTTTGGTAAATGGTATTAAAATCATTCTTGCATTTCTGAAAGTCTTCAGGACTAGTGTGTCATCGGCATATAATAAGATTAAAAGTATCAAGTAATACGAAATATGTTCATCGTTGTAGTCAAGTATGGCTCCATTGATATGTTCAGTTAGCATGTAAATTTAACACATATATACAATTGTCATTTAAATAATAACACTTGTGTAAATGCTATATGTTCTTTAAATTGAAATTGTAATATTGTAATAAATTGTAATGTATTGGAGAACAAAATAAAAAAATACAAAAAAGTTTCAAGATTATTAAGGTGAGAAGTGTGAAAAGTACAGGTGACCGATATAAACTTTGTTTTACCCCCTTTTCGCTTAAGAAGAATTGGGGGTTGTTGCCCTTTTATGAATACACATGTTTTGATATTTCTGTACATGCTACGTACAACTTATAGAATTTTATCCCAGATATAATCAATTTATGCCATAGGCCTTTCTCCACACAAAATCAAAGCTTGTGAAAAATCAATTAAAATCAGAACAACTTTTTTTTTGCGCACGCAAGATTTCTATCAAAAAATTAAGAACCAAAACGTGGTCGGTGGTAGAATAGTTTTGTACATTTGTATAAAAGCTATGAATGTATGTTTAATGTATCAGATATATTCCTTTCATTCAAGTTCGTAAGTTATCTAATTATTTACATGTTATCATATGAATAAAGCTATTTTATAAACTTTTTGTTTAGAAATATGTCTTCTTATCTGCTTCTGTAATGTGTGTTTTACAGTCAGAATGTGAAGTGTTGGTGTCGATTAAATCGCTCCCGTTCTAAATGCTACAACAACAACTATCCTAAATCCAATACTTCTCGAGTGACAATAACAAATCTTCGAATTTCCGGTAATCAGCGTAGTGCGTTTCGATGCTATACGAAATTTACATGAGTTTCTTTCAGACTTTACAGTTGGATCATTTTGTGGACATAAAATGTATAGGTGAAGCTTCTTTATCAGATGTGTATCGACTCTATAAAGTAGAAAACTAGTAGATTATATTGCTACTAACATAAACAAAAACATGTTTAAAACACAGGATATTGAACTTATCTACACATACTGTTTAAAAACATACTAAACATTCCCTATCACAGAGTCTATGTCTAGGCAGACAATAGAAAACAACCATGAATACACATTAACGATAATGTCCGTCAAATGATTGCTTGTACGACATCGTAACCACATCTAACGACACAATAGTCAGTTATATCTTTTTGAAGTGCCTATTTATGTCATTTCATGTCGTGTTGCCACGTTTATATAGAGGCGATTAAGGACACTATCATCGCTTCATGGAACATTTGCAGGATAACCATCGTTATTTAATTTTGCATTAAGCAGAAAGCAAAACGTCTTTCCTTGACAAACAAACGACAAGATTATTATTGAGAAGTGGTAGTTAAGTTATATAAAAGAGCTTTTTATCAAGATTCGTTATTATATGATATACTATTTTACATATTTTACAAATAATGTTTTGATCTAAATCTTATTTTTTTCAATAGTTTTCATTTATTCTCAAGAATATCGTTACTGCGCTACACAGAATGATACATAAGCTGTAGACAATTAGACAATGACATTGGTTGATTTCAATTAGCTGATATGGGATACACATTTAAGAGCCACTATAAACATTGTATAATCCTTTCAATTTAGAATCGTGTTTGTTTCCTGCCGAGCAATGCCTATGGCAATTCAAATACCTTATCAGTTCCCATTGTTGAAGCACAAAATCGTGTTTTTTTTTTCTTGTGATTTTCGCGCCAAAACGCCCTTAGTGTGTGATTAAAATAATTGATCAATTAATTAGTAGTGGAAAATGAATGTTTTATTGCCATGATACTCTATCTCTATTGTGCGTATTAAATAAAATGTATTCCTCAGCGACCATTTCCAACAAACAAGCGACATAATGGTAATTGCTGATGAAGAATGTGAAACCTGTAGAAGTGAGACAAATAGAAATCGAGAAAATGTAGAATTGCATTGGTGACATATGTTATTAATAAAACCAGTGGTCATTAGGACACATAACAATTAAGATATCTTTTCGATCTTTTAATATATCTGAATATCTGAGTATGAAAATACAAAAATATCATCGTGTGTGCATATCTTTTATTTCGTTACTGTTTTGGAAAGGGGAATAACTCTGGTAAATGATAATCTGTGACAAAGAGTGCTTTATATTTGCATTTCACCGTTCTAATAAAAGCAAATCCATTTGTACTTTGAACGATTTTTTAACATCAAAATTATCGTTACAAAAATTGTGTTATCAAAATGTATGTATTAATTGTTTCATCAATAGGACGTTTCAGAATTTAAAGGTATACGGCCATAATAATTAGTAGTTTACCCCACTCACTTGCCCATGCTGTCGTATGTGTAAGAGAATATTTTGGCGGGAATATTTTGATTTCCACTATTTCGCATTATAATGTGACATCTGGAGAAGAGCGAGGTTGGGTGACAATGGCGTATTTTGTTCCTGGTAGTTTCAAGACTGAAATCCCTGTTGTCACTTTGCCTGTGTTTCTGTATTGTTAATATCATAATTATTTAATTTTGTTTAATGATTCTGCTTATAATGCTTAGGTAGCTATGTATCCTTTGAATTGCAATATATTCTTGAACGTATAAAAAAATTCGCGTGACCTCATTGCAACCTCAGTTTGACCCCTCAATATGGTTATACTTGTCTTAATTTGTTCCATCTCTAAAGAACACAAATAACAAGATGAGTGACGTCAAGCTATTTATGGATCTTTAGATGAGAAATTTTATTTCATCGCGTCACTCCAATTTTGTTTTTGATGCCATATCTCCTTTTATACATATGTGTTCTTATTCTTTTTTGATACATCATATAAAGAGGTTATGTCTTTATTGTTCTTATCTAAGACTACACTGTGTCTACGTAAACTATTGCATGCGTTTTATTGCATTTCTATTTATTTGATCTTACACAAAATTTGAATATGGTAATCATCCCCCCCCCCCACCCCCGAGACGATGAACAATTTAGTTGAACTGAATGTGCAATTTCTAGGCTTTGATATAAATAACATCTTGATAAAGAAATTGCACTTAAACTGACATTTTACATGCTTTATCAAACTATATAGCTAGTAAATGAAGTGACAGTAAATACCATATTTATAGTGACACTACTTAATGAAGTAAATATTTACCCAGACAGTTCCTTAACCTATACTTCTCCCAAGATCACTGGCAGCTGAAGCAAGATGGAGCAAGATCTGTTATCAGCTATACATTAAAACTGGTCAGAAATTCATCTTAAAATCATAAGAGCATACTAACGATTTCGAGTAACTAGGCAACTGCATTTACATAGCCTCAACAGCAATTTACAAAACTGGTTCACAGATGACAACTGCTTTGGTAGACAAACCAAGTTTTCTTGATAAGGCAAAACAACCAACAATTCTGCCAAGAGAAAGGGTCTATCCAAATAAAACGGTACGGCATAGTCCTGGACTGAGCGATATGTTAGACTCCAGTTTAGTAACCATGAAAACGGAAACAGACCATTTCACTTCAGTTGTCAGTAATCAGACGGTCTAAAATAAACGTAGTGGCAGTATAGGTGTAACCCCACCATTGATTTTTTCTTTATTCTAAAGTAAATAATAAAAGTTTGAAGGCTTGAAGTGAAACTTACATTGTATTGTTTGCCAATATCTGCACTATCTCAATATGATGAGAAAAGTAGAGATCATGTGTCATATTATAGATTTGTTTCTGTTCAGTGTGTACACTATGACTATTTTTGGTATTTATACCCCAATTTCCAAGCATAATTTTTTTTCTAAATTCACAATTCAAACTTGACAATGCTCAAAATATTCAAAATATGTCAATAATGCCATTCAAATAGAAAAAGACCATTAAAATAAGGAAAATGCATTTTTAACCCTTTACTCCATAGATACGCGTTTTCCGGCACCAATCACAGAAGCCCTTTGAAAACAGTGCAGGAAGAGTTCAGATTGCTCGTGACGAGCAATCTGTACACTTCCTGCACTGTTTTCCACTCTGTCAGTTAATATAAACATAATTCACCAAATAATTCAAAAGCCTTCTATATTAGGTGTCCAAAGGCGTTAGCGGTGTCCAAAGGCGTCTATATGAAGTAAAGGGTTAAATAAGAAACAAGGATTATTTATAACCGCCATTATGCGACTACCCCTCAGAACGATTTCCTGTTTCCAATGGTTACTATGCTTATAAGACTCTCCTGTCTAATGAAAAAATAACACTAACTTGTATCTCCAAAACAGTTACATGTAGACACATAACGTAATATGAAAAAGGATAAGTGTAAAACAACAGAAAGAGCAATGTCGGGTACACTTGACCTTAATTCAGAGTCTGAGAAAATATCAAACATAAGAAAACAATCAAATAACATCAATTAAGAAATCAATTATTACATTTACTTGCAGAAACCTATTCTATGTTTACCGAGTTTGTAAAAATGGAAGATTTTGAGTTAGGGGCTTAATGAATCTAGACCCTGACAATCTTTTAGATTTTTAAAGTTAATAATAGACGTAAGCTCTATTGTACTTTTACTTGTTATTCCTTGACGTTTAAATCGGTGCCGTAGTCGTAAAATCGATGCTTAAGATTTCCAAGTAAGCTAGTTTCTAAGCAATCGCTAATTGAGAGATTACTGGAACTTGACATTTTTCAGTTGTTAGTTAATCTTTTGTATGTAAGCTTACATTTCCATATTGATTGTTTGTAACTTTCACATTGTGAGAGACGAAAATATACAAAGTAATGACCCATATTGAACCGAGATAGTCTGATTTACCATTTGAAAGTTGACTCAGTAATTACTTTACACGTATCTTACAGTAAGCCGCAGAGTAAATGCATGGTAATTTTAATTTATTATAATAAAAAAGGTCAGGACAATAATTGTTTTGTAATTTGACAACATATTAACTGCAATAGTGTACTAAATGTAACATTTTTTTTTATTATTCAGTCAATTATATGTTACATGCCGAGTTTAAAACGCATAACTATTGGTTTTTAATTTGAGATAATACATACTATATCAAAATATTTGATCAAGTTTTATTTATAATCAGCATGTTCAGGGGTTTGAGAAACTCTATACGCGTACAGTTTTAGATTTGTTTTGCAACTAAACAGTATTTTGTCAATATGTTAAACGTTTTAAAGCGCATTCTTAAAGCAATCACGGATTATCGGGGAAAATGAAAATAAAAACAAATATGTTACTAATTGCGCAAGGATTGTATAGAAATATATTGTAAAAAACCCTGTATTTTTTCATTGCTTTAAAGGTTTATACCCTATCAGAACGGAACAACATAGAAGTTGTTGTACTCTTTATAACAAGTCACAAAAACTCACTTTTTGAAAACTAAGCAAAAACTCCGCTCAAAATCTAATACTGCAACAACCTATTTCCAGTTGAGTTCATAAAAAGTTCGTGTATAATTACATGTCAGGCATCATCAGAACAGCTAATCTACATATTTTCAGTGAGTTACCAGATTAGATATCACAAGTAGGTTAAAATATCAGCTATCTGAATCTGGGGGTCACCAACCATCAATTAGAATTTTGTTAGACTTGATCATAAAAATTATATGTACGTACATCTAGTTCACCATGACATATAGAATAATTGTTAGAGTTACCATATAGTAGATGTCTTTATATGCTTGCAAAATTGGTTTAAAAATGGTTTCTAAGAGAGTTTTTCAAAATTCATTTTTGTGTTTAAATCCAAGAGTAGTCTGATGAATGGTTGGTGAATACGAAAACGGACTCGAAAGCAGTTTATATTTCGTAAAAGCTCTGAGATTTCTTTACGATCTAGAAAAAACTAATTAGTATAAACTAAAAAAAAAATTGTATTACGCAATAAAAGAAATGTAGGCATTGGTATTTTTTAAGAGATTAAGAACTAAGAGACTAAAGATAAGGTTAAAAATATCGACCGGACATCATGAAGAATAAAGATTTAATATAAATGAAAATAGAGCGAAATTGAGACAGACAGATATAGATACTTCAATAAAAACACTGATGATACACTTGCCAAAACGTTGCACATTATTGATCAAATATGAGAAAGAGATCGGACGATCTACAAAGATTTGGATTTTTATAAACAATAAATTGAAACATTAAAAACAGAAGAGTATGATCAGCGGTCAAATGAAATTGAAACTTCTGTGTAACAAACTTTATTGTATATGTTGCATTAACGTTAAAATTGTGAACTGAAATATCAGTTTTATATATTTGTCCTGGTATGGACACGACCGAGTCTTCAGGGTACAACATGGTTAACGAGTGAAATATCAGCTTTATATTTTTGTCCTGGTATGGACACGGCCGACTCTTCAGGGTACTACAGGGTTATAGAGTGAAACATCAGTTTTATATTTTGTCCTGGTATGGAATCGAGCGAGTCTTCAAGGAACTACAGGGTTAATGAGTAAAATATCAGTTATATATTTTTGTCCTTGCATGGACACGGTCGAGTCTTTAGGGCAAACAGGGTTAACGAGTGAAATATAAGTTTTATATTTTTGTCCTGGTATGGATACGGCCGAGTATTCAGTGTACTACAGGGTTAACGAGTGAAATATCAGTTTTATATTTTGTCCTGGTATGGACACGACCGAGTCTTTAGGGTACTACATGGTTAACGAGTGAAATATCAGTATTATATTTTTGTCCTGGTATGGACACGGCCGACTCTTCAGGATACTACAGGGTTAACGAGTGAAATATCAGTTTTATATTTTTGTCCTGGTATGGACACGGCCGGGTCTTCAGGGTACTACAGGATTAACGAGTGAAATATCAGTTTTATATTTTTGTCCTGGTATGGACACGATCGAGTCTTAAGGGTACTACAGGGCTAACGAGTGAAATATCAGTTTTATAGTTTTGTCCTGGTATGGACACGGCCGAGTCTTCAGCGTACTACATGGTAAACGACTGAAATAACAGTTTTATATTTTTGTCCTGGTTTCAACCGTATCTTCCGGGTACTACAGGGTTAACGAGTGAAATATCAGTTTTATATTGTTGTCCTGGTATGGACACGAACGAGTCTTCAGGGTTCTATAGGGTTAGTGAGTGAAATATCAGTTTTATAGTTTTGTTCTGGTATTGACACGGCCTAGTCTTCAGCGTTCTATATGGTAAACGAGTGAAATAACAGTTTTATATTTTTGTCCTGGTTTCGACACGACCGATTCTTCCGGGTACTACAGGGTCAATGAGTGAAATATCAATTTTATATTTTTGTCCTAGTATCGACACGAACGAGTCTTCAGCGTACTATATGGTAAACGAGTGAAATAACAGTTTTATATTTTTGTTCTGGTATGGACACTGCCGAGTCTTCAGGGTACTACAGGGTTAACGAGTGAAATATCAGTTTTATATTTTTGTCCTGGTATGGACACGACCGAGTCTTAAGGGTACTACAGAGATAACGAATGAAATATCAATTATTTATTTTTGTCCTGGTATGGACACGACAGAGTCTTCAGGGTACTACATGGTTAACGAGTGAAATATCAGTTATATATATTTTTGTCCTGGTATGGACACCGCCGAGTCTTCAGTGTACTACAGGGTTAACAAGAGAAATATCAGTTATATATTTTTGTCCTAGTATGGACACGACCGAGCCTTCAGGGTACTACAGGGTTAACGAGTGAAATATCAATTTTATATTTTTGTCCTGGTATGGACACGGCCGACTCTTAAGGGTACTACAGGGTTAACGAGTGAAATATTAGTTTTATATTTTGGTCCTGGTATGTACACGACCGAGTATTCAGGGTACTTCAGGGTTAACGAGTTAAATATCAGTTTTATATTTTTGTCCTGGTATGGACACGGCCGAGTCTTCAGCGTACTATATGGTAAACGAGTAATTTATGAAGCGAAATGAAGTTGAGGTCCAGATAGGTTGGTATGTTTAACTACCCAGTCCGTAATCCGTTTGGACCAAAACAACATGTAGTGTTCGTTATATTAAACCAAATATATAAAAATATAATATGAAAATAACAAAAATTGCCATTCCATTGTGATAAAGCTAATCCTTTAGAGGGCCGGCATAACTGAGAAAATAAAACGTACACATTTTGTATATAAGACTGGATGACCTCAAACTGAGTCCGCATATTATTGTAATATTATGACGTATTACATATTTAACAACAGAGGAAATATGAAAATGAGATATAATTATATTGATAACAGTTTATCATTCTCAAACTATATAGAGAAGAACATGTTTGTTTTAGTGAAAATCAGTTTTACATTTTTTTCCTGGTATAGACACGACCGAGTCTTCATGGCTAACGAGTGAAAAATCAGTTTTATATTTTTGTCCTGGTTTTGACACGACCGACTCTTCAGGGTACTACAGGGTTAAAGAGTGAAATACCAGTTTTATATTTTTGTCCTGGTATGGACATGGCCGACTCTTAAGGGTACTACAGGGTTAACGAGTAAAATATCAGTTATATATTTTTGTCCTGGTATGGACACGACCGCGTATTCAGGGTACTTCAGGGTTAACGAGTGAAATATCAGTTTTATATTTTTGTCCTGGTATGGACACCGCCGAGTCTTCAGTGTACTACAGGGTTAACGAGAGAAATATCAGTTATATATTTTTGGTCCTGGTATGGACACGACCGATCTTTCAGGGTACTACAGGGTTAACGAGTGAAATATCAATTATATATTTTTGTCCTGGTATGGACACGGCCGACTCTTAAGGGTACTACAGGGTTAACGAGTGAAAAATCAGTTTTATATTTTTGTCCTGGTATGGACACGACCGAGTATTCAGGGTACTTCAGGGTTAACGAGTTAAATATCAGTTTTATATTTTTGTCCAGGTATGGACACGGCCGAGTATTCAGGGTATTACAGGGTTAACGAGTGAAACTTTAGTCATATTTCACTGAAACAAAGAAATTTTAATTTTATAATATCACTATCTTTTAAATCAATAGCAATTCACTGAGACATTTTATTTTACAATTAATCAAAACCAAATTAAATAAAGGTATGTTTACTGATTTGAAATACAAATACATATGGTCGTGTCACCCTAAGCTGCTCTATTACTTTTAATTGACAGACAGCAATCACTACACCTAATACTGCATCTATTTCTGCATCTATTACTTGAAGAAAGAACACTTAATTATTTATCAGGCTTAATGCACCTTATTCAATGTTTTTGATTTCTATAACTGTTTAGCCCTAGAAACTTGAACATCATATCCGTTTGCTGTTTATATACCCATTAATGTTTGATAATTCATACGTCTCTAAGACTTCAGGTCGCCGTTCTTTACCATTACTTTTATCAAAAAGTAATGTGATATATTGTGTAACTCTCTTGTTTCTTTATATGTGTCTACGTGTACAAAGGACTCTAGACAATACTTTTTCACTACTTTTAACGAAAAGTAATGTGACATCTTGTGTAACTCTCTTGTTTCTTTTTTTACAAAGGGCTCTTGACGTAACAACCGCCAGGACTCGTTGAGCCACTTTAAATTTACGAGTTATTTATTTCTTTTATCTTGCCATTGACCTTTGTCAGGGACTCTTATCAAAAAAAAAATACTAGGTAGCAAAAAAGGCCTGCCTTACTGAATGCTGGGTTGTAATAATGTCTTACTCAAAGGTTTTCTTTTCAGAAGTGATAATTATAGTAACAATATGTTACTTCTAAGTAAACGGGTGTTAATTGTTATATACATGTATATCTGCACAGAAACAACATATATTTCTTTCATACCCTTGATATTGTTTAAAATATAAATTAAAATTAAAATAATTAAAATTCATAAAAGAATAATTTAACTTGATTGTTATATCACTATTTGTAATAATAATGTTGACAACCGTAAAAGAACAGTACTAAAACTAAGATAAACGTTAAAAAGCTATAATTAGGAATTAAAGTTATATATGCAAAACATTAATCATAATGATGACAACACTTCTTCTTGATTTATTTATCATCAACAAGAATTAATATCAACAAAAGTTTATATTTTAAATATCTTAGTATTTTTTTTAAAAAAAGAATTTTAACATTTACCTGCTCATTTCATTTTCCGAAGCAACAAAATGCAAACCAAACACCATACTAATTCCGAACAGGAAACACTTGATTGAACACTGCATCGTAACAATTCACTGAAGAATATGTTGTTAAAATGCTTTTGATCGAGCGTAACTAACTGACAGCGCAGAACAAACGACTTGCTTGTTGACGATTTGAGAGCTTATTGGAAACTCTGCCTCTGGTCCAAATTACTGGTTTAATAGTATAAGGTGACTTGATACATTTATATTAACCGTAATGTATTAATACATATGCTTACATCGTTTAACAGAAATTCATCAAGTTTGGCAACTAGTTAAGAAGAGGAACAATATAAGATATGTCCATGAGAGAAATGTTAAATGCAAGTATATTTATATATATATAGAGAGAGAGAGAGAGAGAGAGATAGTTATTTGGGAATAACCGGCCCATAAATGTACAGACCAGAGTGCGTCTAGCTACAATGCAAACCATAGATACAATATCAAGGCCTCTGCAAAACCAATAAATTTGGTGTCGACCATGATTTATATACTATGGAATTACATACAACACATCTGGACAGGGTGGACAAATTTACATACATGAAGTGATAGCTTTATATGAGTAGGATCCAGTTAAGGATTGATGACTACTCACATGCTATATAAAGGACAGATTTATAAACCCGTTACATCATATAGATACAGTGGACATATATATATATATATATATATATATATATAATATATAATTTCATAAAGGGAGATAATTAAATTCACAACAACGGAATTTACGACTTTCTGGGATATTTTCAGATGCTCATTCACAATGTATGATATATATATATATAGAGATAATTATTGTGAATAATCAAGACATAAATGTACAGACCAGACTACGGCGAGTGCGCCTAGCTACAATACAAACCATAGATACAATATCAAGGCCTCTGCAAAACCAATAAATTTTGTGTCGATCATGATTTATATACTATGAAATTCCATGCAACACATCTGGACAGTGTGGACAAATTTATATACATGAACTTTATATATATATATGTGTGTGTGTCTTCATAATCCAACAGGTTTCTATGTCTGCCTTTTATATAGCATGTGAGTAGTCATGAACTTATCAATTTTCCGTTTATTTGACATAGCATTGTGAGGTATCTTTTTGGAATCTCCAGGGTTATCAAAAGTGCCTAAACACAACATGCTAAAATTGAGACACTAGAATCCCAATATATTTGTCACTGTTCATGTTCCCATCAACCGCAGTTGGTGTTCCTACTCCATTGTTGAAAATACAGCCCCCAAAACATAATACTGACAATTGATATTCACTCAAAACCTTAATATCTACTTACACACTGTGCTAGATAACATTTTGGTAAATATTTCTTCGCCCTTTCTAAAAAACCTTTCTGAATTTACCTAAACACATATTGTTCTTATCACTAAGATTTTTAATTTTTAAATTATAATTTTTCTGTCTCATTGTACTTTTCTTTCCAAAACTGTTTCTCCTTCTTAAATTGGATAGCGTGGCTATATCATCTTAAAACCCTAATCAGATAATCGTCTTCTACATTGTAACATTCATTCCTTGCTGATAACTTCTGATCGTACTGCTCATTGAATCTTCATTTTAAATATTTTATAGTTTTCTTTTATAAGTTTTGTACGAGTTTTGTACGCCGAGTTCGCGGTTTCTCTTTTTTTTAAATTATCTGGTCATGCAAGAACTAAAATAAGTGAAATTGTTCCTGGTTATTTTACTTAATATCTTTTTGTGCGTATATCCATCATTTGATAGAGCTATGATTAACTTTTGAAATCGCATGTCAGAATATTATCACATTTTAAATCAGGCGCCGACGTTCTGTTTACATCTACATTCATGCGACGATGCATACCCGGACGATTTATTCTATCAACATTTTGTCACGATAAATTCAAACATTAGTCAGATGTTCATGCTTTTATTCATGAAATAGTGTCTGACTTAATTTTTCTGTTTGAATTCTACTTTTGGGAACTCATTTATGGCCACTGATGGTATATGTATGCATGTCAGCCTAACATCGTAGCTAAAATTAAATAATGAAGCTGTAGTATAGGCCATTTTAGTTATAATACTTTAAACGGTCTGAATTGGATCGAATTAACATAATTTATAACTGATTAAAGAAACATCAAGGGCGTCCTACTTATATAATACACTAGTAATAAGTATCTATCGAAGCATATTAAGTACATCAAATCATGAAACGGAAGGCAACAATTATAGATATATACAGTGGATGTAGTATTCATAGGACACAGCCCTTCAATGCACCAGGACGATATTATGACAGCACCTAAACATAAACATGTTTTATTTTTTCTCTCTTTTTTCTTATTCCCTACTTTTATTTTTTTTCTCTTTTTATTTATCTCTTCATTTCCTTGATTTTTGGTTTACATATTATTGAATGTTATAATTGTCAACTTCATTTGTATATTGAAAGGGGAGGGCCGTAACTAATGTTGCTAGAACTTGGCTCAATCCGTTTGCTTATTATGTGAATTATGCAATAAAATGTTTAAACCACAATGGACACAGCTACTAGGTCAGTTTTGTTTGTATGTTTAAATATTTAGAGGCATGTTAATGTATTTAATTGTTAACAGACGGTGTGTTAACCTAACTGCTATTTCCTGGGATCCTGGAGAGTTAGCCAGTACTCAAGCACATCCATCTCCGTAAGAACATGTAACGGATACATTTCTCACTTGAACAAGTAGCGAAACTTGATACATTTCCCGCTTGAATCAGCGGCGGAACCTGATACATTACTCACTTAAACCATCAGCGGAACCTGATACATTACTCACTTAAACCATCAGCGGAACCTGATACATTTCTCACTTGAACCAGTAGCGGAACCTGATACATTACTCACTTAAGCCATCAGCGGAACCTGATACATTACTCACTTAAACCATCAGCGGAACCTGATACATTTCTCACTTGAACCAGCGGCGGAACCTGATACATTTCCCACTTGAATCAGCGGCGGAACCTGATACATTTCTCACTTGAATTACCGACTGAACCTGATACATTTCTAACTTGAATTAGCGGTGTAACCTGATACATTTCTCACTTGAATCAGCGGCGGAACCTGATACATTTTCTCACTTGAATCAGCAACTGAACCTGATACATTTACATTGAATTAGCGGTGGATCCTGATACATTTCCCACTTTAATCAGCGACTGAACCTGATACATTTCTCACTTGAATTAGTGGTGGAACCTGATACATTTCTCACTTGAATCAGCGGCGGAACCGGATACATTTCTCACCTGAATCAGCAACTGAACCTGATACAATTCTCACTTGAATCAGCGACTGAACCTAATACATTTCCGACTTGAATCAGCGTTGGAACCTGATACATTTCTCACTTGAATTAGCGACTGAACCTGATACATTTCTCACTTGAATTAGCGACTGAACCTGATACATTTCTCACTTGAATCATCAACTGAACCTGATACATTTCCCACTTGAATTAGCGACTAAACCTGATACATTTCCAACTTGAATCAGCGTTGGAACCTGATACATTTCTCACTTGAATCAGCGGCGGAACCTGATGCATTTTTCAGTTGAATCAGCAACTGAACATGATACATTTTTCACTTGAATTAGCGGCGGAACCTGATACATTTCCCACTTGAATCAGGGCGGAGCCTGATACATTTCTCACTTGAATCAGCAACTGAACCTGATACATTTCTCACTTGAATTAGCGGTGGAACCTGATACATTTCTCACTTGAATTAGCGGTGGAACCTGATACATTTCTCACTTGAATTAGCGGTGGAACCTGATACATTTCACACTTGAATCAGCGGCGGAACCTGATGCATTTTTCAGTTGAATCAGCAACTGAACATGATACATTTTTCACTTGAATTAGCGGCGGAACCTGATACATTTCCCACTTGAATCAGGGCGGAGCCTGATACATTTTTCACTTGAATCAGCAACTGAACCTGATACATTTCTCACTTGAATTAGCGGTAGAACCTGATACATTTCTCACTTGAATTAACGGTGGAACCTGATACATTTCTCACTTGAATCAGCGGCGGAACCTGATGCATTTTTCAGTTGAATCAGCAACTGAACATGATACATTTTTCACTTGAATTAGCGGCGGAACCTGATACATTTCCCACTTGAATCAGGGCGGAGCCTGATACATTTCTCACTTGAATCAGCAACTGAACCTGATACATTTCTCACTTGAATCAGCAGCGGAACCTGATACATTTCCCACTTGAATCAGCGGCGGAACCTGATACATTTCCCACTTGAATCAACGGCGAACCCTGATACATTTCCCACTTGAATCAGCAACTGAACCTGATATATTTCTCACTTGAATCAGCGGCGGAACCTGATACATTTCTCACTTGAATTAGCTGTGTAACCTGATACATTTTTCACTTGAATCAGCGACTGAACCTGATACATTTCTAACTTGGATCTGCGGCGGAACCTGATACAGTTTTTACTTGAACTAGCAATGGAACCTGATACTTTTCCCACCTGAATCAGCGGCGGAACCAGATACATTTTCACTTGAATCACCGGCGGAACCTGATACATTTCTCACTTGAATTAACGGTGGAAACATGATACATTTCTCACTTGAATCAGCGGCGGAACCTGATACATTTCTAACTTTAATTAGCGGTGGAAACCTGATACAATTCCCACTGAATCATCAACTGAACCTGATACATTTCTCACTTGAATCAGCAACTGAACCATATACATTTCTCACTTGAATCAGCGGCGGAACCTGATACATTTCTCACTTGAATCATCGGTGGAACCTGATACATTTCTCATTTGAATCAGCGGCGGAACCTGATACATTTCTCACTTGAATTAGCGGTGGATCCGGATACATTTCCCATTTGAATCAGCAACTGAACCATATACATTTCTCACTTGAATCAGCGACCGAACCTGATACATTTCTCACTTGAATCATCGGTGGAACCTGATACATTTCTCATTTGAATCAGCGGCGGAACCTGATACATTTCTCACTTGAATCAGCGGCGGAACCTGATACATTTTTCACCTGATACATTTTTCACTGGAATCAGCGACTGAACCTGATACATTTCTAACTTTAATTAGCGGTGGAACCTGGTACATTTCCCATTTGAATCAGCGGCGAGCCCTGATGCATTTCTCACTTGAATCAGCGGTGGAACCTGATACATTTCTAACTTGAATCAACAGTGGTACCTGATACATTTGTTACTTGAATCAGCAGTCGAACCTGATACATTTCCCACCTGAATCAGCGGTGGAACCTGATACATTTCTCACTTGAATGGGTTGAAACATTGGAATAGGAGTGTAATCAAAATCATATTTTACTTTCTTCTCTACAGGTTATAGTATATTATCTTAGATGTGATCTTAGAATAAATGGAAAACTAGATCATCTTAGCATTCCCGTAACTTTAATATTGACAAATACAGATTATTATCCTGCAACTTTATTATCACTCGGCCAAATCATGAGTATAAATATAAAATCTTAATTGAGATTTATTGCACAATTTATGGAACAACAACATATTTCTTTCATCCTTACAAACAATTAAGTTATTAACGAGTTCAATTAAACCAACTCATGAATGTTCTATTAAGTTAATAGCGGACGAATCTGAGATTTTGTTAATCATATGAAATTATATTTAAAACGTTACAATAATTAGAATATACACGAAACAGCGTCGACGGTAGCAAGTCGGTGTCTGCAATACTAATTTAGAATAAATAATGAGAATTTTAACTGTTAAGCACCGCGATAATGTTTGTGTTTTGTGCAATAACCTAAAATCAAATGTAAATGAAAAGCACATTTTTGTTTCATTAATTTTGATATAATTGGTTAGAAAAAATATTTTAAGAATAAATATTTTGAAACAATTCAACTCTTTTGGGAGAGTAATACAAACTAATTGTGGAAATGTTTTAAATGTGTCATAAAACATCTTTGAATCGTCTAACTAGTTAAACAATTTGGGGAAAATGAGTTGGTTAGATATATTTATTTGGTATCATTGATGTACAACAAAAGTTTAAATTAACATGTTGCATATTTTATACAGATACACGCATTCCATGCATATCAAGACAAAGGATTACAAAAAGGGGAAAAGTGGTTTTCACTTATTTTCGTTGTGGTTCTTAATTATATATTCCTTATCAGTCTATACATTATTATTATTGCAATAAAAATTGTTATACTCATTGAAATCATAACTTTTCCAACACTCACACAGGTATGATTTTACTGCGCCATCGACTATATTGGGAGCACCAATGTGTTTGACGTGTTGTGGCAACTTTTTCAAAAGACTATATAGACGATATGGGCAAATGCGTTTTAACCAAATTCGTTGACTTTTGGTAATGGGTAATACCCATTATCACTAAAAGTAAAACTAGATGGGGAACAAGAAATAAGACGGGCAGTCACGGGAAACATTTTGTTACGATCATGCACTGAACGGACTAGAACAAGTTACAAATCCAAAATTTATTCTTAAAATATAAGAAAGAGATATATCATATACTCTTGTTTCAACAGGTTAGGTCCAATATGTGGCCTATTGTACACGTCCTCGTTATAAGTGAATATAATACAGAAAATGAAAAATGTGTAATTGTTAATACATTGCCTTTAGATTGCGGTCTAATAAATCTATTTAAACTAACAATTCCAAAAACATATTCTAGACGTTTACCTGGCAATATTCTACTGTTATGACTAAGATGACATTTAAGTGGCATTATTCAGGAATGCTGGTTATTTTTTTATTGTATACTTTCGAAAAGGAAAACTTGATTTTTTTTTTATAAAATCCTGCTCTGAAACTTTATTTTTCCACTTGAGTTACGAAAGAAATAATTTTGACGATATGTTTCTTACTTGGTTGGCGAATAAGCACATGTCTATGTTTCTGAGGATTCCTTTGTTAGTTATATAATTAGTTATTATTCAAGCTGCTTTCCCCAAATATGTCTTCATATATTGTCATCGTTGCATATTTAATAACGACATTATTTTGTATGCGCTTAATAACTAAGGGACACAATTCAACTAAAAACGCAAACGTTTTCTATCAAAAGTTATCTTTCTTACATATAAGTACAAGATAACAAAACTGTTGGCTATAGATGCTTGCATTTCGAATTATTAATGTTGTACTATATTTGATATTTGATGTTAATTATAGCCAAAGGTACAAGATGAAGGATGACAAATTAACAGAGTGTCATAACACTTTCCTCTTAAACTGTAGGACGACGGGTAAGACTGGGGACTCAATAATGGCAAATTTCTCCTTAAGCCCAAAACGAACTGATTCACGTCCTCATCTCCATATTTTCTGAATTGTTTCTTGTTTATTCGTGTTAAGATTACCGTCCCGAGTTACAATTATATTCGCACGTTTGTCTCTAGTACTTAACATATAATTCTCAGAATACCAATGACAACACATTAGATGGTCGGTAGAAAATAACAAGCAATATTTGATTATTATTTGATTATATTCTAGTTTCGGTATTCGAGATCACGGCGTAGTATAGCGTATAGCTTGCTATTTGCATAAACAACACTTCTGTGATTATCAATACACATGTCCTGTCTAAAAGGTACACACCTCGTGTTCAAAAATAACATCATCATTTTATGTAAATGAAGATATTAAATCAAAGTCGCGAAGTTCGCAAAGCAAATAATCTGTTCGTGTTTAAAATGCAATTTTATAATGCGAAATTGAAAAGCCCTACTGGATATCAATAAAATGATGAACCAACATTAGAAGGGCTTCTTGTTTCGTCTGAATACCCCCAAATTTCAATAACACAATAGCCAGGAATGTAGACAAATGAAACAGACACCTACATTTCGGATACTGTTAAAAGTTTCCTACCAATTGAATTTACTGTAATGCACACAAGTCATATTCCCAGTTTTTTTACTCAGAGATAATAGTAACAAACTGAAGCCCAGGCAAAGGTATCGGTAAATGTTGAAAACACATACTGTAAGTTGAATGATAATTGCTTTTTTATCTCAAATATACATTGTTTCGGAAAATTCAGTTTACAAATAGATCTATAGTGAAATTTCAGCAGATTTTAAATAAAATCATAACATTATGGCCAGTTCATTGAATTTCATTCCAAAGTATGTCCCAAGTAATGCTTTCTATACGGGTTCAATAGCCACATTTGACAAATGTTGATTACGTACTCTTGGAGTATTTCTTGCCTATGCCATGTAGTATGACCATGTCAATGATCAGTATTATACTGGATGTGACGAGGGTCATTCCATGATCACAATTAAAGATCACGACCCAAATCCGCCTATACAATGGTTTTCTGTCGCATGAATTGGTATTCCTTGCAGGTTGATTATGTTCTGACCGGCCACATCTGCTGCCTGTTTGTTTCATTGACGATACATGTGACACAAAAAAACTAATATGGGGCAAAATACAGAGAATGCAAATGCGGGTCATTTCAGCCGTATGATAAATCAATGAAAACACACATGTAATATGCAATGCACATTTGTGATTGAAACAATGACACACTCAGATCTTTGTTTGACAAAATTGTGAAAATGGCCATACCAAATGTGAAAAACAATCCAGATGCAAGACTGGTTCAACTTATATCCCAAGTAGGATTATACTAACTGACTCATTTACAGTTATTCATGAACACAATCAAGAACTGTGTTGTAAAAGAACACCCCGAAAAAATATGTTCACAGGGTAACACACTTCAACAACACACCTAATATATTTCATGATAAATGAATTTGTTCCTGTGGTAAAAAAAAACTTCTATGGGATCTGATTTATCTGTGTACCACTGGAATGGCAGTAAAAATGGTGTATGAGTACACCTAACTGATATAACCTGGTTCAGTAGTGTCAAAATACTATTCACAGACACACTATGGAGACATTTTCGTGTAAGTGAGTAGAATGTGTGTATGTCTACATTACTGTATATAATACTGTATATACAATTTGCCTTTTACGAATCTCAAAAGATTTTTGATCATGAAATCAAATACATTTATTTCTGGCAAGGTTGTTTTAATAGCCATGTTATATTTTGTTTAGTGACTATGAAAAGAGCTGCTATGAAATATTCTGTCAGGGCCTCATAATATATACTGCAAATATTACAATAATATGTACAATTACTAATGGTTTTATCACTTTGCACGAGAAAAGCGGTCATAATCACTCGATACACTTTTCCAGTATATGCCTTTAATTTCATTTCCATAATAACACTGATAAACAAACCTACTCTGACCCTGAAGATACATCTTCAACTAACATGAAGTGGCACGAATTTCCTGCACTCCATATGTGTAAGGAGCTACCAAGGGATGCATGAGTCCACAACTTATAGAACAAATGAAAACAAAGATAACACAATGGTATGAGTAAGAGAAACCGAACGCAAAGGAAAATGTTTCCAGTAAAATAATGGTAACAATACAAATACAATTAATATGAATACGGAAGCAGTCATTTGTGAATGGGATTTATTTCCTGTGTAGAATTAGACATTTATATTTTTGCTGTGTATAAAGGTGTTGGGGTTATTTGAATGAGGTTTAACGCTAATTTCAGCACAACTCTATATATAAAGTATCTAGTTTTATTGGTGAAGATAATTTTATAATAAATCTATGAAGAACCACTGTAAACGACGTCAGCGCCTTGGACGACGTAACCTGGGGTTACCTGAATTACATGTTATGTAAATGATTTTACGAATCCACCCAGTCTTGTAACACAATCTATTCGTAATACAATAACATACACATTTAGTAAAATCCATCATGAATTTTTAATGGTATAATTACAAAATATGGCTTACAACCATTAAGATTTGTAGGCAGTGGCAGATGCACGTACTTCCATTGTAACAAATATAACCTACCAGTGTCGAATACAACAATAGTCTGTAGAACGGACCCAACTCTCCTGATTTGGGAGCACACTTGGGCACGTTGATTGGTCAGTTGCTTCAGGGAACGTTTAAATGACATCATAGTCTAGTAAGCGTTCAATTTTCATAAATTATAGGACAGGCACAGAATTCCCTGCTTTTTTCATTGGGGTTAAATAGCCTAATTCAGGAGATATCAGGTTCTATATATAGACTTAATACGAGCGTACGGTTCATTGGTTGTGGTGTAAATGCCTTGACACAAAGCCTCGTGGATTTAGTTGCGTGCGTATATTGATGAAAAAAGTGTAAACAAATTGTGAACGCTCATAAAATGACACACATAATTTGGTGTGTAGAGTTATCATTCATACCAACATGAAAACGAATGACGTATGTTTTAGTGATTCTCTTAGAGGAAGTGACGTTAATGACAACAGTTGATGACGGTAAGAGTTATCATTCATACCAACATGAAAACGAATGACGTATGTTTTAGTGATTCTCTTAGAGGAAGTGACGTTAATGACAACAGTTGATGACGGTAAGCGTTCTATGCTTTTCAAATTTGTATTATTCAGTATGTGAGAAGCGTATCATATATACTATGTGGTTGCACGTCGATGTTAAATAGCTGAATGTAAGTGTATAAGTATTTGACTGTAATTTGTTAGGGGGAAAATTTGTTCCCGTTCAGTGCCCTTTGACCAGGTCGGGATGAGCCCGACAAAAGTGTCCGCATATGAACGTGGATTAATGTCGTACTAACATATTACAGGTTATACATGTAACGCTAAGTTAATATGCTATTTAAACCCCTGCCAGGGTAGTAAATGTAAGAGGCGACTATCAAATTACAATGCTGCGCTAGGCTATCTGCTGAGAGTGAATTTATACAGATCCATGTGTAACAGTACATCTCCCGTGGATTTCAAATATTTAGCAGTTGGAGATATTTATTTAATTAGTTATTTTTATAACTTATTTTTTGCCAATTAAATATATTAACATGAAACTAGCAGTATGCATTTTTATAGCAAAAATAATGGATTGATTACTGTGAAAATCTCTGATTTGAACCATGTACTGAATTATATAAACACTTTTCGCAGAGCAGCCATCTTGCAGCTTTTATTTGGCAGTTGGGGCTTTAATTCAGTTATATACTTGAGCTAACTGAGGTACATATGTAATATATTTACTAGCTACAAGTTGTAAACATTTCTTCCTTTGTCGATTTTGGTGAAATATTCTTTTATTCAATATGTTAAAAGTAAAAGATTTAGGAAGTAGTGAACATGCTATTGCAAATGTATAGTACAAAGTGCAGTGGATAAAGTGTTGGTTGCTCACGTTAGGAGTTGTAGTTTCAATCCCCAGCTCCGCCCAAAGCTTCTCAAAAATAACACCCTCCGTACTGGCTCTACTCTGGTAGCAGACACTCCTCCACAAAATATCGTCTAAAAAAGACAGAAACTTCATAAAAAATAAAACCAGTAATGAGTAAACTATGTCTCTTGCCGCACAGATATTCTAATGGACATTTTCCGTACCGTGGCATACAAACTTTTATTTCATTGGTGGTATTATTTATTATAATGTATTATTCAGTTTTATCTCAGCGTTTATCATATATCAGAGTAATAAAAAAGAAGATTAAAACATTAAACCTGCACGAAATCAAAGTAACAGAATGTAGTTACAATATAATGCTGATATATATTTCCTCTATTTCCGTACACAAATATTTCCTTGATTTGTCCTCTGTGGATGAGTTAATTCAATTTACACAATTCAATTTATCATATTATACCACCATTTGGACAGTTATAGCCTTTAGGGTATATTCAGAAGATGAGTTCTCTGTTATACGACTCTTTAAGTAGACAACATGTAATCAATAAACGTATCACAGGTTTACTTATGTATATGTGGATACTAGTATATATATATGGGGATAACCTTCCACTTTCACAATAAGTCCAGTACAATACATGAGTTTCTGAGATAGAATAATGATCAAGTTCTGCCATGGGCTGCATTCAGCGCCGTTAAACAGCAAACACGTTTAATGCCTTGGCCCCTAAAAGTACCGTTACTGCGTGCTAAATATGAGTTTGAGCCAGTGATCAACGGCAAGGTATAGCTTGTGCAACCAGCTTGGACACTAGGTGTTCACTGGGCGTCACGCGATCAACGGCAAGGTATAGCTTGTGCAACCAGCTTGGACTTTAGATGTACACTGGGCGTCACGCAGTCAACGGCAAGGTATAGTTTGTGCAACCAGCTTGGACGTTATGTGTACACTGGGCGTCACGCCATCAACGACAAGGTATAGCTTGTGCAACCAGCTTGGACGTTAGGTGTACACTGTGCGTCACGCGATCAACAGCAAGGTATAGCTTGTGCAACCAGCTTGGACTTTAGATGTACACTGGGCGTACCGCCATCAACGACAAGGTATAGCTTGTGCAACCAGCTTGGACGTTAGTTGTACATTGTTCGTCACGCAATCAACAGCAAGGTATAGCTTGTGCGACCAGCTTGGACGTTAGGTGTACACTGGGCGTCACGCCATCAACGACAAGGTATATTTTGTGCAACCAGCTTGGACGTAAGTTGTACATTGTGCGTCACGCAATCAACAGCAAGGTATAGCTTGTGCGACCAGCTTGGACGTTAGGTGTACACTGCGCGTCACGCGATCAACAGCAAGGTATAGCTTGTGCAAACACTTATAGAAGCGGGGGATAACACCCCATTGCACCGGATACAATGTCTTATTCGAAGTACCAGACGCAGAGATACCAAGTGGTAATGAATGCAAACGGTGGCTACACACGATACTGATTTATGAAATTTGATTTTCAACTGCAAATGTAAGATTATAACACTCCACAAAAGTCTTACATTTCATTGTTTCTTCTATTAATCCTTCGTTAAAACCTCTAAAGCCTTATTTATGCTTACCGTGACGAGATTAGGTTAAGTACTATCAAAATATAATGACTATATCTCATAGTGTGTTTACATTGACCGTCAGTAAATGAAGCAGTAGTAAGCCCATGATGCTTTTACCGTAAGATATAATATTATCGTACCATTAGAATGTACGTTTTTGAAAATCACATCTATATCTTATTAACTGTTTTATAGTTTTACGTGTTATAAACAAAACCACTACACAGTGTATGTGTTTATTTAAAGCTCACAAGAACTCAACTTTGTTTTTATAGTCACGTTATTTGTACATGTTTGTGCCATGCCAATTACACAGTAACATCAACACCTAGTCTGTTACTTCTAATGATTTTGTAGACGAGTTTTAATTCACGGAGAATTCAGTCGCACTTGAAATTAAATTTGTACTTTTAATTAGTTTTATTGCAAACTGTCAATTAAATTCATTTAAATAAAGTACATTTTATTGTAATTTAATTCTAACATCTCAATTAATGTTGCATCAAGTTTACTACAACACCGTGCGAATCCATGGTGATGCCATGGTGACGTATAAATGTATAACGTTTTATCGTCTGCCGTCTCTTGGTAGATGCTTGTAGTAATATGGTGACAAAAAGACCGGTAACTAAGGTGTTGCGCAGAGTTCGTTTAAAACAGAAACTATCAAAATAAGAAATTATATAATCAACAAGAGAGGTAGCATACAAAGGAAGTGGCAACCAAAGCAGTATAATTTGTAAAAAGAGTAATGTACCCGACCTTGATAGAGAACATTACATCCTTTTAGGTAGATCGCATTCAATATAATCGTTTTGCTTGATAAGACGACTGGTTAAATTAAATGAATAAATAATTAATAAACGAACGAACAGATGAGCGAATGAATTTGTTTTGAGTTTTACTCCACAAAAGCACATCACTGTTAAATGGTACAAACTTGACAGAAGGTTCACGACAAACAAAATAGCTTGCAAAATGTAAAGCATTGAATGAGTTATGTTTTACACGTCAACACAAAACCAGGTAATTTTGTCTCGACGAAAATGCAAAAGGTCCGATGTTTTATTGCATGTTCATGTCATGACTTCGGACATGCATCGTGTATTGTGCGTTAATTGGATTAATTAGTATTGATTGAATTGAACACATTATAAAACAGTTTGATATTTCAATTTACACGAGTGTCTGTTATTTTTGTTTCAGTTTATATTATTTTACCATTGTCAGTGAAAGCGCATGCTATAGATTGATTGATTGATTGAATATTAAGCATCATTTTTGCCATCGAAGGCTAACAGACGATCAGTTAGCCTAACCACTGTTTCTCGGGATCATGAAAGGTTAAGCAGTACTTAAGCACAAACCATTTCCGTAAATAACTGATAACTTTCCCACTTGAGTCAATGGTGGGAGATAATGATAACGAGACACAATGTCATATATCAGTCATCACGGAGACTGTTGCCGGGCGGGGATTCGAACTCACGATCCCTGTCTTTATAGGCAGAGGCTTTATCGACTGAGCTAATTGGGGCTACAGATTGAATAAAGATAATGGGTTTGAGTCGGCACTGCTAAAAAAACAGACATACGGATGGCCAGTGAAAGAGATTCTGGATCTATGGGTAGAAAGTAGGAAGTTTCAAAGGCAGTGTCTTTTATATTTAAAACGCCTCATCCACATTTTCAAAATATCGGTTCTAACGATAGCTAGATGTTGAAAATAAGAGACAGAACTTGCTGAAGTTTGTAGTAAAATAAAAACAGTTGAACTAAATTCAAGAGAGAGAGAGAGAGAGAGAGAGAGAGAGAGAGAGAGAGAGAGAGAGAGAGAGAGAGGTTTTAAGTAACCAGACACGATATCCAGACACGGTGCTCTGTTATTACTCCAGGTCGCTCTAAGAAAGTGTCTCAGTTACTTGTATATTTAGAATACTTCTTCACCAAATACATCAAAATAAAAATTGTTATGCGTTGAAAATGTCGATATACCACCATAAAAAAGTTAAATAATGAGGTTTGTATTGTGAAGAATAAACATTATTGTATTATTGACATTGAGTTATATCTGCACCAATATCAAGTGTGTATACTCATAAAATTACAATTTCCTCTTATTACATTAAACCCCGTTCTTGTTTTACATTTAAAGATTTAATTTGTATTCCACCTCAAGTAACAATGTAACCATTCCAAGAAATAATGTCCGCCGCTAAGATATATTATTTATTTTTGTTTAAAGGTATTTCATTTGCCATACAATACTTTTAATTTGTATTGATACGGAAAACCTGCATATGTTTCTTTTTGACTATGTAATCTGGTATATACGAATTATCATTTCTCTTTGACAGCACTCCTGTAAGGTGATTGAACAGCTGTATTTCCCCGCAACAAATACAAGAACATGTTTTGTTGCGTTTTATGCTGTGCTTCCAAATATATCTTTTTAAGTAGTCTTACTTTAACATCAGTCTCATCTGCCATGTGGCGGCGGTAACATATCGTCACGTGATGTGTGTTGCTCTTAATTCTAGATCTTTCCGATCATTGCACCCAAACAGAGTGACACATACATATAATATGTGTATAGCTTAAGCCGGTGCTATTGGGACATGAGAACTGATTCATATACTAATAATCATCTATCAAGCACAGACTCAATAGAACCAAGTGTGTTACATTTGTTGGTTACGTTCTGTGCTACCATTGGATCATGTTGAATGCTATTATTTGTAACGTTTTTGTTTACACTGATGTATTTACACCGTTTGTAACGTGTTTGTTTACACTTGCGTATACACACCGTTTGTAACGTTTTTGTTTACACTGATGTATATGCACCGTTTGTAACGTGTTTGTTAACACTGGCGTATATACACCGTTTGTAACGTGTTTGTTTACACTGGCGTATATACACCGTTTGTAACGTGTTTGTTTACACTGGCGTATTTATTCCGTTTGTTTACACTGGCGTATATTCACCATTTGTAACGTTTTGTTTACACTGGCGTATTTATTCCGTTTGTTTACACTGGCGTATATTCACCATTTGTAACGTTTTGTTTACACTGGCCCATATACATCGTTTGTTTACACTGGCGTTTATACACCGTTTGTAACGTTTTTCCGTTTGTAACATGTTTGTTTACACTTGCGTATATACGCTGTTCGTAACGTTTTTTTTACACTGGCGTATATACACCGTTTGTAACGTGTTTGTTTACACTGATGTATATACACCGTTTGTAACGTGTTTGTTTACACTGATGTATATACACCGTTTGTAACGTGTTTGTTTACACTGATGTATATACACCGTTTGTAACGTGTTTGTTTACACTTGCGTATACGCACCGTTTGTAACGTTTTTGTTTACACTGGAGTATATGCACCGTTTGTAACGTGTTTGTTTACACTGGCGTATATGCACCGTTTGTAACGTTTTTGTTTACAATGGCGTATATGCACCGTTTGTAACGTGTTTGTTTACACTGGCGTATATACACCGTTTGTAACGTGTTTGTTTACACTGGCGTATATACACCGTTTGTAACGTGTTTGTTTACGCTTGCGTATATACACCGTTTGTAACGTGTTTGTTTACGCTGGCGTATATACACCGTTTGTAACGTTTTTGTTTACGCTGGCGTATATACACCGTTTGTAACGTGTTTGTTTACGCTGGCGTATATACACCGTTTGTAACGTGTTTGTTTACGCTTGCGTATATACACCGTTTGTGACGTGTTTGTTTACGCTGGCCTATATACACCGTTTGTGACGTGTTTGTTTACGCTGGCGTATATACACCGTTTGTGACGTGTTTGTTTACGCTGGCGTATATACACCGTTTGTAACGTGTTTGTTTACGCTGGCGTTATTACACCGTTTGTAACGTGTTTGTTTACGCTGGCGTATATACACCGTTTGTAACGTGTTTGTTTACGCTGGCGTATATACACCGTTTGTAACGTGTTTGTTTACGCTGGCCTATATACACCGTTTGTAACGTGTTTATTTACACTGGCGTATATACACCGTTTGTAACGTGTTTGTTTACACTGGCGTATTTACACCGTTTGTAACGTGTTTGTTTACACTGGCGTATATACACCGTTTGTAACGTGTTTGTTTACACTGGCGTATATACACCGTTTGTAACGTGTTTGTTTACACTGGTGTATATACACCGTTTGTAACGTGTTTGTTTACACTGGCGTATTTACACCGTTAACAGGATTTCAACAAATATGGTGTAAAGCATTATCATGTGAAACTCTTCTTAAATTGTTCAAGTCATCATCTTTGGATCATATTTTGCTTCGACCCAGGGGTTTATCAGTTGTTGTTTTCTTTTCAATAATAAGAAGCCTGGAGAACTTAGTTTATTGCATTCCATATAACTTAATGGCCTTCTCTTAGTATGTTTATGTCATTACCCTTGAGTCAAAATTTGTTAATTCAAAAATGTTATTCTCGAGAACAAAAATAAAAACCAACAAAATTTAATTATAAATAATTTGATATAAATGATCCCAATGAATAGGGATTGGAAGTTTGTTCAAACGAAAGGGCTATGATCCGTTGAGACCTATTACATAGGTATGCTATGGGTAAACATGATTTTTTTCGGTTATTTATCTATAACCAGTTAGTTTAATCATCTTGAGATCTGGGGGCATTGTTTAGCTGTACCAATACGAGACTGTCATTTAAATTGAATTGCCCATAAAAGGGACATAAATGTGATTTTTTGTCTCAAGTACAAACCAACCAAATTCGTTCAGATTTGATATACATAATACCTATAATTAGTGGTTAAACGTTTTAAAATGATAAAGAGGCTACTTTCCATTGGTCTCCGGTAAGGGGGCTTTTACATTGGAATACTTTTGAACACTGAAAATAATCTGTTAAATAATCTAACTTTGGTATTATATAAGTACCTGAGATGGGGATGGGGATAAAATGATCCAAATAAGAAGGGGTTTCAAATGTGTTCAAATGAATTGGCTATATTCCAATAGGGCCCGGTTTGGGAACATAGGTAGGCTATGTCAAACAATAAAAAGTAACTATCTTTTATAATCTATTTTAAGAGTAATTTAGATCATATTGCAACCTGGAGCATTGCTTAGTCATGACACTTTAAACTTTTAAACATATATTAGTTTTCTATAAGGTATTTTAGGGGCTAAAAAAGAATCAATTGTAACATTTTTTTTAAAAACCTTTTTTTTTCAAAAACAACTGAGCTAAATGCGTTCATTGTTTGCTAAAACGATCCCAATGACTATGGGTTTCAAATTGTTCAAATATCCATTAATGAAACATTAATTTTTAATCAATATATTAAGTATTATGTGAAAACAGTAAAATTCTTTTTCACATCTATTTTAGAAAATCACTTTAATTATCTTGAGATCTAGAGTGTTGTATAATTATAGGTGAGATTGGGTCCTTTATAAAGAGGATGGTATATCAATTGTAAAAAAACATATAATTGAGCATTTTTAAAAATATCATTCTCAAGCACAAATTAACAACTTATCTTTATAGTCGTATAAATAATCCAAATGAGTAGGGATTCCAGATGTGTTCAAATAATGGTGCCTAGTAAGGATACACTAGTGTTACCATGGATATACTGTAGGGAAACAGATCAGTAGCATTTTTTCAAAAGTTCTTGAATGACTCAGTCCATTTAAAAACTGAGAAGAAATGACAAATGAAATCAAGTGACGACTTATTTAACGTTTCTTATTTATAGAAAGGAGAAAGGCTGTATATCTGGGTTCCGTATGTGATAGCTTATTTGTAGTGTAGAACATCCCCGTAAGCTGGTGTAGGTGTGCTATCGATGTATTGCTGGAGTTGGTTCCAACTCTTATCACCGTATGCGACAGCTCATTTGTAGTGTAGAACATCCCCGTAAGCTGGTGTAGGTGTGCTATCGATGTATTGCTTGCGCTGGTTCCAACTCTTATCACCGTATGTGACAGCTTAATTGTAGTGTAGAACATCACCGTAAGCTGGTGTAGATGTGCTATCGATGTATTGCTGGCGCTGTTTCAGACTATATGACCGTAAGTGACAGCTTATTTGCAGTGTAGAACATCCCCGTAAGCTGATGTAGATGTGCTATCGATTTATTGCTTGCGCTGGTTCCGACTATATCACCGTATGTGACAGCTTATTTGTGGTGTAGCACATCCTCGTAAGCTAATGTAGATGTGCTATCGATGTATTGCTTGCGCTGGTTCCAACTCTATCACCATATTTGATGTAGATGTGCTATTGATGTATTGCTGGGGCTGGTTCCGACTCTTATCACCGTATGTGAAAGCTTATTTTTGGTGTAGGACATCCCCGTAAGCTGATGTAGATGTGCTATCGATGTATTGCTGGCGCTGTTTCAGACTATATGACCGTATGTGATAGCTTATTTGTAGTGTAACATATCCACATAAGGTGGTGTTGATGTGCTATCGGTGTATTGCTGGCGCTGATTCCGATTTTACACCGTATGTGACAGCTTATTTGTGGTGTAGCACATCCCCGTAAGCTGATGTAGATGTGCTATCGATGTATTGCTGGTGCTGTTTCAGACTGTATGACCGTATGTGACAGCTTATTTGTAGTGTAGAACATCCCCGTAAGCTGGTGTAGATGTGCTACTGATGTATCGCTGGCGCTAGTTCCGACTCTATGACCGTATGTGACAGCTTATTTGTATTGTAGAAAAACCCGTGAACTGGTATACATGTGCTATAGATGTATTGCAGGCGCTGGTCCGACTCTCATCACCGTATGTGACAGCTTATTTGTGTTGTAGTACATCCACATAAGCTGCGGTAGATGTGCTATCGATGTATCACCGGTACTGGTTCCGACTGTATCATCGTATGTGACAGCTTATTTGTGATGTAGCATATCCACATAAGCTGGTTTAGATGTGCTCTCGATGTATCGCCGGTGCTGGTTCCGACTCTATCAACGTTTTTGATGTAGATGTGCTTTCGATGTATTGCTGGGGTTGGTTCCAACTCATATCACCGTATGCGACAGCTCATTTGTAGTGTAGAACATCCCCGTAAGCTGGTGTAGGTGTGCTATCGATGTATTGCTTGCGCTGGTTCCAACTCTTATCACCGTATGCGACAGCTCATTTGTAGTGTAGAACATCCCCGTAAGCTGGTGTAGATGTGATATCGATGTATGGCTTGCGCTAGTTCCAACTCTTTTCACCGTATGCGACAGCTCATTTGTAGTGTAAAACATCCCCGTAAGCTGGTGTAGATGTGCTATCGATGTATGGCTTGCGCTAGTTCCAACTATTTTCACCGTATGCGACAGCTCATTTGTAGTGTAGAACATCCCCGTAAGCTGGTGTAGATGTGCTATCGATGTATGGCTTGCGCTAGTTCCAACTCTTTTCACCGTATGCGACAGCTCATTTGTAGTGTAGAACATCCCCGTAAGCTGGTGTAGGTGTGATATCGATGTATTGCTTGCGCTGGTTCCAACTCTTATCACCCTATGTGACAGCTCATTTGTAGTGTAGAACATCCCCGTAAGCTGGTGTAGATGTGCTATCGATGTATTGCTTGCGCTGGTAGCAACTCTTATCACCGTATGCGACAGCTCATTTGTAGTCTAGAACATCCCCGTAAGCTGGTGTAGGTGTGCTATCGATGTATTGCTTGCGCTGGTTCCAACTCTTATCACCGTATGTGACAGCTCATTTGTAGTCTAGAACATCCCCGTAAGCTGGTGTAGGTGTGCTATCGATGTATTGCTTGCGCTGGTTCCAACTCTTATCACCGTATGTGACAGCTCATTTGTAGTCTAGAACATCCCCGTAAGCTGGTGTAGGTGTGCTATCGATGTATTGCTTGCGCTGGTTCCAACTTTTATCACCGTATGCGACAGCTCATTTGTAGTGTAGAACATCCGCGTAAGCTGGTGTAGGTGTGTTATCGATGTATTGCTTGCGCTGGTTCCAACTCTTATCACCGTATGCGACAGCTCATTTGTAGTGTAGAACATCCCCGTAAGCTGGTGTAGATGTGCTGTCGATGTATTGCTTGCGCTGGTTCCAACTCTTATCACCGTATGTGACAGCTTATTTGCAGTGTAGCACATCCCTGTAAGCTGGTGTAGATGTGCTATCGATGTATTGCTGGCGCTGTTTCAGACTATATAACCGTATGTGACAGCTCATTTGCAGTGTAGAACATCCCCGTAAGCTGGTGTAGATGTGCTATCGATTTATTGCTTGCGCTGGTTCCGACTATATCACCGTATATGACAGCTTAATTGTTGTGTAGAACATCCACATAAGCTGGTATAGATGCGTTATCGATGTATCGCCGGCGCTGGTTCCGACTCTATCACCGTATGTGACAGCTTATTTGTGGTGTAGCACATCTACGTAAGCTGGTGTAGATGTGCTATCGATATATCGCCGGCGCTTGTTCCGACTCTATCCCATGTTGATCGGTGATTACACTCGCTGTACATTATCGTTTGTTGCTTAACACAACCAAGTTCATTTACCTAATAGGCTTTTATTGGACTGTGCACACGTGGACAAGCATTGCCAATTATATCGTTTTTTCTAGTTAACTGAATGTTTTTTTATCAATGATTATTTTTCTATAGATGGATATACGTGGAAGTTGACTATCTAAAGGTAAAACATTCTATATTTAACGAATCATTTTTGTTACAGTATAACAACTGCATTGGGTATTACTGTCATTTTAAATGTTTTAATTTCGTTGTTTTAAAGTTCCATAGTTACAATTTATATTTTAGCCCTTGTTAATATACCAACATGACTGTAGTGTTACGATTTCTCCATTATAAGATACAGGTGCATCTATTATTACTTTTACATGCTCATCTTTGCCAATACAATGTATGCTCTGCTTGTGTTATTTTCTATTAGCAACGTGATTCAATAAGTTAGCACACACTTATAAAACCCTGGCCATACAATTAAAGATTCTTCTTTTTGTACACACAGAATGGTTTGACAGAAATGATATTTATATTCATTGTTAGCGGACATTCAGACACTCATTATAATACTGTTGTAGCGTATTGTTGTGTGTATATCTGCAGAAGTGACACAGTCTAGTCCCTGAAACCTTAAGTAATCTACAGAATACGGAGTCTAGAACTGACAATAACAAAAGCAAAAACGTCAACAAAAACACATTGGATTCAATAATGACACTCAGATACTGATGCGGTGGTAATTTTCTTTGATACATGAAATATTTATAGCAGAAGAGGAATTTACGGGTTTCTGGTCTAGAAACCACAATTCGTTTGAAGATATTTTCAAACCTTTCGTGAATTGACATTAATGGATGACTAAACGAACATAGAAATGGCGAATTATAGAAGCTATCAGATATATTGCAATAAACTGCAACCAACCTCAGTTTGATTTCGAAAAACAGTATGTTGTTTTATTGAAAGAAGACTCATTTAGAATCATTTTGAAAATTAAGATAAACTTTTTATATTAGGTTAGTACAATCAACTCTACTACGACTAATTAATTGGTTTTGTATCTTAATAATACTAATGAAAATAATGAAAATAGTCAAATTTATTCAGGTATGTAAAATCAATTATAAATACTGGAGTTATGATGATAATAGTTGCATTTTTGGAACACAGTAACGGCCTTTTTGGACTTAATTTTTCAAGTTGAAGTTGTTTTATTAGGTAAGATACCTATGCTACCACTCATTGGATATGAATGAAACTTCAGTGTGTTCAGCATCATCAATGGAACACACAGACACGAACCATAACTCTGGATTGCATTTTGGCACAGTAACGGCCCTTTTTGGACTAAATTGTTCAGGTTTAAGTTTTTTAGAAGGTAAGATATGTATGCAACCAATCATTGGATATGAATGAAACTTTACATGCGTGTTCAGCATCATCAATGGAACGCACAGAGAGAAAGTTTTTAGCTGGTTAAAGTTTTTAAACAGGTTAAAGTTTTGAGCAGGTACATATTTCATCAACCTAACATTGAATATGAATGAAACTTCACATGTGTGTTCAGTATCATCAATGGAACGCACAGAGATAAGAACCATAATTCAGGGTTGAATTTTACAGAGATATGGCCTTTTTGGAATTATATATGTTGTTTTTTTAAAGGTAAAAGTTTGTAGAACAGTTTTTCAGGTTTCTTTTTTTTTCATTTTCATATATTTTCAATTTTCTGTAAAGATATTTCTTCATTTTCATGAAAGGGTATCCAGCTGTGATAAACTGTGGATGCTTGTACAAGATAATTTCAACTAAAGATCCATTTTCATGAACTGGTACCGAAATATTGCCCTCTGATTTGAAGTTAATAACATATATTGTATTTATATATATATATATATATATATATATATATATATATATATATATATATATATATATAAATAAAACTGAACAACTTAGAATATGAAAGGATATCCAACATTGATAAACTGTATGTGTTAGTACGAGACTATAAATTCATTAACAAAAACTGGTATATTACCATATAATTTGAAGTTTGTCCATACTTGTATCGCATATATAAAACATTGAAACAGAAGATTATCTTAACTATAGCTTACACTATATTTTAAATTCTTGCTGGAATTATTTCCGGTAATGTTTAATTTGCATATTAGTATTACTTGACCAACTTATATTAGTCTAGCCATGCAATTGAAGTATTTAGGGTTATTATACGTACATGGTGTGCATTAAGTTAGGTATTGGCACACCTATTGGGGTTATTTGTCAGCAAAAGTTTATTAATGTATAAAGCAAGTTTAAAATTTGAAAAACAAATGTAACAAATGACAAATTAATTAAATGATATTATGGCAAATCGAGCCATCCATTAACTTTGTTGTTTTAAAAAAAAACATAACTGTTGAAAATGAAAATAAATAGTGTTGGTGAATTATTTTGCTGATGAATTTTGAACAGACAAGCAATAATCATTGCTTTATTTTATGACCCTGAGTTTTAATTGTTTTCTATTTGGTACTTATTTCCTGAAAAAGCTGTTGTTTTAGAACAGCATCAAAATAGTCCAGCGCGCTGTCCTTTCGACCGCTCTTGTTTGATTTTATTTTAGAAAGAAATAATAATAAAAAAAAAACACTTTCAAAATGAATTGAAGGGTTCCCGTCTGGGCTGATGCGCACAACGATAATGATGAAAAAAAACGTTGTTTGCTTGGAGTTAAAACATAACTAGAAATATTACCACAAGAATAAAAAAATGAGCCACTTTCTGGAAATTCGACAACATTACTTAAAATAATGATAGTTTATTTCTGGTTGCTTAAGGATAAATCCTGTTATGAGAGATATTAATAGTTTAAAATACAGTTTCATAGATCATGTTTGTTAGATAACATGACAAGAGTTATACATGTCCTAGTTATGTTTCGTCAATTAATCACGAGTCATTAGGATATCCGTACCACATTTATCTCAATTCGTCTCTGGAAGGTCTTTATTTCCATTATTTACTAACTTAATTGGAAGGCGTGTTGCGGCTTAATTATGGAAAAATCCATTGTTGTGTATATATAATATGTGCTATGAATTGACAGACAACTCAATACGATTCATGGCACAGCTGTGAAATGCTGTTTTCTTTCTATTGTGTGAAATGCGTTCTATTCGTCTAAATGATCTCTTTATATGATTTAACTGAACACAAAATATGAGGGAGATATTATAATTTGTTTACGGCAGTTCAACAAATATGACCCTGGTCGGAGTGTATGCCTTTTGATGGTCTATACTGATATTGAACGACCAATATAAACCAAAAAGAAATCAGTTAAACAGAACAATGTGTGTATTATCACACATTTGCCTCTCATACATCTCGACACATTATTGAATATTTAAGTTTGATATGCTTAAACGAATTTATTATAACAACTGGTTTGGATTAACAGAGCTCGAAACTGTACTTAATCAACTAACACTTTCCCAAGGTTTGCATACTATTCTCTAAATGCTCCTATTGAGCATTTATGATTTTATGTTTGTTATTGACTTTGTTTACAAGGAGTTGTAAGATAACACACACCCATGTCCTTTCATCCTAGTCTATATATACAACTTGTTATCTTCCAGATCAGGTCTATTTACCCCACAATGAAAAAGCAATGCTTTTTTTCCTGTCTCACATTTCATAGCAAATGAACGCTCACTTAACTAAGACATCATTCAAACTTTTCCTGAAACAACTGACCAAACAACGTGATCAAATGCGTTGCTTATTAACGGACCCAATTGAAAGCTAGGATCAGTCTACAGACTACATTTCATCCCGACGAAAGCAGTATTTTATTTCCTTAAATGAGCCGAAAAATGTCAAATTACACAAATTAATGATAACACTGAGACAGACACGATGTTTTACAGTCGCCTCAGGCACAGTAAGCAAGATTGTTGTCGATACTGTCTGATAAAGACACTGTTGTCGATACTGTCTGATAAAGGCACTGTTGTCGATACTGTCTGATAAAGGCACTGTTGTCGATACTGTCTGATAAAGGCATTGTTGTCATACTGTCTGATAAAGGCACTGCTGTCGATACTGTCTGATAAAGGCATTGTTGTCATACTGTCTGATAAAGGCACTGTTGTCGATACTGTCTGATAAAGGCATTGTTGTCATACTGTCTGATAAAGGCACTGTTGTCGATACTGTCTGATAAAGGCATTGTTGTCATACTGTCTGATAAAGGCACTGTTGTCGATACTGTCTGATAAAGGCACTGTTGTCGATACTGTCTGATAAAGGCACTGTTGTCGATACTGTCTGATAAAGGCATTGTTGTCATACTGTCTGATAAAGGGATGATCTTTTGAAAGCACAAAGAGAGAGAGAGAGAAATAAAGTAAAATCAAATAAAACTCGTTTCGAATCACTTTCAATTGCCAGGAATGGGTGATTGTATTCCAATAAATAAAGGAAAGACAAATAATGGTAGAACACTAAGTCAAAGTACAGGTCCCAGTTTCGAGAAAATACTTTAGTCTTTTATTTTACTTAAACTCAAATAGCGGTCATTTTCATATTTAAAAAGTGCGAACTTTAAATAACGTTATTTCGTAAAAACGAAACCAGGTCGGCCTATTTCAACTGGCATACATCACATTAACGTCTTTTCTGAACATCAATATCTTATACAGCAACTAAAGAAAAAGAAATCAAACTCTGTTCTATTTTGAGTGTGTTTGGGTAGGGCAATTAATGTTCAACACATTATTAAAATACTTCCATCTCATATAACTGACTTAGGCAGAGTTCTATGTTCGAGCCACATTTGTATGTACAATAGACATGCTGGAATTACTCGACTCACCATATTATGAATATATATTGAATTTTTAAGATGTCTGTTGTGAAAGTGTTGCCTTGACAACGTTAGATAAATATGATACACTATAGTTAGGAAAATGTAATAAAAAGTCTGTTCGGCAGACAATAACCGTCCTCGTAGCGTATTATCATAAACGACTATAACAGAGAAATAATGAGCTTTGGTAAAGTCCTTTGCTTTATTTTCGCTGTCATATGTAGCTTATATTTTCATCGTGAGTTAAAGATGCAAAAACGAACATTAAGTTTAATGTTAAAGGTATAATAATGAAAACACGCATTCTAAATTGACCTTGTATTGTTCGAAATGTTAACATGGTAATATTTCTATCTTCTGCATGTTGTTTTGTTACATTTTAAAACACATTGTGAGGAATTAATGGTGTCATAAATTACCCCCCCCCCCCCCCCCCCCCCCTCAAATAAATATCCATTATCTGCATAGCAGTGGTGTCGTGGCAATGAATAGGTCAGTCACACTGGTTCTAGATTCGACCCGATGAAGGATTGACCCGATGGACCAGAAGTACATTGTGTGTTGTCTAGTACACAATAAGCGTCTATAAGATATTAATCTTGTAGCAAATTACAAATATTTTACAGCACGTTCTTTACCACAGTATAACCGTAGCTGTAGTATAGTGGCAAAGCGTCCGCCTCGCATGCGGAAGGTCGCGGTTTAGAGTCCCGGCCTGCACATATCAACTACTTGAATAATGGATCTAGAAGCGTCCTCGCTTGGCTCAGTATCAGTATAACCGTAGCTGTAGTATAGTGGCAAAATGTCCGCCTCGCATGCGGAAGGTCGCAGTTTAGAGTCCCGGCCTGCACATATCAACTACTTGAATAATGGAACTAGAAGCGTCCTCGCTTGGCTCAGTATCAGTATAACCGTAGATGTAGTATAGTGGCAAAATGTCCGCCTCGCATGCGGAATGTCGCGGTTTAGAGTCCCGGCCTGCACATATCAACTACTTGAATAATGGAACTAGAAACGTCTTCGCTTGGCTCAGTATCAGTATAACCGTAGCTGTAGTATAGTGGCAAAATGTCCGCCTCGCATGCGGAAGGTCGCGGTTTAGAGTCCCTGCCTGCACATATCAACTACTTGAATAATGGAACTGGAAGCGTCCTCGCTTGGCTCGTATCAGTATAACCGTAGCTGTAGTATAGTGGCAAAATGTCCGCCTCGCATGCGGAAGGTCGCGGTTTAGGGTCCCGGCCTGCACATATCAACTACTTGAATAATGGAACTAGAAGCGTCCTCGCTTGGCTCAGTATCAGTATAACCGTAGCTGTAGTATAGTGGCAAAATGTCCGCCTCGCATGCGGAAGGTCGCGGTTTAGAGTCCTGGCCTGCACATATCAAATACTTGAATAATGGACCTAGAAGCGTCCTCGCTTGGCTCAGTATCAGTATAACCGTAGCTGTAGTATAGTGGCAAAATGTCCGCCTCGCATGCGGAAGGTCGCGGTATAGATTTCCGGCCTGCACGTATCAAATACTTAAGTAATGGAACTAGAAGCGTCCTTGCCTCGATTAGTATCAGTATAATGTGACTGGGTGGGGGTATCATATTATGGCTGCGCATAGATTACTGTCTCAAGTAGACAGCGTCGCGACATGACTAAGGAAACTGTTGAAAGAGGCGCTCATCACCATACAACAAAAATCTTCACCGCAATTACTAATTTTGCTCACACTCCTCCTTAATTTTTTCCTCAGATCAAACTGCTATTTTGATGTATAGAACTAAGAGTTGCTATCAGAATGGATCGATAATGATTTCCTGATAGCATGCAATCGCGATACAACATTGATATAAAGTTGTTTAGTATTATGTTACAAACCATGTCATTCGATACAAGGGATGATAAAAATGAAATAGATTCTGCAATTAACATAGAATATCGACTTGACGTAATATCTATGTCTTTATTCCTGTGGCATTTGTTGCGTGTATAGAGATATGCGCATATACATGAATAGGATGTGAAAAATGAATATAGGTTTCACTATACAGTTGGATTTTGTTTTCTGTTCTACATATACATGTGTATGTTCAACATCCTCTAAGAAACCCATAGAGACAAGAATTATAACTCTTGATTGCATTTTGGCAGAATTATGTCCCTTTTAGACTTTAAATTTGTTTTTAGCAGATTAAAGTTTGTAGTAAAAGGCCTTGATCTTTGATTATTGTCAAAAAGGGTCAGTTTGTGGTCCTCTCTCAAGTTTGTTTAAAACCATGACCCTGGTGGCAAAATTGGCCCGCCCTAAAGGGTAAACAATTTTAAAAGATCAAGTTTAATCCTTTTTATTTAAGATTTATTTTCTTCATTTTCATGATTTTTTTTTATCATAGTTTTTTTCTTTTTTCTTTTTTGTAAAGTATAATCCTTTTTTAGATTTATTCTTCATTTTCATGAAAGGGTATCAAGATGTGATGAACTGTGCATGCTTGTATAAAATTATTTCAACTATAGATCCATTTTCATGAACTGGTACCGATATATTGCTCTCTGACATGAAGTAAGTGTCTATATGTCATGCTGTATATACGAGCCATTCCATTCATTTTGTTGTTTTAAAAAAACATAACTGTTGACAATGAATTATTTTTCTAATTATTTTTAACAGATAAGCAATAGTTGTTTAATTTTACCATCCCTGAGTTTTAATTGTCTTCCATTTGATACTTTTTTACTGAAAAAGTTGTTGTTTTAAAACAGCATCGAAATAGTCGAGCACGCTGTCCCTCCTGCAGCGGTTGTTTGATACACTCTCTAGGCCATGATGCACATGTTAGGAATTTAAAGCAACCATATACTTTATTTTCAATGTATATGTAAGCTTTTGCCTGCCTGCCTGCCTGCCTGTCAAGCCGCCCGCCCGTCCGTCCGTCCGTCCGTCCGTCCGTCCGTCCGTCCGTCCGTACGTCTGTAGCGGCAGTTGTTGGTTGCGTTGCCAGTACAGAATGGCATTGTGTTTTTTTTGGTACTTGTGGGGTGCAAACGGCAAAACGCGTACAGAATGGCATTGTTGGGTTAATTCCATTTTAACACATTTTTCTTTTACTTTTTTCACATTTTTTCATTCTTTTTTAGTGTTATTAGGGCTGGATCTCAAGGTTTGTGACATTAGGGTTAGAAAAAAAGTAGGTTTTGTTTTGTTTTATGAAAAAAAAGATGTTTTTATAACATATAAAACCGCACCCCACAACATCACTTCCACCAGAACGTCCGTCCTTCCGTACGTCTGGAGCGGCAGTTGTGGGTTGCGTTGCCAGTACAGAATGGCATTGTGGTTATTTTTGGTACTTGTGGGGTGCAATGTTCACCCCACAAGTGCGAAAACCCGTCCAAATCGCATTGTGGGGTTAATTTCATTTCTTCACATTTTTCTTTTACTTTTTTTCCCACCTTTTTTCATTCTTTTTTAGTGTCATTAGGGTTGGATCTCAAGGTTTGTGACATTAATGTTAGATAGAATATAGGTTTTGTTTTGTTTTATGAAAAAAAAAGATGTTTTATAACATATAAAAACTGCACCCCACAACATCACTTCCACCAGTCCGTCCGTCCGTCCGTCCGTCCGTCCGTCCGTCCGTCCGTCCGTCCCATCCATCCATCCATCCATCCATCCATCCATCCATCCATCCATCCATCCATCCATCCATCCATCCATCCATCCATCCATCCATCCATCCATCCATCCATCCATCCATCCATCCATCCATCCATCCATCCATCCATCCATCCATCCATCCATCCATCCATCCATCCATCCATCCATCCATCCATCCATCCATCCATCCATCCATCCATCCATCCATCCATCCATCCATCCATCTATCTATCTATCTATCTATCTATCTATCTATCTATCTATCTATCTATCTATCTATCTATCTATCTATCTATCTATCTATCTATCTATCTATCTTTTTTACTTCGGAACGGTATTTGATTATTTCAGTTTTAATATGAGTATATTATACAGTTCACTGCATGATATGGATTTATATTGTACGAGTCAATTTTGTGGTGAATACCTGTATTGTACGAGACGCCTGTCCAGTAAAGGTTTTCATTACACTACCGACGAATACAATAACATTACAACATTGACGAGTACAATTAAAATATTGTAGTAAATAGTTAAACAAATGAAGTAAAATAAATTAATTTAAACTAAATTGTACAGACAGGCCCACTAGAAGCTTTGCGTGGCACGCGGCGACCGTAAAATGTCGTATGCAATATCAATTTAGGGAATATATATCACTGAATTATGTAAAGGTAGCATTGCAAATGACCTTGACGGAGTGAAACTAATTTCAAATTGATTAATCACCAACTGCTAATGTTAATATTTGTTTGTTTTTGCTCCCAAGTAGCGAGCAACCCGTTTCTCTCAAAAGCAGTGTGATGCTGGCATACGTTGTTTTCTTAAAAGTAGTTTGTTAAAAATTTGTTGAAAGTAAATTTCATGTAGGATGATAAAGATATTTGTGTTTCCACTGAGGATTATATGGAAGGCACTACATTTACTACACAGATGTTTAAGTATTTGCTGAAAGTGTTTGAAGTTTATAATTAATAAACCTATCCCTATCTGACAAGACAAGTATTAATCATTACATCAAGACAATTACAAATCGAGTAATTTTTGATTTTTTAGAAATATGAGCTACAGTGTAATTGTAAAGGCAAATTGCCAATTAAATACGGGAAATAAATGCGGCAGGGATGCGATTGATATTGGCATTCTATAAACAAATATATATATTAGCATAACGGTTAGGCGGCATTAAACAATACATTTGTTGATAATAATAAGATTATTACAAATAGTTGTATATCCAAGTACCTGGTGCCCATTTCACTAACGTTCGTAAGTTTAAGAACATCTTAGTGTAAAATCTGAAAAAAAACCCAGCTAGGAATGCATTTAGTGTGTAGCTTATCTTTTGTAACGATCTTTTGTTAGTCTTCTAAAAAGTTTTCATTTTAAAATTTGCAAAATTATTGCCCAAAGTAAACGTTCCAAGATGTCACACTCGTATTGTTAGTACGAAATTCTTAAGACATACGAAGGTTAGTGAACCGGGCCTGTTATACGGGCCTGTTATACGGGTCTGTTATACGGGCCTGGTTATACGGGTCTGTTATACCGTAATGAAGTAACAGGGAATTCTATGCCTGTCCCACAATTCTTGGATGTCTTACTTTCTCACCCAATAAAGTCGCTGAGATTTTTCGAAATAGAACTTTTCATTTTACAGTGAATTTTATTACCATACGTAACTGTTGCTCTATTTTCTTAGCTAATGAAAGTGCCCCCCGTACGAGAAGTAAATCAAGAAGTTACATGAAAAGTTCTACTGCTGTAGAAAATTACTTCGTACCTATATATAGTACTTAATGCGGTGAGAGCTGACCAAAGTCTACTACAAACATACATATGCGTTAACCACAAAGTTTACCTTCTCGAGGTATATGTAGCAATAATAATAGGACTATTTGTTTTTAATATAGTAAACTTTATTTAACTATAACATTTTCTGCGTGCTATCAATTCATGTCATGAGGTGATATCAACGTACACAAGTGACATGTACACATGTTGCAGATATGCACAAAGGTGATATCAACGTACGCAGGTGATATGTACAAATGTTGCAGATATGCACAAAGGTGATATCAACGTACGCAAGTGATATGTACAAATGTTGCAGATATGCACAAAGGTGATATCAACGTACACAAGTGATATGTACAAATGTTGCAGATATGCACAAAGGTGATATCAACGTACGCAAATGATATGTACAAATGTTGCAGATATGCACAAAGGTGAAATCAACGTAAGCAAGTGATATGTACAAATGTTGCAGATATGCACAAAGGTGATATCAACGTACGCAAGTGATATGTACACATGTTGCAGATATGCACAAAGGTGATATCAACGTACGCAAGTGATATGTACAAATGTTGCAGATATGCACAAAGGTGATATCAACGTACGCAAGTGATATGTACACATGTTGCAGATATGCACAAAGGTGATATCAACGTACGCAAGTGATATGTACAAATGTTGCAGATATGCACAAAGGTGATATCAACGTACGCAGGTGATATGTACAAATGTTGCAGTTATGCACAAAGGTGATATCAACGTACACAAGTGATATGTACAAATGTTGCAGATATGCACGAAGGTGACATCAACAGCAACAGATATGATAAAAAAACACGTACAAAGGTGATGTCAGCAGCATAGGATATAATACCAAACACGTACAGAAATGATAGTAATAACTGCACACACGACAATGGCAAAACGTAATAAATGTATATAATCAATATCAGATGTGATTATAACAAAAGTATACAATAGCTAATTCATACAATAACTTGATGTCAACCTCATCGTCAGCTGCACAAACACAATGTTCAACATAGGGACAGATCGAGAATCTCAGTTATGAGGGGGCGTACGTATGGGGGGCAACACAAAATCTAAACAGATACACATATTTTTCAGTGGAAATACAGTGAATATTAATGATATATTGGAATTTAGGGTTTGGGGGTGGGGATGTCGTACGCCTGTTTCTTTTAAAAAGTAGATCGGCTATTGCAACACAACCACCAAAACCATGTGTCCACACAACCACCACCAAAACCATGTGTCCACACAACCACCAAAACCATGTGTCCTTTCCTCACAATGGTTCTCCGTTACTGGGTTGTCGAAGTCACTGCAATTTTGTCTTACAATGAAGACATGGGTTCAAGCCCGTATCGATCTAAACACATCGACATGCGAAAGGACTGTGGTTCTACTCAAAATCGTCCTGAAAGTCCAGACAATAAACTGAATATGTCATATACAGCCTATGTACCTCGTTCCTCCAATAGAAAAAAAACCGATGTGCCTTATATAACCTTCCGCGTGTCGAAAATGACGTTAAACCCATTTGTTTACAAAAACATTGAATTTACTTTCAATAATACTATTATACTAATATATCAGACACACGGATGGATCGGACTCTGTCACGTGTAATTACCGCACGTCATACAATTAAACGAGCACTATATAAAGGTATAAAATTACACTGTTTGAGGCTTTGGTTCATTGATAAATCACTTGTTCCATAAAACGTCTAACAGTCGCGCGCTCAAAATGACATTCCGCTGACGCTGCTGAATAATTTTGTCATGAAGCATTTTTTCTGTAGGACATTAGTTTGTATCAGAGAATTACGAGGTGCAGTTGCATAGAAATCTCCTTTATTATCTTCTGTTAGCTGTGGAATATGTTGGAAATAAGAAAATATACATCCTGTGGGTAAAGTACTACGAAGCGTTATGAAGACACATTTAACACGACAGGACACAATTTACAATATCGTTTCTTTATAATAATACGCCGCAGCAAAGGTGTAAGTTCACCGTTTAGTTTTGTTCTGTATTCAATAGTAAATAAAAAAAATGCTTGTCATTCATAGAGAGACCCAAAAGAAAGAAGTGAAGCTTATATTTTAGTTATGTCAACCTTTGTACAATATGATGAGACACGTATGGGTTTTGTGTCATCCAAGATACTAATTTTTCTGAAAACAGACTTCAGAAATTATTCATTCATACCCCAGTTTCCAAGCATCAATTTACATTTTTTCACAAATGCAAACATGACAATGTTTTTAAAATGTTAAAAAATACGTAAACTATGAGCATTAAAACAAGGAAATTGAATATTCAAATATTAAGAAGAAATGAGTATTATCTAAACCACCATTATTCGACTACCCTGCGGAAACATTTCCTGTTTTAAATGGTCATACTATGCCTAGCAATACACATATTACATAAAGGGACAACATTAATATTGCATCAAATAAGATAATATTCTTTTTATGTTCGAGATATACGGATCTGACGTTCACAGCCAAGAGTAAACGGTGAAAAGAACTTTTAGTTTTATAACCTACTATATCTAAATGATACCTTCAAAATTAGGAAATTAGCCGCACAGGTCGTCGTGAATGTGGTACAAAGCGAATCACAATTATGATAAAAATACTACTGACAAACATTTCCACATACATTATGTTTTATACTTTGACACTTCTTAAATGTAATTAATGATATGTATTTTGGGACGGATGCCTCTATTTACGAAATAAAAGACCTGTATTTGTTTTGCATTGTAGTAACAGTTTTACAATAAATGAGGTACATATAGCACTTTAAAAACTGTTACCACCTGCCATATCTTTGTTAGGGAGTCATAGTAAATTCTGTGTCAAAATGGCAGGGATACACATGAACTGACATATGACAAAATAACTAGAGTAACTAAAACGTTTTAGAATAATATATATTTTTATATAAATACATTGATATAATAAAGGTTCTGATCAGCAAACATAAAAAAATGGGAAAAAGACAATTTTTTTTTTTAAAAATTCTCATACCCCCACCCCACCACCCGAAAAAAAACCCAAACAAAAATATGTCAAACTAGAGACGAAACAATAAAAGGACACAACCACTAAAGCATATAAGTATGAAGCAACCAGCCAGTGTTTGCTTCTAATCCAGCGCAGAACTCGCCTATGTCATATGTCATGATAAATTGCCCGTTGCCCGTTGCCCGTCGCCAGGCGTCCGTTTGTTACACTTGTTTTTATAGGCGCGATATCACACCATTTTTCAATGAATATTAACCAAACTTGTTGAACAGTTATGTAACAACCAGGGCAATCCGACCATAAATGCCCCGCCACGCCTACTCACATTTTAAGCAAAATGTTTTATCTGAAAATTCAAGCTATAGACCTTAGTTATTTTACATAAGCATTGCATAGAGGTTACCTAGAAGGTTAATGGAAGCTGGGTCCCTTGGAAACTGGATCCCTTGGAAGCTGGGTCCCTTGGAAGCTGGGTCCCTTGGAAGCTGGGTCCTTTGGATTACATTTGGAGCCTTCATACGCCAGTGGTTTATAAGTACAATTAAACGCTACAGTTGTAGCTGGATATCTGAATGGAATACATGGTTTGTAAACGTAACTGCATTATAATACCGATGAGTGCAGCTGCTTGTTAGTGCCGTCGATTAGAACTTAAAACTGACAGGTGTATCACTTCATAAAAAAATGTAAATGTTTAGATATAAATGAGAATAAAACAATGGTAAGTTTTATCACGTGTGAGTTGCCTATTTTGTTCATCATATACATACGTATAACAGTAATTCGGTGTTTTCATTATACTAAACTAATCTCCCTTCACACGCCCGTAAACATTCCTAAAGCAAATCATATACCACTTTTGGTATAAATTGGCTTCAAATTTTTTTTTGTCTAAATGAAATACCAGTTAGCTTATATATTTCTAACCAAGCTCCACCACAACCACCCCAAATAAAAAATAATTAAAAAAATAAATGTATGTCATCAATGACATGTTGTAATTAATTCAATGATAATAACAGAAATAAAACAGATAGAAATCCGTAAAAATCAACAAGAAATTTCAATATATAAAGTTTTTCGAATTAACTGCAATTAAATAAACATTTTTTGTAGCTCTGTTAACAAGATTGGAAAAGTGTTTTCCGACAATATACTGACATTTGTCTGAGCATGCGCATTAAAGATTGGCATGACTGATTCTTTATTCCATAAAACCTGATAACAATGGACACCGTTTCAATGATCACGCTCATCCACTTAAGAGGTCTGAGGACACCTGACCTTCCAATAGGCGCATATTCTACACAGATGCATAACCCCCGACATTACCGTTACATTTGTTATTACGCGCATTCTCCGCAGAAGCATAACCATGACATTGCTGTTACAATTGTCATTACGCACCTTCTCCGCAAATGCATAACCATGACATTGCTGTTACAATTGTCATTATGCCATTCTCCACAGATGCATAACCACGACATTGCCGTTGCAATTGTCATTACGCACCTTCTCCGCAGATGCATAACCACGACATTGCCGTTACAATTGTCATTACGCACCTTCTCCGCAGATGCATAACCACGACATTGCCGTAACAATTATCATAACGCGCCTTCTCCGCAGATGCATAACCACGACATTGCTGTTACAATTGTCATTACGCACCTTCTCCGCAGATGCATCACAACGACATTGCCGTTATAATTGTCATTACGCACCTTCTCCGCAGATGCATAACCATGACATTGCCGTTACAATTGTCAAAACGCGTCTTCTCTTCAGATGCATAACCACGACATTGCACTTGTCATTAAGCACCTTCTCCGCAGATGAATAACCATGACATTGCCGTTACAATTGTCATTACACGCCATTCTCTGCAGATGTATAAACAAGACATTGCCGTTACAATTGTCATAACGCGCCTTCTCCGCAGATGCATAACCACGACATTGCCGTTACAATTGTCATTACACGCATTCTCCGCAGATGCATAACCACGACATTGCCGTTACAATTGTCATAACGCCATTCTCCGTAGATGCATAACCACGACATTGCCGTTACAAATGTCATCACACCATTCTCTGCAGATGTATAAACACGACATTGCCGTTACAATTGTCATTATGCGCATTCTCCGCAGATACATAAATACGACATTGCCATTGCAATTGTCATTACGGGCATTCTCCACAAATGCATTACCACGACATTGCCGTTACAATTTTCATTACAAATATTCCCACAATTAATGTTTTTATTTTTCATTACACATTCATTCTCATCACAAAAGCTTATCACAAAAGCTTTCATTGGGATTAAATTCAACTCGATATCTCAACATTTGTATGAGTTATGGCCCTTTTTTTAACAAAAATATTATATTTTATCAATATCTGGTCAATTCATCGAATACTCGTTTCCTAGTCTGTTTAAAATCTGTTTAGTCATCACAATACCGTGTTTGCGATTGAATTAATTTACAATATTAAAGGCAACGTTTCAAACAAACTTTTGCATTATTTAATTAATAAACATCATCATTAATTCGAACAATCGTTATTTGTACTTTTAAACAAAATGTTGCTCTAGACGTTGCATGGGGTAAATACTCAGCATCCCGTGTTTTATTTGCATGAGTTATTCTTTAATTAAAATAAAATTGTAGTTTAATCAATATCCACTGATTAACTCAAACATTCGTTAATTTATTCTTTGTAATTCTAAAATTTAAGCACACTGATGTTCGGCACTAGACCTAGGATGGGATGACAATTCAGCTTCGCGAGTTTAAATTACCTGACGTATTGTCCGTTTTTTATTCTTATTCAATATTTACACAAGGCTGATCATCACTAGACCCTGCATGAGACTAAAATTCAGCTCCGAATGTAATAATTTTCACGAGTGCTGTCCCTTTTGCATGTAAAATTATGTTTGATTTTTACATCCGTGTAATAATTCGAACACATATTACGTTTACTTACATACGCACTTCTTTGCATGGGATGATATCTCTATAACTTTAGTTTCTTCATGATATTTGACGAAACTTTGTGTAAAGGTTGATAACACGAAAGGGAAACTAAGTGTTTTAGGGTTAATCTGGTTAAAGAAAATGCTACAAAAATAGATTTTTAAACACAAAATGAAAGCTTGATTTATTGAGGTCAATAGGGTAAATCTTAAAGTCAAGTTCATTGTTAAAAAAGGGTTTCTCTTAATGTATGCTTTTATCCAAATTTGTATATAGGTTCCAAAATAAAAAAAAATAGTTTGGAATGTCATCACATCTAAAAATAGAAAAAACAACAACAACAACAACATATATTTATTTATAGATTGCTAATATAAGTACTATTATGAATATTAAGATTGGTTTCTGTGAAGTTAATACGTTTAGGCAAGGTATTTGTTACCAAACAGAAAAATAAAACATTTTTTACTCAGTAACTTCAGTTTCCTTTACGTTAACGCTTTAAATTGAAATTTTGTGTATAGTTTACTTATATGTAAAAAAAAATTCGGATTGGTTTTATGAGGATGAATGATTGGTCAATGTCATTACTAAACATAGAAAAGGTCTTATCTTACTTATATTGACTGCTTTTCACTCTTTGTTTTAAGTTTACGTAGGTTATTTGTACAATTTTCTATAAATGTATTATACTATCTTGAGCAAAAAACTTTTCAAATAGTCAATGCTTTGCAATTTTAAGTTTGAGTATTTTAGAAATATTCGAGCTCGATTTTCTTCATTCAGCTCTTGTTCTAAGTAAGCATTTTACAATATATTACAATAAATGTTTGATCTCATTGTTTTTTTTTTTATAAAATCTACATATAGCATGTTTAATTGATTCATAAAGAAATGTTTGCCACCAAACAATAGCAAGCATTTTATACTTTTATTTCCTAATATACAGACAGGAAATTAGCCTTAACATTAAATCCAAGCAAGTAACGGCCAAGGCACACAGTGAATAATTAATGCTCTTACTTACCAACAGACAGGTGTGACGTGGGCAATTCTTCGACGTAATGTAATGTAGGTAACATACGGTGAATCAATACACGCTATCTCACGCGTAATCAAAGACGGCATTCTTATGTCTGTTCCATATAAAACATTCACAATCACGACAACCAACTTTGTACTGGGGTCTAGAAGCCATATAGGTAAAACATTACACTTCGCCACATAAGTGATAAAAGATGCCAAGTTTCCTTTTTATTGCATTTTCACTAGTGCTCGTTTTGGACTATATATGTCAAATATACAGTGGTATTCAAGAAATAAATGTTCAACTTGACTGTAAAGAACAAAATTCAGGAATCCCCTAAAATAGCTCTGAAAATTCAGTAAAATAAAACGTTAATTTTTATGCAAAATTTAATGTTTCAAATATACTTTTTTATTGAAAAACATATATTTTTTTAATTTTACCACTTTCGGTTGATACAATATCATCACTATATATATATACAGCTAAAATGCATTTTTCTACATTTTAAGCCATTTTAGGTAACTATAGCATATTTTTTACAGTTAAGGCGCTCTTGCCACAAGACAAAAAAAATACACATATTACTCATAGTGTATAAGACAATGGTCAGAATAAATATCTTTGTGTGGCAAGAATGCCTTCATCATCAACAATATATTTAAATGCTAAAATAGGACAAAAAAGAGGGAAATGAGCTTAATCTTAACCGTCTTTGATGTCTTTCTATAACAAAAACACCCCCATAAAATTAAAAATTACACTATACATATATTAAAATAATAAATTATATGTAAAACAAAAGCACCAAGCTTTGCTAAAAATAAGTATTTAAAACAAATTAATTTTACGGGGCCATTATTGTGGCTTCGTAAACCTTGTCCTTTGCTTGTTATTTTAGAAGTTTGCAGTTGAAGAATCACCTTATTTTGGATTTAACACATCAGTGAAACTACAATCACATTCAGTCAGGGGTCATTGAGCTCATTCTAGAATACTGAGTAATTTGGTGCAGGCGGGCTGGATGGCTTCTGCTTCCTTCATAATCCTAAAGAAAATATGCGTTTGCTATTTTCTTATTTTTAGAGTAACGTTTAATATTTCCGAGGAATTCCGTTTCATTTTATAATAACAGTTAATAAAATTTAAATTTGTATATCTAAAAGGTATTATATAACGGTAATGTATATTATACTTTATGTTTTAAATTTTATCGTATTAACTTAACATTTATTTAAATATTGTTAAGTAAACAAAGGTTAACAACTACCATTTTAAGATTCTAATTTAAACCTCGTTGTTATCGCTTAAATTGATAATGTTTTATTTACTATATATTAATTGACAAATAAAATAATTCATATTTCATCTTTTTTATTGCACTCAGCTAATATGATTAAGTCCCCATTTAACTAATTTTAACAAAATTTTGTGATAAAGCAAACGATATGAATCGGGTCGTTCATACGGTTAAAATGTAGTATTTTTCACGCAATTAACACCCCCTTCTAAATTTGTAAAATCTCTAACGCACAATAGCTTACATAACAATTCAAATGCCACGACCAAATTTAAAACTTAGCGTGTGTTATTTTCCGTATTGTCGGATGTAGTTATATGTCTTTGAATTCCCAATTCGATGTTATATGCAAATTTAATGATTGAATAGATAAAACGGAAAGGAATGTTAATAGTAAGGGATGCATGTTGTGCAAACTGATCAAGTAATTGCGCGTTTGTATCAGCCATTAAAGTGTTTACGCCAAATTAAACGCGGAACATCCGTCCCAATGGCTACATTTTGTTTATATTCTATGTTCGTAGAAAATATGTTCCATCGATTTCTAGTTCAACGAGAGCTCATTCGTTTATATAGAATTGTAATGTTCTTTAATAAATTTGATTTTCGTTTTATATTTTTATTGCTCAATACAATAAGGATAACAAAACATTTGCCAGTAACAAAAGATAACATTTTAAAAAAAATCATCAAACTTTTCAAATCTGTATCAAAATATTTCATTATATCTTTGAGATTTTGGAATTCAATCATATGCACAGACGCGTTGACTATTTTGGTCACTGTAGTACTTGCATGTTGCTTATTTGCATAGAATAAATAGGTTGACAGCTTCTATCTACATGCCTTGATTAGACTTCTCAAAGATTTGTCGATACATAAAATGATATAAACAACATATATATATTCATAGGATCATTTGAAAATACAAAACACACACACACAAAGAAAATATCAGACATAGTAGACTCTTCACTATTAAAGTACCACTCACCTATTCAGGTCTCACGACACAGTTGAAATAAGGTCTAGGAATGCCACGGTAGAAATAAATTCCACATATAATCTTTTTTTCCATAGCACCAATGTATCCGCAAATAAAAATGCACAACAACCGGTAGGTTGACAACCATTTTTTTTAAGACTCTAATATCTTTTTAAAAAATAAGTCATTAAAAGCTCATAAATACATGCATCTGTCAAAATTCCTTTTACGTCGCTGCTTTAATACCATTGATGTTTTTTCTGTAGTATACTAGTATACATGCCAGCTTCTGCATCAAGCAATCCTAACCCCTTCCCTACAACATTGACAATAGTTCAAGCCCAATTACGTAGGATGTTTTGAAGTGCAAGAGTCTTGCTACCGTGACAAAAAAGGGGACACAACTGTGTAATGAAACCCTAAATCAGTATGTCATTTGTTTGAGTCGAATTGGATAAGCTGCATGAACAGCAAGATTAAAAAAACCCTAAATAAAACGAATTTAAATTGTTTATTATTTAGCTCATGTATGCCGTTTGGTTTAGTCTAATTATATCATTTAGACATGGTCTTTAAATAATGCCCTTCTACAAAAAAGCAGTTAGATGTAATATATTTATAGTGTTTCAATTATATTGATGTTCAACATCTTAAACAAACAATAAATACCATTTGAGTTGTTTTGTTTGGTTCTTCAACTGGATCCTCGGTCATCCATGGCCGATTTGTCTAAGGTGATTTTGAAGATCGCATAACCTTTACTGACTATCGTAACCGGGTCTAAACATTTCCTTTGCAAACATTTGCATAAAAACTAATATTAATGGTTTGAAAATTGCATATTCTCAATCGAAATGAAAAATAAGTCGAAGTAGTTTTGATATTAACGCATGCAAAGCAAATAAAATATTAAATAAAATCATTGCAAGTTAATGTCATATTGAATATCGCATTACAATTAAACGATCATAATAAAACTATTGTACGGAAATGAACGGGAGTGTTCACAAACAATAAAACGTCTATACAAGTAATATTGCCAGGAATCAGACAATGGCCGTTTGACAAAACATCCATTACGTTATTCTGTAGTAACTTAGGTATTTTATCATTACAACTTTTACACATATAAATGATTATGGTTTAAGCATACCTATTTGCTTGTCGTGACCTTGTTTATTGTCCTCTAACTGCTCTTACTTCTGCATATAAATCATATAATTTGTCCACATAGCCACACTTATTTAATTTAAATTAATATGCCTCGGTATATTTGTTATTTTTGCATCATAAGCTGGCTCATGTTATTGCATTTGTAAGAGGTGGTCTTTATTTAATTTAATAATCATATATGCTCTGTTGTGAAACGATGTGTGAAGAAGGGAAATGGCTGTTGGATTGTCCCGTAAACCAAATTAAAAAATGGCGGTTTTACTACAGGCAGTTTCAAGACGCTTTCCTCAGTTGTAAATTCTTTTAGGAGAATAATAATTAAATATGATATTAAGAAATAGGTAATAAAACAAAATAGTAGCCTTACTTTTTTTAGGAATTTTTAATATTTTTGAGAAAAAAAGACCAACTTCGTTTATGATAAAGGTTTTAAAATTTATTGTGTTTAAGTACTGTATCACATTATTTTCCAGTTTGCCAACTTACTGTTAAAGAATAACATTAGTATTGCATTTTCGGCTTCTGACTTTCGGCTTTGATTGTTAAATAAATTTGATCTTTCCACGTTATTTTTCGAATGTTGTGTATGTTGTGTCAGCAATGCATGCATTGACTGTCGGATATCAGTGGGGGAAATGCGCCTGAAAATGAATATTACAAGGCCGATTTCTGAAATATTGTTTTATGTCTCAATTAGAGTAAGAAATAAATATCAACAACATTCGGCGCACAAATTTCAATAATTACAATTTATCTCAAATTTACATGAAGTTTTGGAATGGTCTTGGAAAAAATGAATGTAATGAAATTGCGAGGATCATTGGGGAAGAAAATGGAAGAGCATATTCTCAAGATTTGAACCGAAGTATTGGCGATGGATTTGTGTCTGAAGTGAAAAATGCAATAACAGTTCTGTGTTTCTGAGCACAATTTTAAGAAATAAAAAAAGAATGTTAAAATTGGAGTGACACTATAATTTGAATAAATATATATAAAAAGTTATATAGTTGTTCATATCATTAATACACATTTTGAATAATCATGAAGTTACTTATTTTAAAAGAAACATTATTTCAAGAATTAATCTGTTAACGTACAGTGTAAACTCATTCCAAAAGCGTGCGTTTTGCAGAATAAATGATTTAATGCTTCAATATTCATTCTGAAAAATATTGCCGAACATATAACTTTTATTTTAACGTTTTAGACTACACGTTATTTTAACTTGAAGAAAATCGATATTCGGCATACAAATATATTGCATTAATAATCTTGATTTTTTTCCATTTAATTGTATAATTGTAAAAAAGTATATATATATATATAGATATATATATTTCCCACAAGCTTTTAAAACTGACTGCATATTTGAACAATTTGTCTATATATCTATCATGTAAGTTACATTTAAAAAGGATTTTTGTCATTGTATTGTTCTAGTTTCGTCATATATTCATCAAGTACAAGTTAAATCCAACTAGCTTTTATGGATGATTATATTGCAATAGTATCAATTATTATTAAACCACAACCATGCTAATATAATGCAATGATTTGATCAGGTTTAAATCCCAAATTAAGTCTATGCCAGTCCGTTATTTACCCTAATGAAAAAGCCTGTCTCACAATTCATAGCTATCTAAATCTTGCGAAACTGCGCATTAATTGAAGTTTTCCTGAAGCAACTGACCAATCAATGTGCTCAAAAATGTCAAATCCCATACTAAGCTCCAGTCGGTAGAGCTTGTCCATTCTAAGGCTAATTCAAACATGCTATTATATTTAATGCGACTATCGACAGTGTATGTTGTCATTGGCGAAATTGTCACCGCCAAAAAGATCATTCATACTTTTACGACTATTGTATCAACAATGTAAGCATAGCTCTGTAAGTATTAGGAATACGTGACAGTAAACATGTTTAACAAGGCCGATACTGAAACGTTGCTGTAGGTCTTAGTCGTCTGAACAAACAAATGGCACGATCATTACTAATTTCCATTTATTTACATAACTGTGAATTTACTTTGCAATAAAGAATGAAATCAGATCGTGAAATATGGTGGAGGAAAATGGAATAGCATTTTAAGCAGCAATACGAATGAAAGTATACGAGTTCTGATATTGCTAAAGTATGTACAGTTCTGTATTTACGAGCACATTGATCTTAAATGGATACGCACACACATTATTACTAAGATACACCGTAATTATTTAAATGAAATTAAACATAATTCATTCTTAGCATCTGTATTTACACATGGTGAATTTGTAATGTTATACTTTCCTTATTCCAGCGTGACTTCATATTATGTAACAATGATGTGTACGTATTTTTATTGGTTGAGTGTTGTCTTATTTGCATCACGTTCCCAAAGTCAATATATTTTAATAAAGTATATTTATATACAACTTGCATTTCGTAATTCCTAGACAAAAATGAAGATCCCAGAAATATAAATCATTTCAGAAATATCTATTAGCGCCTGAATAAAAGCCATTTTAAGCCGGTGACATTTTATGAAACTACAAATGTTTACATGTGCTCAAATGATGTAATCAGATTTCAAGTTTTATTCAGCGACTAGGCCCATAAGAGCATCAGTCATACATCAACAGATTTATACATGAAATGAACTAGATGCACATACTACAAACAGTGACAGAAGAGTATTGACTAGTTATAAGCATTAATATCAACTTAGGTAGCTGATAAGTATGTATTGACTAGATATCTTAACATTATACATGTACATATGAAGTTACATGTCACTAAATCTTATATCAAGATTAAGGTGATGTTATTACCTAGGAACTTCCATTATTTACTTCACTACTTTTTTTCAAAGTTCATAATGTTTGGTCTACACAAACCCTTAGCGATCTATCTGGGTTAAAGTACGCACAATAAAAAATGTAATGGAATTCATTACCTATGCCATAATTATTACATATATGACAGTATCTTGTATTTCTTTCAATACCATACAGAATACCCTTTTCAATAAGTAATTTATTATTACAACATCTAAAATGACTAAAGGTTATGGCTAAATTATCTGGCAGCATTTTAAAAGTTCCATCATATGTTTTATAACACTATCATGATGGAATAACAAGCGGTTATTGCAAGTGATATTGATCACTGGATCTGTATTTCTGAAATAATATTAATGGTCAAGCATCTGACATTGTAGACAAAGAATTACTACTATCGGTGATTGTAGATTCTGCTGTTGTTGATATCGTCTTTGGTTTTTCTTGTCAAAGCTGTTGTTGCTTACACATTTGTTTCATTTGTTGCCGTTTTTATAGACTTCGATGATGTTGTTGTGGTAGGATGCAGTCCTGTTGTTGCCTTTGTTTTCGCTATTTGTGCTTTTCCTAAATGTGTTAATATTTCATCTGCTATCAAAAGAACCCCACTAAAACTGATATATTGTATCTTAATTACCATCTATCGAAGTAAAATCTTGAGTCTGAACTAATATACATGTAAAAACAATGTCATAATAACTTTCGTTTTATTCATCTCCCGTACACACTTGTTTGAAAGAAATTCTGCATAATATTCATACATAAGGTAACCTTCCAATTCCGTAGCGTTAAAGTGGGCTTGACTGTAAATGGGCTTGACTGCTGCTTATAGTGTCTTTATTATAATCAGTCAATGCAGTGTTTGTATTTGTCGTAATTGCCCCTTTTCAATACTGTCTCTCCTGTTGAATTTATTGTTTCTCATTTTCGGTAAGAATAAATCATATCTATATTTTTGTCCAAAAATCCTAATGTTCTAATATTCATAGTATGGCAGTCTCATTAATTTCCTGTGTTCTAATCAATGATATTATATATTTTCATTTGCATTAGGCTATCGCTCATTTTTCTAAAATGAAATGTTACTGGATATTTCAACGTCTTGAAAGAAAACATAGTAGATGTATCCGTTTATTAGTTACAAATATCGAACAACCTCAAGCAAATACTATAGTAGAATGAACTGCTGTTCTTTTCGTCATGTTAAACAACTTATGTAGAACAAAATAGAAAAGAGATATTGACGTTTTCTGTCCTGCTATCAAAGTATATACTACGTGTTACGTGCTTCAATATGATTATATGAAGATATATGAATATAAAGAACAATATAAACAGCTATATAATTCCATCCTACCTTTTAAATAATGTAAACACTATAAAAATGATATATGACAGTCTTTACTTATATTTGTTGAGACAAAAAATATCCAAAGTGACACCTTCCATTGCAATTATCATATTCACCAAAATGGACGAGTTCAAGGCAATCAGCGTCCTATTTCGTGTTAGCGAAATTTCCATAGGGCATTCACTACTGCAATGGTGGCGTTTTATTTTCACACACTTTTAATCTGAAACACTACGTTATATTTTATCTCCGATCTGCTATTATTTTTATCTGTTCACGTATGTCAACCGCAATTGATTTGTTAAATATGTGTTTTAAAGTGTCGACATTGTTGGGATAAAGGTGAAAAGCAAGGTAATAACCTTTTGTTTAAGTTTATCGTTATCTTGATTTAATACAATATTTATGCTTTTAAAGTCGTTAGGTATATACTCATTTTTACATAAAGCTAATTTGAAATATTTGTTTTTTATTTTTATATTGTCGTTTATGTAAACAGTCGTCATTTATGTAAATAAATATCATGTATGTAAAATTTGACGTCATTTTTGTAACCAAATGACACTTTTAGTTTCACATCAGAGTGCTCTTTCAATTTAATTTAACATTTGATTAGAAATTGAATTGTCAATCAAACATATCAGCAATTCTTAATTTTATAAGTATGACATATAATTATACTTAACTGCTCTTCTATAAGTTTATAAATTATAACAATATATGAACAAAAAAAACTAAATGAAGAAAAGAGCGGGCTCGATTTTATTTAGTGATACTATAACACGTAACACCACTCACAAACCCTACTTCACCTGCAAATCACCTTCTTTAGTCTGAGGAGAAATATAACAGAGATTCAAGCGGAGAAATTGCCCAATTATGGGTGGTATTTACCAACTATTCTTAAGAATATTCTTATTGAACTCAAGAATGAATTTTGAAAAACACCTTTACAGTCATTTTTTTTAGACCAAAATTTGCAAGCATGTATGGACACCTTATATATAGTCAAATAAACTTTCACAAACATTCTATCTGTCATGTAAACTAATGGTCTAAGGTTGAAATTTTTTCGATTTTCAAGCTCAAATCTTAGAATATTCTCAAGAATGGTTGGTGAATACGACCCCGGAGTTTTACCGCAATTTACAAGAAGATCACTCTTCATCTCTATCTAAAATTTGGCGTTAATATTCTTCAGTATGTGTTTTTCTATTCCTGACTATATGAACTCATATCTTAGTAAAAAAAGTATTTGGTGTCTGCTAGAAGATTTGAAATTACCAATGAATGAGATATAATAATACTGAGTCGAAGTAGGGATTATATAGTAGGCCAGACAACACACACGACTGTTATTGTAGTAAGCAATATTAGCTGATACAATGGTGTACAGTGCTGGATATCAAACAACATTGTATGTATATAATACTATAATTGAACGTCTAGCGCAACAACAAACGAATCATTAAATATACGTCATTTAGAATGTTGTTTTATATTATGTATCATTAACGTATCATATCGGATGTAAATAACAAACAATCATATACAATACAGGCACCTATCTTATCCTATAATCATTAATGGAATATTGGGCATAAGCTATGCGGAAATATGTATTATTAAAAATTAAGAAGGGCACATTGACTCTTAGCCCGCGTGTATGTATCACTGCTTAAATGTTTTTGCAAATTGTATTAAGAAAGCAATTAAATTATTCTGTAATTTAACGAATATATTCATTTCATATATATCAATGATGAATACATTTATTTTAATCAAACCGTTTACGTTGATAAAAAAGTGTTTTTGAAATTGAATGAACACATGGAAATCATTAAAACAAACAGTAAGATGCTAACATAAATATAGCCAAATTTGGGTCATGGTAAAATGTATATCTATAGAAAGGTAGATCTATAAAATATTACACAGACAGAGCCTAACACTACATATGATTGCTTCAATTACATATAATTCAAAACATTATACAAATCACGAGTTCGATTTTTGTGGTTGTGACTTTTGGCGTTGTAGAGTTGTGGCATTTTAATTTGTGAAAAATCGCCACACTGGTTTCCGTTTAATAACTTAGAAATACTTAAATCAAATCCTTTGACATTTTGATACAATGTTTATAATGATAAAACACAAACTAAGTTTGATTTTCGGGGTTGTGACATTTGGTATTGTAGAGTTGTGCCGCTTGAAATTGTGAAAAATCGTAATTTCCGTCTGTCTGTTATACTTTTTAGGGTTTCCGTGCAACAACTAAATGCCTGAATCAAATCTTTTGAACTTTTAATACAATGTTTATGATAAAACATAGGATAAGTTAGATTTTAGTGGATGAAGCATCTGTCTTTCTACAGTTATTCCAATTTAGTTTATTTAAAATATATTTATTTTTGTTTCCGTGCAATTACTTGAAAAAAGTGGGGGACATTAATTCACTGACTTAGCTTGTGATTAGTTATTTAATATTTTTTATTAGTAATTAAACTGCTGCTACAATTTCGCTGAAAACCAGAAATCACAATATTAAATCACATCTTGGCAAAATGATTAATACTTTCATGTTTAAAGTTGGATTATTTTATTAATCATAAACATCAAACACTTAAACGACTTCTTTCATATCCGCGCATTGAAAGATCGTTTTTCTTTTCTTTGAAGTTTATCCTTATATCCCAGAAAACAGAAATAATAAATCACAACTGCTAGTTAAATTATCTTTAATGACTCCAGTATGTTAAAAATGGTATCGTATTTTAATTAGGTTTCACGCCATTCTAATAAAAGAACATGAAATTTATTGCAAATCTAGTTTTGATGCTGGATAAATACATCGTAATGAATCTGGTTAGAATAATGGTCCTTGCGCAAGGACTAACATACTTTCCACATCAAGATTTCGGGACTCAATCCTACGATTTCTCCGGTTAGAGGAAATGCTCTTGAGATAGCGCCTCAGATCGTAGGCGGCCTAGTGGTAGGAATACGTTACATGTTAATGACACTGAAGTTGATATGTTTCATGTTACGACGCCAATTGTATACATATCATCATGAGTATCGTTTTATTCTCATCGTTTTAGGGAAAAAAGTCACTTGTTGATCTCTGCAGAGGGATAGAGAGAAATTGTCCAAAGTAATTCCATGTCTATTTATGTATTGTGTTTTTTTTCATTATTACCATGTTTAGTTCATCAAACAAGGTGCCATGTGATCTATACAAAGGTATTAGTAAGCCAGCAGCGATATATTGAGTATATTAGATTTATATTGCTTTGCTATAGCTTTTTTGTTGTCATTTATGTTTTAGGCTTACTTTACATAACCTTTTGTATATGGCCGATTGGTCTAAAACGCTGTCGTCTAATGACCACTTACCTCTCACCATTGAGGACGTTGCTTCGAGCCCATCTAGGTCCAAATATATTATGTGAGACAGTTTGCTTGTTATTTACGAAATGACGGCTGGTTCTACTCAGATTTAATCTCAGACTGAGTTCTTCTTCCTCTGTCTATATAACTGAAATAGCCATAGACATAGCCTCGTATGAATTGAAAATTGTGACAAGTCAAAGACACAATTTCGTGTTACAATGCCCATGAATAAAATATCTTTGAAAGAATATCATTTAACTAACATTTCTTTGTTGGAACGCCTAAAAGCTAATTATAACTCATCAGTACATATTTCAATGTATGACGCGTCTTTGTTTAGCTGGTAGAATAACTATATTCCTTAATGCTAACTTTTCCTTTATAAACTTCGACAGACAAGTTGACTCCATGATAACACCAACCGAAATTAAACTTCACACCGGGACAACGTTAAGAGTGGGCACTGTGTCCATAAGTAGATTTAAATTTTACAAGGATGTTGTGAAGTTTATTTTGTATACCAGATACAAATATCGTGTGTTTCAGTCAAATTAGCATAACAAAACAATGTCATATAGGACTATATAAGGGTACCAAATACATGTTAGTTCATTATGACGCACACACCTTATGCACCAAGATAAGGAAGACACGTGACCTTACCGTATACAAATATCGTGTTTCAGTCGAAGAAGCATAACATATAACGTCATACAGGGCTGTATAAGGGTACCGAATACATGTTAGTTCATTATGACGCACACACCTTATACACCAAGATAAGGCAGACACGTGACCTTACCATATACAAATATCGTGTTTCAGTCGAAGACGCACAACATGCAACGCCATATAGGGCTGTATAAGGGTGCGAAATACATGTTAGTTCATTATGACGCATACACCTTATGCACAAAGATAAGGCAGACACGTGACCTTACCAGATACAAATATCGTATGTTTCAGTCGAAGACGCACAACATACAACGTCATATAGGACTGTATAAGGGTTCGAAATACATGTAAGTTCATTATGACGCATACACCCTATACACCAAGATAAGGAAGACACATGACCTTAACATTTGCAACTAATTTGCAATGAGATGGACAACGTCTGTGTTTTTGAATGTTCCTCTTGAGGTACATAAGCATAACATTCACATTTATCATTGTGTGTGCATAATTTAATAGAATTACACTGTCTCGTGTTACGCTCCGTTACACCGGTATCGGTTATACATCATATTGCATACTGTAAACTCTGGTAAAATATTGCGAGCCATGTAATGTATTCTATCTTTTGAGAAAGTTTAATTCAGAAAAAATGACTACAAATAACAAGTCAAAAATAGATAAAAATAGATTGTAGGAGTATTTATGTGAAAAAATTGTCAGTTACTTGCGAAAGGACGGTGGTTCTACTAAGATTAACTCTGAGGTCCGCCTCCACAAATACAATTTCATATGTCATATTTAACCTGAAATGTGTTAAAAATGGCTTTAAACCCCATTAAAATAATTTTTAGGCGATTTATCAGAGTCAAGGCGGGATATGGTACTAATGGAGCAGCTGATAGTAGCGAGGAAACTACCTAGGGAACGTAAATATCTATATTCAACAAGTCTCATAATGTCATTAAAAAGTCAAAGTAGATCTGTGCAATTGCAAAAGAATTCCATGCATTTCTACTCCCAATAGAGATATATCTCCACTGAACAAAATATTATTATTTTCTTAAATCAATTGAGACGCAACTGGAAAACGGTTTCTTTCTGGTTTAAACAGCTGTGACAGTATTCGTCGTTTGTTATATCATATGTATTGCGAGTATGTGCATAAACGATTTATTTTTCAGTGTCAGTTAATTCCCTATAATTGACATTTCATTTGTTTTATGGGCTCTGATTAATCTCTATTTTTCCTATTTGTTCGTTTCTATAGACTAGTTAATATATTCACATGTCGTATTCGTCACTGGTATATCTAATTTGTTTAATTTATATATTGTTATAGTACTTGTTAAGTCGTTTTGTTATATATACTTGTATTTGTATCATCATTTTGTGTAAGTATCTTGAACTCAAAACGGGATAATTGTAAATTGTGTTATAATATGAATGGATCATGTCATATTATACAACAGCGAATCGTAAATTTCAATTGATGTGTTTTTAAAAACTTTCTTGTTAGTTACCATCATGCATGCAGTATTTTCACTTGTTCCAGAATTCAACTTACATTTGTTATAATAAAAGTTGAAAGTTTGTATCTTTTAAAGCACACATTTTACTAAATATGCAGACTTGGTTTTACATTTAAATTGCACCAATATATCACAGGTGAACAAAGTTGATCATTTTCTATAGCAAACAAATCAAGATATGGCAATTTTAAGTAATCTTAATTCTCAGATGATTGACATTACATTCACCTTAAGGTGACCGTCTCTTCGCTGGATTAAAAGGTTAACAGTCTAGCTTGCAATAGTGTTGAACAACATATAGTTCAGTACTACAGAAGTTTATAAATTTGAAGAAATTGCATAAATATAACAGTTGATTATTCGCATAGTTGTTAAATGTTGTTAAATGTTTGAAAGTGTTAAAATATAGATATCTAGTTTGTTAGATTGTTTAACATCGGCTCAATCAACATCCCTTTGATCTTGCATCGACGTTTACGAACGTATCAATGTACGTCATATCCTAAGATAATGCAATCGGTTTACTTCGATTGGTGGTAAACTAATTTGTACTGCGCCATTGTACGGTGGCAGATAACCACGTGTATGTCATTTACGTCATTTCCTAGAATGGCTACATTTATTCAAATACGACACGTACTTGTATACGCGCTCTAGACATAGGTAGTCTTCTGTAAGCCATCTCATAAAATACTGCATTTTTCTTTACTGTCACATGATATGCACGTAGTTTCTATTATGTACACGTATTGTCATATTCAATATATATGTATACTAACGAAGGAATATAATTAGATATCATATGACATTTAGTTGTTAATGTTGTATAGCCTTTGGGTTCACTTTCTTTCAACAGTTTGTCAGTCATATTGTAACGGTGAATACCAAGAAAGTATTCTGAACGCTAACACACTGAAGAATCATGTCTCGGACAAATGCGAATGATTCTCAACAAATCACATTATAGTGAGATCGGGACGACCAGACCTAGAACTTCCCTGTAAATGCTAAGCGTCAAGCGAAGAAGCTTCTAGTGCCCCATTTAGGTCTTTGATATGACCCAGCCGCGAATCAAACCCACGACCTTCTGCATGCGAGACACTAAACGTTGTGCGGTTTATAACAATTAAGAGATATAACATTCCATATACCCATATGTGCATATCATATACTTAGTTACTAGAATGTAAACGTCTGAGTAATAAAAATCCAGTAAGTTGTAGAGTAAAAATTAATCAAAACTTAATTTACGGTTCTAAGGAGGTAACGTTGGTAATAGTATCTGACATACTTGGGCAGATGAATTTCCAAACTGGTGACTAAAGACAAATTAAACGACTAAATGGAAGTGATAAGAATTTAAGATTGATAAGAATACACGCGGTGCAAGCTCATCAAAAAATGACGTGATTGCATCACACATTAAAGTATGCATTCAAAATTTGATGTTGAGTTATCGTAACATTGGTGACGAATTTTGTTCTAAAATTTTTATTTCATTCAAATACGTTACATTGTCGCAGATTCGCTTTGCCGTGACATATTATGCAATCATGTATGTTGGTGCAATATGTTAATTATTTTTCATGCCAATAAATTTGAATAATTCTAAATCTCTCTCGAATGTTATTGTATAAAAAATTGTTTATTGACTTATTTAGAAACTGTTGATTTCAATGAAAATGGGAAGGGGCAACGAACGCAGGCATACACTTTTGCGTTGGCATGTTTTAATTATATTCCATTCCACAACCACGTGCTTGAATTGAAATGGATGCGATATTGATTGTTGATATAGTTATGAAATGTACGTCTAAAAGACGAAGACAGTTTTTTAGGTGGAATTGAAATCCACTGCAGGGATTTTCAGATGTCCTAATATTGCGGATAAACATATAGTGATGGTGTTTCGTTTAAAGCAACAGTTTATCAATTTCACCATCGTAATAAATTGCATGACCGATCAGGAAATTGAAATTGTCAAATGAGCTTCGGCTATATTTGTATCATCGATTTACTTGCAAGAGTCTCGTAGATACAAATATTGTACAAATTATTATACAAATAGTTCCACGACGCAGTTATCTAAAATGTGTGAATTAGGTATTTAAATTAGTTAAAATTCAAAACTGTATTTTCATAAAGATATGAATACTACAAAAAGTATTGAAAACGAAATGCACCAATATGTTTTAGTATTTAATTGAGGGTCCTCCATGGCCGAATGGTCAATGTATCTGCCGTATACTGCTCACTGACCTCTCACCCCTCGGTCGGGGAACTTTATATGAGATCATGTGCCAGTTACATGCAGTAAGACAGTGTTTCAACCCAGATTCATTTTGAGGTTTCCATCGACAAATAAAACTGGATAAACATTTGGTGTTGTTTCTGAGTCAACCAAAGTGTTGATTGTTGGCTTATCGTCGGAATGGATAATTGAATCCGGCCGTTTATTTAATTCGGAATATTGTTTACTTCGATAGCCAGAAAGATTGGTAAATTGTAGTATTAAAATTACATTTCCATTTTTGTCAATGGCCGTAGTAATCACAGCTACGTTGCCAATGTGCTATACTTACACAATTCCCCAACATAACATCTCGTTTTTAATATAAATTTACCCACGCCTAATGAAATTAATCAAAACTCACATTTTTTGTCTGGCTGTCATATGTCTGTCTCTCAACGCATCACATCCCTTCTGAAAGGAATTAAAGTCTCAGTTCAAAAATTGGTAATTTTTATGTGCACACTTAGTCACACACTTCGTTAAATGTCATTCTTATATCCAAGAAAACTTCAATTTATTAATGTTCCGGTCATATACCTGATGTACAACAAATTTCGTATAAAACGGGCTAAAACTGGGGGAGGAAGAATTGCGTTCGAAAGGTTGTTGGTCAAAAGTGCGCATAACTTTTTAAGTTAAAACAACAACGGGTCAAAACTCCATAAATGATTTATTCGCACCGCCAATAACACACATGTTGATCCAAATTGTGACGGACGGAGGGACGGACGGACGTCATTTCATTATCCTCAATTTTTCTAAGAAAGTCGGGGGAAATTATACAATTGAATTACCAAAAATAAGTTCACGATAGCTGGTATTTATCTCCGAGCTAAATGATGATGCTTGACGATAAGGTGCTCAACTGTTGAACTATTTTTTTCAGCGGTAGAATTTCATTGACGTCCTTCGGTTTGTGAACATTGTTTCTATTTATAGAACGTATATCCTACGAAGCTTTGAAACGCGACTTCTAAAATTTGCCCAGATAAAAATCATATTCCTTATAAAAGACTAGACAAAGACTTGCCGAATGTCCACTGAAACATCCATGCAAATCATATTATTCCATTTCGTTTAGAATTCCATCTGCCTATATATTGGCTTTACATAAATTCCACAAAAATACTAAAAATAGTATAAGAGTAAAAGAATGAAATCAATATATTTTTTTCACAAAATTGAGGTCCTGATAAATTAATCTTATCAAACTTTAAACTTAATAAAAAAAAACAAGACTAAATTATTCCGTTTTTAGCCGCGGACGTGTCACTTTCATATACTGATCACTCTTGTAAATGACAAGGAATGTGCCTTGTATAATTAATGGTTCCAACCAATATTCACTTGAAAGAGACTATTGGTGTTCATGTGGAAGCATCTTCAACATGCATAAGTAACCGGTTAATAATAAGATAAAATTGAAATCATACCTAAAAAATATTAATTTCAATTGCTTAGCAACAATCTTAAAACGGTTATCAGATTTGGATTTCATTTTCCAATAACTAGATACTACCAGACGCAATTCAACAAATCTACGACTGTAAGCTATTTTGGACAACAGTATTGCTTTAAACCCGTTTCGTTTTCAAGGGATGGTTTGCTGTTATTATACTGGTATAACCAGAACACACCATATTATAATACATTATGAAATTAGCTAATCTCCCTAAGGATTGTTAAGCTATGCATTTGGGTTCTGTTTTCTGTCTGTAGTAGAGACGGTATACCTAATATTACGGGTTTATTGTGACCGGGATTTTATTAAGAACAGTTAATTTACTTTTTGCTGACGTGCATGATCTGGAATTAATGGAGAATACATTTTGATTAGAATTTTATGAGAAAAAGTGTTGAATACGAGAGTTTCTGTAGTTCCATCTGCGAGAGTTAAAAGCATCAAATTAGAGATACATGACTGTGTACATCGTGGCATGTTATGTATTTTGACATATTAAACTAATTCCTTGAAACCAGACGGACTATACACAATCAATACAGCAGTTCGCCTGTTTTGTTTTGTTACCGTGACAACAACATGCATCGTTACACATCCCTATTACCATCTCTTGAACGGAAGTTGACATTTAATGTTCCATTATTGATATACTTATTCACATCAGCTCGATTATAAGAAAGCTTAAGAGAGCTTTACGAATCAATAGAGATACCTGCTTTTTATGAAATAGGTTCCACCTTGGAACCCACATTTGATTGCTTCAGTGATCCACGCATTGCATTGAGTGTAACACAATGCAGATAATTGTTGGTTCCAACGACGATTAAGATGTGAACTCTGGAACACATGAAAATGTTCAACACCTTAAATATATAATTCATCATTGCTGTACTTAAAATGAGGCGATATCATTAAAATAAACACCTTTTCTGTCCATTGTAGATAGTATCAATTCGTAACTTAGACAATCTATTTGTTTTCATATATTTTACTTACGTCCGTATACACTTATTTTGAACGTAATTTCTTGGTGACATTATAAAAAATCGTGAGTTCATACATTTCCAAACGGTGAAGTGTTTCTTACAAAGTAGAACTAATTGTAACAATTACTAACGGTGACTACAGCATAATGTTAACCACGGTGACTACAACACCCTGGTTATTTAGTCAATATAATCTTTGCAACGCGTTATTTTCGGAATCTTTTGTAAGTTATGTTTTGTTCAAATTCCGAACTCAAGATAAATTTCCATAACAAAACAAATCGATTTATATTTGGGTATGTATAAAAGAGCAGTAGACCTTAAACGTTAGCAGAATCGGTTATAGCCCAGTGATATTAATTGTTATTGTAGTAGTTTAAAGCGATTCAGTGCAATTGTTGTTACAACTCTGTTAAATATTTGAAAGCAGCATTTATTAAAAATTAGTTATTGGTGCTCTGTAAGGATTCCTATTCAAAATGCATGTTGCTTTAACAAATGTCTGTGTTACTATTCATGACATTCCCTGCCGTATATGTTAATTATTTATCATACAATGTCATGGCATTTATTATATATTATCGTGTTTATTCAAGGAATTATATCTATGACAGACGTTCGTGGGGTATGCATATGTGCTACAACCGAGTAGAGAGCAATGTTTGTTTCATCTATATTCCCAACAACAATTATAATCGTTCTCTTAGAATTATTGGTATTTTTTTAACATAAGTGTGTTAATTTCATATTGTAAACAACGATCAATAAAAATATTCATTGTTCATATTTTCCAAAAAGCTCATATAAACTGATATATCAATATATCTCGTACCAATTGTTTGAAATATACCGCCCATTTCCAGCAACACGACCTCCCTGAAACAATGTATCTCTGAAAGTATCTTTGGACAATATTAGCCCAGGCCTTATTAACGTCCTGATACAAATACATCAAAATATGTGGTTTTGAAAGTTGCCTTGTCTTTTTAGGTCAACTGAGACTTTGTCATTGATGTAAGCTGTTTAGCCGAAATGCATTGTTCAGCATAAACATTTTTACATGGAGTTTGATATTTAATTTATTTCTACTTTATGTTTAAACTTACAAAAAGGAGAATATAAAATACGCAAAAATTGCTTTATTTTGATTCTTATTCATGTTGCTTATTTAATATTTATATTGCGGATTGTGCTTAGTTTTATATAGTTCTATGTATCGTTGAATTATATATTTGCCTTACCTGACCAAGTTCATAGAGGTCAAGATTAAGGAACAATGTTTATCTACGGCCACCATGCAGACAGGAAGTTATACATTATGTGTTTGTTTGTTTTATAAGATCGAACCTGAGCTGTAACTATCGACCTGTGTCGTTGGCGACATGCACGCAATATATATGTACTACCGTCCCAACTTTAATATTTACTAAACATGCCGTTGGAGCTAACGGGATTACTGAGAATCGTTCGTACGTTCGTACGTTAGCACATAATAAAAAGGTTGTCGGAGAACAACAACGTTAATTTGATTTTTGAGTATGGTCACAGAAAAGTACTTAAACTATTAAATATGTACCATCAGAAAAACAGTCACGTGTTTATTAATCAAACCATGTTTAATACCATGTATGCGGGGTGAAGATCTACGTGGAAGTAGGTTCTTGGACCAGTATCAATGTTTATAAATGTCTCATTAAACTTTAACAATATTACAACTTAATTTCAGAGAGAGTTTTATTTACTGCGCAAATCCGATTAAAATATTTTTTCGTATTTTGGTTAAAGCAATTCATTAAGCTTGTGCATGGGAGGTCTTTGGAAAACGTATATTTCAATATAATTATAAACAATTTAAAACACTGTAGCAAGAACAGATAAAAATGAAGTGGTTTATATCTTCCACCTGAGTGGAGTTATAGCACAAATAATATCTGTCGTTTCTTGGAATATGATTTATTATATAACGACCAGTTTGAATTCTTGTCGTTGACATGGACCAGGTGCTGTTTGAAACCAACGAATTGCTATATTTTGCGCGTAAATAGGTTAAACACACATTCATCCGGACTGCGTCTGGCACCTACGAATACATAACAAAATGTAATGACAAAAGTACACACACCAATGTTTACAGACGACTTTGGACTCAAAATAGCACTTGACAATAAGAATATGTATCAAGAGACGAAGCATACAAAGGACACAGACACCAATACAATATCCACCGAATCAATATATAAACCAATTATTATTATAAGTACAAAACCTACATACATAAAGAGGGAAGAGGTGACAGAAAGAACGGTCAATCTCATTACTATATCAACACTGCCACCTGGGAAACGTTACACATTTAAATCGTTAATCAAATGTACTCATTTTACCACACCGTCACATTTCGAGACAATATAGATAAAAGTAGCCCTTTCAGACAATTCTCTTCTTACAAAATTGATGACACACACATGTTTATGGTCAACGTAGACGTATTCGGTGACGCTGCGGAAGTAAGAGAATAATAGGTAGAGGATCTAATATGAGTGCACATTTATTATTGAATTTATTAAATGAGTTTAGATACTATCGAACATTGTATCATATTTGCCAACGGACACCGGGCGATTCAATTCAATTCAAATTTATTCAGGTATATAAGATCATTATACAACATATATTACATGATGATAAAATAACAGAAATAAATCAAGAAAAATAAATAAGTAAAATAATTATAGCAATCATCAAAAATTAAAGATCGTATAACCTGGGATAACCCATTAAAGCAGCAAACGCGCTTATTTCAAACGGGGTCCTTTCCTTTAAAATTGTGATTTTAAAAAAAAATATGATATACATTAAATCTTAAGAATGTAGACATTTGATATAAACTTGTAAATGTAACAATACAAAAAACATTTAATTATCTTATACCCTGAATAACTGAATAAAACATATATGTGGTTCACAATATAAGAAATATTTTCAACATTAATATTCAAATTTTCTGTATCCTGCCAGGAGATACATCAATGTTTTTTAACTTCACGTTTAAAAGTTTGCTTATTGGTTAATTTCTTCGAATCGTTAGGCAAATTATTCCAGTCAGCAATTGCATTTAAAAGCGATAAAATAAAAGCGATCTATCGATAATGATAGCAGTTTAGGTTAATATAATAAATGTGTCCTGGATTTATTACGATTGTGACGATGTAATGCAATTCTGCATGTTGCTGCAAGATGTTTATTATTTTTCATATCAATAAATGTAATATAATTCTAAATCTCTCGAATGTTATTGTATAAAATTGTTTATTGACTTATTTAGAAATTATTGATTTAATTGAAAATACGAAGGGGCAACGTTCGCAGGCATACACTATTGCGTTTGCGTAGTTTAATTAGAATTGAAACGGATGCAATGTATAGTTATGAATTGTACGTCCATTAGGCGGAAACAGTTTTTTAAGGTGGAATCAAAATCCACTACAGGGATTTTCAGATGCAGTAATATTGCGGATAAACTAAAGCAATGGTGTTTCGTTTAAAGCAACAGTTTATCAATTTCAACATCATGACACATTGCTTGGCCGATCAGGGAGTTGAAATTTTTTAATGAACCTCGGCTATATGATCGATATGCTTGCACGGTTCTCGTATAGATATATATCTTGAAATAGTTCCACGATGCATTTATATAAAATGTGTAAGTTTAACATTAAAAATTAGTTAAAAACCATGCCAATTACTTGCAGTTAGACGATGGTGCAACTCAGATTCATTTAGAAGTCTTCATCGACGAATAAATAAATATTTGGTGTTGTTTCTAAGTCAACCAATTTGTGAATTGTTGCGGTATCGTCGGAATGGATAATTGAATCCGGAAATTTAATTAATTCGTACAAGTGTTTATTTCGAAAGCTAGAAAGGTAAAATGTAGCATTAAAACAACAAGACCATTTTACCAATTGTCGTGGTAATCACAGCTTAATATTAATTAAAAAACGCCAAATGGAATTAATCTGTCTCCAAACTTTTCAAATGCCTTCTGAAGATAATAAAATGAAAGTCTCAGTTCGATAACCATGTACCAATGTGCCACAAATACATATGTTTATGTGTACATGCATATGGGAGGTTGAGTTGCATTGGAAAGGTTGTTGGTCCAAAGTGCGCAGAACCTTTCAAGTTAAAACATCAAAAGTTCATAACTCAATAAACAATGTAAGCGCAACGCTAATACCACAGACGAATATTGGTCCAAAATGAGACAGATGGACTGACACCGTCTCAATATCCTCATTTCTTCTTCGAAAAGCGGGGGATATTAAAAGATGGAATTACCAAACGTAGGTCCAAGATAGCTGGTATTTTTCTCCGAGTTAAATGAGGCTATTTGACAATAAGGTACTCAACTGCTGAACTATTTTTTCAGCAGAAATATTTCATAGACGTCCTTCTGTTTCTATTTATAGAACTTATATTCTACGTAGCTCTAAAATGCAACAACTAAAATTTGCCCAGATAAAAATGATATTCCTTAAAAAAAACGAAACAAAAACTTGCCAAATTCCACTGTAACATCTATACAAGTCATAGCATTCCATTCCATTTAGAATTCCAACTGCCTATCTATTGGCTTCACATAAATTCCACAAAACTACATGTGGCATCTATAATGAATTGTTTCAATATCTATGCACTTGAAAAAGACTATTGGATTTCGTTGTAAATTGTCTTCAACATACATATGAAGCTGGCCAATGATTAGTTAATTTTGAAATCATACCTAAACGTATTACTTTTAAATGCTAAGCAACAATCTAAAAACAATTATCAGGTTAGGATTTCATTTTCAAATAACTGGATACCAACTGACGCAATTTAACAAATGCACGACTGTAAGCTTTTTTAGATTTTTTTTTCTCTTTGAAACATGTTTCGTTGTCAAGGGATAGTTTGCTGGGATTATACTGGTATAACGAGAACGCACCATATTATGATACATTATGAAATTAGCTTATCTCCCTAAGGATTGTTAAACTATGCACTCGGTTTCTGTTTTCTGTCTGTAATGGAGATGGTATGCTTAATATTACTGGTTTATTGTAACCGGGATTTTATTGAGAACAGTTAATCTACTTTTTGCTGACGTGCATGATCTGGAATTAATGGAGAATACATTTTGATTAAAATTTTATGAGAAAAAGAGTTGAATTCGAAAGTTCCTATAGTTCCATCTGCGAGAGTTAAAAGCATCAATCAGAGAATGAGTACATCGTGGCATATTATGTATTTTAGCTCAATTACTCGGAGAATAAAGAGAGCTATTCTACTTACGTCGGCGTCACACCTTGTTTAAAGTTTTGCATGCAAGTCCTTTTCTCAGTAACCATTGCATGTATTGCCTTAAAACTTTACACAAACCTTCCTAGTCATCAACCATACTAGAATAACTACGTTATATAACTCTTGCACGAATATAATACAAATTATATCCCTTGTTTGACTTAGAAATTCTGGTTAAAGTTTTGCATGCAAGTCCCTATTTTACTAACCATTGCATGTATTACTTTGAAACTTTACTGCAGCCTTCCTAGTCATCAACCCTACTTCAATAACGAAGGTTTAATAACTCTTGCATGAATATAATGCAAATTATTGCCCTTGTTTGACTTATAAATTCTGGTTAGAGTTTTGCGTGCAAGTACCATCAAATCAATATCTCACCAACCACTTAATGTATTTGATTGAAACTATACACTAGTCTTCTCAGTCTTCAACCTAATACAATAATTAAGTAAGACATCTTTTGCATGTATAAAATGCAAAATATTGCCCTTGTTTGACTTAGAAATTCTGATTAAAGTTTTGCGTGCAAGTACCATCAAGTCTATATCTTACCAACTTTGATTGAAACTTTACACACGTCTTCCTTGTCATCAACCTAATAAAATTACTAAGTTAAATAACTCTTTCATGTATATAATGCAAAGTATTGGCCTTTTTGGACTTAGAAATTCTGGTTTAAGTTTTGCGTGCAAGCACAATCAAGTCTATATTTCACCAACCACTCAATGTATTTGAATGAAACTTTTCACAAGCCTCCCCAGTCATTAAACCTACTAAAGTAACTAAATTAGATAACTCTTGTATGAATATAATGCAAATTATTGCCTTTCTTTGACTTAGATTTTGGTTTAAGATTTGCATACTAATACTGTCAAGTCCGTTTAACACCAACCGCTCAATGAATTTGATTGAAACTTTATATATGGCTTTGCAGTCATGAAATAAACTAAATTAATCAAGTCGGATAACTTTTGCCAGTTGTTTTTGCAAATTAGTGCGTTTGTTTGTTAAGAAATTTTATTACTCATCAGTCACTGCACGGATTTGATTGAAATATCGTACAATATAGTGCAGTTATAACACATATTCAATTTTGTAAGTTATATAACTCTTATTTGCTTGACTTTTTCATCAGTCTCAATCAAATATTTGTACTTCTGTGACAAATACTCGAATAGTCGAGCGTGCTGTTCGTCCGACAGCTCTTGTTACATATTAAACTAATTCCTGAGAACCAGACGGACTATACTCAATCAATACAGCAGTTCGCCTGTTTTGTTTTGTTACCGTGACAACAACACGCATCGTTACACATCCCTATAATCATCTCTTGAACGTATGCTGACATTTAATGTTCCATTATTGATATACTTATTCACGTCAGCTCGATTATAAGAAAGCTTAAGAGAACTTTACGAATCAATAGAGATACCTACTTTTTATGACATAGGTTCCACCTTTGGAACCCACATTTGTGTATTTCAGTGGTCCATGTATTGCATTGAGTGCAGCATAATACAGATAATTGTTGGTTCCAACGACGATTTAGATGTGAATTTTTGGATCGTAGCCACATTCGATCTCTGGCTTACATGAAAGTGGTCAACACCTTAAATATATACTTCATCATTGCTGTACCTAACGTGAGACGATATCATTAACATAAATATCTCGTCTTTCAGCTGTAGGTATTATCAATTCTTAACTTGGACAATATATTTGTTTTCATATATTATATTATATTCATTTATTTTGAACGTAATTTATAGGTGATACTATGATACATTGTGAGTTTATAACATTTTCACAAGGTAAAGTGTTTCTTACAAAGTAGAATTAATTGTAACTATTATTAACGATGACTACAGCACAATGTTTACCACGGTGACTTAAACACCCTGGTTACTTGATCAATATAATCTTTGCAAGGCGTTATTTTCGGAATATTTTGTTAGGTATTCTAGTTTTGTTTAAATTCCGAACTCTAGGTAAATTTCCATAACAAAAGAAATCGATTTGTATTTGGGTATATATAAACGCTCAGTAGACCTTTAACGTTAACAGAATCAGTTTCAGCCAAGTGATGTTAATTGTTTTTGTGTTCGTTAAAAGCGATTCGGTGCAATTGTTGTTACAACTTTGGTATATATTTGAAAGTAGCATTTGTTACAAAATAATTATTGGTGCTCTGATAGGATTCCTATTTAAAATGTGTGTTGCTTTAACAAATGTCTTTGTCACTATTCATGACATTCCCTGCCGTATATGTTTAATATTTATCATACAATATCATTGCATTAATTATAAATCATCGTGTGTATTTAAGAAATTAAATCTATGATACACGTTCGTGGGTTATGTATATGATATTACGACTGAGAAGAAGGCAATGTTGGTTTCATTCTTATTCTCAACAACAATTATAATCGTTCTCTTGAATTTATTGATAATACGTAAGTTTGTTAATTTCATATTGTAATCAACGATCAATTGTGCATATTTTTCCGAAAAGTTCATATAAATTGATAAATCAATATCTCATGCCAACTGTTTGAAATGTCCCGCGCTCTAAGTCAAAATTGACAAGTATATCAGTATCATGCATGTACGCCATTTACAGCTCTACGACCTCACTGAAACCATGAATCTCTGAAAGTATCTTTGTACAATTTTAGTCCAGGCCTAGTTAAATGCATCAAAATATGTGGTTTTGAAAGTTGCCTTTTCTTTTTAGGTCAACTGAGACTTTGTCTTTGGTGTAAGCTGTATAGTAGAAATGCATTGTTCAGAATTAACATTTTTACAAGGAGTTTGTCTTCTTCATTTTTAACTTATTTATACTTTATGTTTAAACTTACAAAAGGGAGGGTACAAAATACGACTAAATTGCTTTATTTTGATTCTTATTTATGTTGATGATTTAATATTTATATTGCGGGTTGTGCTTTGTTTAATATAGTTTTATGTATCGTTGAATTATATATTTGCCTTTCTTGACCAAGTTCATATAGGTCAAGATTAAGGGACAACGTTAATCTACGGTCACCACGCAGGAAAGAAGTTTTACATTACATTTTTGTTTGTTTTAGAAGATCGAACCTGAGTTGTAATCAACGACCTGTGTCGTTGGTGGCATAAACGCAATATATGAACTACCGTTGCTACTTAAATATTTCCTAAATTTGTTGTTGGAGATATCGAGAAAACATTTATTTTAGATAGCTTATTCATGGTGTGCAATATTTAGTCAGAATAAGATAACTAATCGATTTGAAACGACATTGAAGATAACGCCGAGAAAATTACGTAATTTCCCAACCGGTCGTGTACGGTAGATTGGAGTATTTGAATTTTGAATTTCATCTGAATCTAGGATATGTGATCTATTATTCGACGGGCTATCACTTCCCGCCCACAACACAATCTGTTGAGAAGTGTTGATCCTCAGGAACAATTATGGAATGTCACTTACATAATACATAATTTAATGAATAAACTGGAATTAAGAGAAATTAAATTGATTTTGATATGCTATGACGTTATCAATGAATGACGTCGATCCAAATTTTAACTGTCTAGGCGAAATGACTTGTTCAGCAGAAACATTTTTATTTCATTTATAATTTATGTTGAAGCTTACAAACGTGGATGATACAAAATACGTGGAAATTTCTTTATTATGATTCGTTTTTATCATCTGACATCTTTTGATTGTCCATATATATATATACAACTATACAGTTTTATGTTAATATATAACTAAATTGATTGAAAGCTCAATATTTACGCTAATGTCATTTCTTAATTTGACGTCAATCCGTGCGTTTTCTGACCAAACTGCCAGTGTAATAGAATACAAAGATAAAATGGAATTCGGACAAAGATTCTCAATTTAATATTGGGTTTTATATATAAAAAAAAGTCCATCTTAAGTCGACTAGCGTGCTTTATATGTAGCTTTGTGTATCTCTCCAATAAAACTGTGACTAGTAGCCACATTTTCGTTGTAAAACGAGTATTGTTTTATTATCGAGAATCGTTCTTACACTAGTAAGTAAATACATAACCAGAGAGTTGTCGGAGAACAGCAGCGTTAATTTGACTTTTAAGCATTGTAACAAAAAATATATTTGAAACATTTAATATGTATCATCAGAAAAACAGTCACGTCTTTATTAATCAAACCATGTTTAATACCATGTATGCGGGGTGGAGATCTACGTGGAAGTAGGTTCTTGGACCAGTACCAATGTATATAAATGTCTCAGTGAACATTAATAATGTTACCTCTTAATTTCAGAGAGAGTTTTATTTACTGAGCAAATCGGATTAAAATATATTTTTGACATTTGGCAATTCAGTAAGCTTGTCCATGGAAGGTCTTTGGAAAAAGTATATTTCAATATATTTATATACACTTTAAATCACTGTAGCAAGAACAGACAAAAATGAAGTGGTTTATAAAATTTATCTTCCGCCTCAGTGGAGTTATAGCACAAACACTATCTGTCGCTTCTTGGAATATGATTTATTGTGTAACGACCAGTTTGAATTCATATCGTTAACATGGTTTGTTTGAAACCAACGAATTGCTTTATTTGGTGCGTAATAAGTTGAACACACATTCATCCAAACTGCTTCTTGCACCTTCACATACATAACAAAATTTAATTACAAAAGTACCAATAAACCAATGTTTACGGACGACTTTGGACTCAAAATAGCACTTGACAATAAGAATATGTGTCAAGAGACGAAATATACAAAGGACACAGACACCAATACAGTATCCACAGAATCGATATATAAACCAATTATTATTATAAGTACAAAACCTGCATACATAAAGAGGGAAGAGGTGACAAATTGAACGGTCAGACGCATTAATATACTAACACCGCCACCTGGGAAACTTTACACCTTCATATCGTTAATCAGATGTATCCATTTAACCACACCGTCACATTTCGAGACAGTATAGATAAAAGTAGCCCTTCAAAACAATTCTCTTTTTACAAATATGATGTCACACACATGTTTATGGTCAACGTAGATGTATCCGGCGGCGCTGCGGAAGTCAGAAAATTATAAATAGAAGATCTAACATGAGTGCACATCTGTAATTGAATTTATTAAACGAGTTTAGATAATGTCGGGCATTATATCATAAGAAATGTGTCATGGGTTTATAACACTCCTGCACCGTACATTATGTGATCATAAGAAGTAAGACAAATACATAGGTCAAGTTCTCAATAAAAATAGTGTCTGTTCATGGCTTTGGGAGGACTTCTTATATTGAATTCCGATTCCTTTCCGATTGCCACCTGTCAAAGCGTCGGCCACAAAACATTCAATACGTTGTAAAAACAAAGAATAAGTCTTATAACGATAAACATCTTATAATGTCTGGTAAGAGGACACGTTATAGTATGCGCACATTTACATATGTAACACAGGTCGACCCATAGCAACGATTGAATTGAAAATATATATGTTCGGGTATGCATAATTATTAATGATCTCCATAATTCATAAGGGAAGAATTACAACAAATTACAATGGCCAATAAAGTACGCGAGACACTCAGTCATATAGTAAATTCAATTAATTATATAGTGGCATTAATACAAAATTCGTTGTCATTGTAAACATTTGTTATAAAATCACGTGATACAATGGTGTTTCCCCGAGTATACTACTAACCTGATCACCTGTGCCGGTCAATAAATGTACTTATACATGGTAATGAAATTAAACAGTTACTTTTTTCGTATATATATATATATATATATATATATATATATATATATATATATATATAACTTATAACGTCATACAGCGTCATAATAAGATCATTTTATACTATGTTGAGGTCAACTGTGAAGTCAGCTTAATTAAATATTATCACTTGATTTCCTGGTGTGCAATTAACTGTCCATTGGGTTACCATACGAAACATTACAAGTGTTAATAATAAATATAGTAAATTGTTATAAATTTCAAATACCTGACAGCATAAATGAATAATATATAGTTTTGCCATAATTTTAACTATAACTTCTTTTAACATGTATTTGCTGATGACACATATTGATTTGTAGTTTTATAGTTACTTCAAATACCTAAGGTCTATTTTTAGGCGTTACAACACAGTTGAATTTTGTTCATTTTTCTATATAAAGTATATCTGGGATTTCGACGGAAAAACAAAATCTACATACAAAATTTTTAAAGTATGTTTTTTCATGACATAAAACTGCATATAAAAGTCACAATTTTACATCAGTGATGTTTTTTTGCAGTGTATGCTAAGCCATTTTACTCTACTCATCTGCACTAAAAATTCACAGCCCCTAAGGACCATTTTGAAAATATTTCTAACCAAATTATATACGATGACTTTTTTAAGCGCAAGAATCATGTTACCGTGACAACTGTGTAGTGAGAGGTTAAGTCTGAGACCATACCACGAGGGTATTGTTAATGTTATAATAACAATAATATTAGCATAACTAAATATTTCTTATAAACACCGTTCAGAAATTCCCTGTGATTTGATTGGTTAGTGCTTTTAGGTTTGCAGGTATTTAAAATTATATATTCCGTCGGTAAAATCACCACGTTTTCATGTTTTCTGTATTACTACTAAGTATACTGTAAGTTTTGCGGCCGTATTTGAGGTTTTTATTGGCTGCAAATTTGTTATAACGAGTCCATCTCCAATGTCGCCGTTTGAAAATATCTGCGACCGTTATAAACCTTATATACGGTCGCAGATTTCAAAATTATAGTATACTTAACCCTATAACAGTCGATTTAATAATATGAGATATTCACCGAAGCGAAATGACCATTTATACCATAGATCCCGGATTAACTAAATCATTCTTTTCAAGTTCTACCTCAAACTCAAAACTGGAACTTTTCAAAGATCGAATGAGATTTCCTCTTGTTTCACTAAAATTTGACATAGGGGGAATACTCAAATTGAGAAATTTAGAGAAACCGGAGCATGATCTATATCTCTGGGTAATCTGTTACAAACCTGCATTTCCAAAAATGCAAATCAAACTTTTCACACCGATGTGTTGTAACCATAAATTTCAGAGACAACATTTGGAGGTATTTTTAGAATGTTAATATTGAGGATATTCGATACTAATATTTAGAATAGTGCCTGTATTCTTTGAATTAGTGCGATTCATTTTTAGAAACATGTTCAAAATATTAAACTTACATAATTTTATTATGGATCTACATCAAGAAAACACTGGTGACACTTTTTTTTATTACATAACACGTGACTTAATCTGTAAAAAAATAGAAATCTGCATACGGTTTTATTTCTTAAAAAATAAAAAATGTTTCAGTTGTTTCCTAAATAAACATATTTTTGAATGATACGGGAACAGAGTTTCAGCATCAAACGTGTTTCCCCTGGCAACCGCTATGCGGCATTGTAATGTTTGTTTCACTTAATCTCATTGATGATTTTCTGTCTTGGGAATTAGTTATCTGCGGGAATATCCAACATATGACTGTCACTTCTAGTTACATTCATTTTCTGTTTTGAAAAGAACCACTGTCTTGATTTTAGAAATTATTTGTTCGTCTACGCCAACGATCTGTTGTTGTCTTTTATATAACCGTAGGACAGCGTAGACAATTAGGTCATTTGCCTTCTGTTCCACATGTTTCAATACATAACATTAATTATAGAACGCCGATGGTTGCAAAATTTCACATGTATCATTATTAATTTTATTTCTTTTATTCTTTTATATTCATGCTGTAATTTATCATTGTCAAACTTCATATACGTGTTGTTAGTTTTATTCAATGTTTGACATTTGTATTGTATTGTATAACTTCTTTCTATTCATATAGCATCTTAAAGAATAAGAACGTACGTGTACGGATGAACTGTTCTTTTACATTAAATATTTCTTTGCACGTGCATTTACAATTTTTATATTCCTATTGTAAATTCAAATGGTGTGTAATTTGATGATGTCTTTCACGAACTTTTGTTATGAGGATGTTTATTGTTTATAGCTAACACCCACACTTGATACGGTTGCAGCCCTATCTTCTTTGTTAATTTTAATAACTGATGAATAAACACGCAAGAATTAATAAGCTGTTTTATTGTACTTTTTCTTAAAGATATAGAACGTAAACAGTGCAATGTATTTGGTTTACACTCTTATTTTGAATGGGGTTTAACGCCATTTTCAACACATTTCAGGTTATATATGGCATATCCAGTTTTACTGGTGGAGGAAGACCTCAGTAGAACCACCGTCCTTCCGCAAGTAACTGGAAACTTTCTCACATAAAGTTTTTGGAGCGAGCGGGACTCGAACCTACGACCATAGCGGTGAGAGGTAAATGATCTTGAGACGGCGCCTTAGACCACTCGGCCACGGAGGACCCTTTTACACTCTTAAAGCATTAGTCTAAATATTGAAATAACAGTGAAACCAAATAGTTTATATATAATTTATTATAGATAGTATAAAAGCTTTTATAGTTATTACAGTAAAATACTTTAGTTTGGTAATACGAATGTAAACACACTGCACGGATGTGTATTTAACAATACATATGTGAAACAGAGAACATGAATACATATAAAATTTGAAAATAGGAATATTTTTTTAACTTTAACGTTTAACATTTTGTAACAGGAATTTTCTGTAACATACAACGGTGTAAAGAATGAAGTCATTGTGATTTAACTCAAACATGCTTTTTATCATTCCTTTTTCGTTTTACCAATAAATCAGATGTATTGTTTTGGGTTAGTCTTGGAAGCCTCTTGATAACTGAGTGAACACATCGTTTATATGGGCGTCGACGTTTGCTGCTGACTATTTTATACAGTAATGCTACTTTGTACATAGTTTAAACTTATATATTTTACCAAGATTGTGAAACAAGTGCTTACAACTTAGGCAAATCATGCTCAAAGTCTTCCTGGTTGGAACCAGTACTAAGCATATGCGGAAAAGTGTTTTGCTCAAGGACACCGCACATAGCCGTAGCGGAGGATCGAACCCACGACCCAACGATCATGGGTTCGGTGCTCTACCACTGGACCAAGCGCTCTACTACTTTCACATATCCTCAGTCCATTTAAGGGAGCTCAAAGTATATGTTTGAATATACTTTTTTGTATTGAGACAGATAATATGGTCGCTTTTACTCGTAGAATATTGTGTTAAAGGGGTTTATGGACTTTGCTTTATTAGTTATATTTACATAGATAACCAGTATCTACGTATCAAAATTATGTCATATAATGAAAAGCGCTATATTGAGATATTATTTGTTGAGACGAGCGCGATGTCCTTCGACAGCTCTTGTTGTCAGTGCTATTATTCATATTGTTTATTTATTGATCTTTTTTGTAAGCTTGTAAAATAATAATAGTTATAATTTCAGTATTTTATTTTTCAACAATTTGTCAATACAATATGTCGATTTGATAATACGAAATTACAATACTACCATTACGAAGTAACTATTTTGGTATATTATAATTGTCCGTAATCATACTGCCAATTCGTACAACGGTTTTATAACTACCTATTCCCTATTAAATCGTTTACAGCATCAATACCAAATAAGTTTTTACTAAAGTATTTCTTTGAAACCTATCTCAAGTACATTATAATGCTGATAAACAATAGAGGATGCTGTAATAAGTATCAACAGCTCAAATTGATCAGCTATTCTGATCGCCCTGTGTAAGTCATCCGTCGTTAACCTTTGCTTTAAACAAATTTGGTGTGAAGCATTGTTACATAAAGCTATTTTAAGTTAGTTCAAATCATGACTCTGGGGTCAAATTTGACCCCGACCCAGGGTTTTATCAGTTTTGTTTTGACAATTCAATAATCTTCTTCTCAGAAAGTACAAAACCTGGAGCTATGATAATTCGCAGGAAGTATCACCTAATCAGTTTCTCTTAGATTTGATCAAGCTATGACCCTAGGGGGACTTATCAGTCAAGCTATGACACAGGGGACTTATCAGTCAAGATATGACCCTAGGGGGTTTATCAGTTAAACAAAGGGAAATTTTCATTTAAAAATATTTTTCTCAAGAACGGACCAGCCAAATGTGTTGACATTTCGTTTAGATGATCCCTATGAGTAGGTGTTTCAAGTTTGTACACATATACGGACTCGGGTCTTTAGGGGCCCAGTAAGGGAACTTTGATTTTTACTTAGAAATAGTATTGGAAAACAGAAAATTATGTTCTTCTCATCCATTTTTCGTATCATTTGAATCATATTGACGTATGAAGCTTTGTCTTGTCATAACAGTTGAGACTGGGTCCTTTAAACCGGATTTGATATCCAAAAGGGGTAAAAAAGTATACAATTGTGAAATTTCAAATATCTTCTTCTCAAGACCTGGTAAGTCAAATGCATTCATATTTGGCAAAAATGTTCCCTTTTTTTCAAATGAAGGGAAATGATGATATTTGAACCCATGATATCCATAAGGGACCAGCAGGAGCCCAAAAAGCAATAAAATTATGAATTTTCAAAAAAGATCTTCTTCTCAAGAACCGACAAAGTAAATTTGTTTATGATTTAAATGATTTATATTATTATAATATCATAAAATTTGGCAATTTAAGAGTACGACCAGTATATGAGTATAACTTAGAATGCAACCAAGAACGTTTAAACTGATAGAAACAATATTTTGACTCTAAAGAATGTATTCGTTTATTCAAGATTTCTGACAAGTCTGTAGACTCAAGCACACGGCACTATTAGGGCTATATCGTTTAAATATAGATACTATAAATTACACAATACATAGGGTTTTTAGTATAATTTTACAAGACAAACACAAGTTAGCTGAGTTTATTAAAGTTAATTAAAAGTCTGTTTATTCTAGTTTAATCACACGTAACATTATCTAGCTAAGTTTTATTTAATTTGACAATAACACGACCTGAACCCCATGGTCTATGAAAGTATCGCCCAGACTGCCCAAAATGTCTCTGTTTAAATAGGGCTTCTATCTACGCCTTCGCAGAGTCTCATGATTCCTCCATGTTTTTATTGATTATTAATTACCCGATGTACCAAGCTGGCTCGCTATTAGCCTCGTACACCTGATAATTATATTAGTCATTTAATTGCTAATTACAGATTACTTTCGCGCCAGCCGCTGAGTCAACCGGCCTGACTTCCTTATTTGCACTTTAGTATGTTTCATGGTTTATACAAGTTATATAAAACTTATCTAGACTTCTTTACGTTTCGCCCCAGTTCTGTTTCAGGTTTGTATATCTTTAAGCCGGAATAGGAATTCGGCGAGGACCAAATAAGGAGTTCGAGATATATTTGGTGTCCCAGCCATCCGTGTTCCAGCCAGCGAGGGTCTTCTGTATAAGACATACATGCATATACATAATCTTACATTCGTGCGCATTTACTATTGAATGTATCAAACTCGTGGAAAAATGATATTGTACTACACAAAGATTTGAATATATAAAAAATTATCAACTCGTTTAATAACTTCAATATTAAATAAACACTCATGTAAGATCCTCTCTGTATATATAATACGTTTTTGTGTATCGCCATCCAACATCCGTTTTATTATGTTATCGATCGTTTATTGTTAGAATGTACTTAAGAGACCTTTCCGATTAATTGTTTGCAGACGACATGGGCTAAGCACGAACGTGAATATCGTTAAACACGCAATTAATTATTCACGCAGTGAACAACACATACTTAAGGCCAGTTTGTTTATTTTTAATGTAAAACGACACTAATTTTTGTTTACGAGCAGTCGTATTACATACACAGTAGCGAAGGATGCTTGCAAATACAACGAAACTACATCAGACACATGTTTAACGCATTTTAACAGCACAATGCGTTCCATTAAAAGTTCCATGATCGCTATCATATTGCAAAATCATTATACCAAGAGCTGCAAGGGAACAGCGCGCTCGAATAGTCAATAAGTTGTCAAGGAAAACATATTAAGGAAAAATTGTTGATAAAAGGATTCCCAGGCAGCACAGAACAAGTCGAAGAAAGAGAAATAGCAATATGTTATTATAAAACTGAAAACGTTCCATATATCCATTGATTCAGAAATAATAACAGCACCGAGATAAAATATTGGTTACTTTTCACAGCTGTCTCAAAAAAACGGAGGATATTTCTTATACATTTATAGGAGTGACGTATATTATGCCTGCTAGATAGTGTCTTAAACGGAGGATATTTCTTATACATTTATAGGAATGGCGTATATTATGCCTGCTAGATAGTGTCTTAAACGGAGGATATTTCTTATACATTTATAGGAGTGACGTATATTATGCCTGCTAGATAGTGTCTTAAACGGAGGATATTTCTTATACATTTATAGGAATGGCGTATATTATGCCTGCTAGATAGTGTCTTAAACGGAGGATATTTCTTATACATTTATAGGAGTGACGTATATTATGCCTGCTAGATAGTGTCTTAAACGGAGGATATTTCTTATACATTTATAGGAGTGACGTATATTATGCCTGCTAGATAGTGTCTTAAACGGAGGATATTTCTTATACATTTATAGGAATGGCGTATATTATGCCTGCTAGATAGTGTCTTAAACGGAGGATATTTCTTATACATTTATAGGAGTGACGTATATTATGCCTGCTAGATAGTGTCTTAAACGAGAAGGTATATCAATTACTAACAATTCCTCCCAAAAACATTAAAAAATACTTATTTTGCTAGAATTAAACTTAAAAAAGAAACAGATGCGTTATTATTAGATTAAAAAAACTCTCTTTCGAATATTCGAGCTGAAAACAACTGTTTGTAAAAACAAATACATTAATCTCAATCTAGTAAAATTAAAACAAAACAACTTGCTAAGTATATGACACAAATATATCAGCAGCTACTGGGAAATAGACAAATTGAAGACCCGTTTGCATCAGTATACACATGATACATTATTGACATGATGTTATCAATAGCATCAAATATATTACTTTATATAGAAAAAAAATCCATTATATATATAAAAAGAAACAACAATGACAAATACAAAATGAAAGTACGACGACACAGAGCACAACATTATCAACATCATTAACATCAACATAAACAATGACAAAGACGGCGGCGACGACGATATTTGCGCGACGACTGGAAAGACTGGGGACGCAGTGGCGATTTCGTACTTAGTTAGTGATGACGATGTATTGTCATTTAAAGGTGCGGACTATCTTGCCTTATGACTTGGAGAAGAGGGAGAAGAGCGAGATTTGGTACACACGTTAACCATGTTTATGTTCTAAAGTAGCGTCTTCGGCTACTTCCGTTTCAAGACGGTGAGCCCTGTCTGTGAATACATCTTAATAGACAAAAATGTATGATACCCTACAAAAAAACTACGTTGACGTACTCTGATACTGTCGATTGTCATTCATTCTCTTAATATTCAAGCTGTATTACAAACTAATAAGTTCATTGATGTTTATTCCGCTTATTTTGGGTTAAGTGGTAAGATCTTGTTTTGTTCATAATCGTTGTCAAAAATCAGATACTGTGATATCGGTTGCTAATATTGTTTGAATGAACAGACAATATACCTAAACGGGAACCGTATTTTATGGTAAATCATCAAACATCATCGTCATGGCTACTCTTTCATTAGAAGCAGGTATGAATAAATTACACAGTTATTGTTTTAATACGGTCGGATATGATTATACCTTTTTTTTCTGCATGCATACTTTTTAAGTCAGTTTGATCGATCGTATTAGAAAAAAATTAGTTAGACCTGTTATGGATATCATAAATTACCTTTCAAGCTTATGACGTTTTTAATTTATTACAGTTGTCGTTTAAAACTATCGCAAGTACGTTTTTTTTAGGGCGCTTTCCTTTTTTTTAGCGTTGGACCATCCTTAATTCAAAAGACCGTTCATTCATGAATACGTTTTACATTATCTCAGTTTACAAAGTGAAGACTAATTTAAAGATTAGAGTTACCAGACAATTTCATCACCCTTATAATGTTACCCTTCTCTAATGTCATACAAAACAGACAGAGTTTAAGATATGACATTTTCTTGGCTGTTAAAAGATATATTTTAAAGATTAAAGACGAATTATGCATGGGGCTTGGCTTTTACTTTAACAATTCTGGTAACATTGGCATATCGCATGGTTCACTCTTTTTCAGTTGTCAGAAAAGGGTATATTTTACGTAAAATTATAGCATACGATGGAAGATAATATTGCAAAAGAGTTTCTTTTTTTCTCATTTCTTTAACTTACCTGCATATATATTTTCATTCTTTTAAATTTAGTGTTCAATGTCCTAGTCAAAATTTCATATAACACATAAGTTTCAATTTATGACATTCACGACTTAAGTAATATATAATAGAAAAATAAATAATATATGTCCAACAGATTTACGGGTTTTACCTGATGACTTAATGTCCAAGTTTTTAACGTGTTCAATCTTAATTCCATTTGAAGGGGATCGCACAGTTGAACCAGTTTCTCTTCGCTTCTTAAGCAGATGATTTAAACAGACGACGTTTCAAATAGTTTGCTTATTTGGAATTTTATGAAAGAGATCATTAATCACTATGTAATAGTCTGACCTTTTTTCAGATAGTATGGAACGTGCCATTTTTTAGCGCGAAAAATAGCCAAAAAATCAAGATTCCAGAAATGTTAACATTGGAGTTATAACAGATGTTTCCAAATTTAGTAAAAATGCAAACATATGACCGCTTTAGAGTAATTGAACTGACGCAGACTGTCATTCAAAAAATCAGTTATACAATCAGTGGCCGATATTGGTTCTACTTCGCCAATTTCCTTAGACAAGTTAACGATTTCTTAGTAAACACTCCACTTTTTTAACTTGGACAGACAATACAATGTGGCCAGTGGGAGGAGCGCAATACTCACGTCTGGTCAATTATGACAGTTAACACAATACTTCCGAAATGTGACACTCAGTACTCGCGTCAGGTCAATTACGACAGCTTACACAATCCTATCGAAATGCTATACTCAATACTCGCGTCAGGTCAATTAGGACAGCTAACACAATCCTATCGAAATGCAAAACTCAATACTCGCGTCAGATCAATTGCGACAAATAACACAATCCTATCTAAATGCAACACTCAATACTCGCGTTAGGTCAATTACGACAGCTAACACAATCCTATCGAAATGCGTTACTCAATACTGACGTCGGGTCAACTACGACAACTAACACAGTCCTATCGAAATACGACACTCAATACAAGCGTCGGGTCAATTACGACAGCTAACACAATCCTATTGAAATGCAACACTCAATACTCGCGTCGGGTCAATTACGACAGCTTACACAATCCTATCGAAATGCAACACTCAATACATGCGTCGTGTCAATTACGACAGCTAACACAATCCTATTGAATTACGACACTCCATACTCGCGTCAGGTCAGTTATGACAGCTAACTCAATCCTATCTAATACGACGCTCAATACTCGCGTCAGATCTATTATGACAGCTTACACAAACCTATCGAAATACGACACTCAATACTCGCGTCAGGTCAATTACGACAGCTAACACAATCCTATCGAAATGCGACACTCAATACTCAAGTCAGGTCAATTACGACAGCTAACACAATCCTATCGAAATATGACACTCGATACTCGCGTCAGGTTAATTACAACAGCTAACACAATCCTGTCTCGCTTCAGGTCAATTACGACAGCTAACACAATCCTATCGAAATACGACACTCAATACTCGCGTCAGGTCAATTACGACAGCTGGCACAATCCTTTCGAAATACGACAATACTCTCGTCAAGTCAATTACGACAGCTAACACAATTCTATCTCGCGTCAGGTCAATGACGACAGCTAACACAATCCTATCGAAATACGACACTCAATACCTGCGTCAGGTCAACTACGACAGCTAACACAATCCTATCTCGCGTCAGGTCAATTACGACAGCTTACACAATCCTTTCGAAATACGATACTCAATACTAGCGTCAGGTCAGTTAGGACAGCAACACAATCCTATCTCGCGTCAGGTCAATTACGACAGCTAACACAATCCTATCTCGCGTCAGGTCAATTACGACAGCTTACACAATCCTATCGAAATACGACACTCAATACTAGCGTCAGGTCAACTACGACAGCTAACACAATCCTATCTCGCGTCAGGTCAATTACGACAGCTTACACAATCCTTTCGAAATACGATACTCAATACTAGCGTCAGGTCAGTTAGGACAGCAACACAATCCTATCTCGCGTCAGGTCAATTACGACAGCTAACACAATCCTATCTCGCGTCAGGTCAATTACGACAGCTTACACAATCCTATCGAAATACGACACTCAATACTAGCGTCAGGTCAACTACGACAGCTAACACAATCCTATCTCGCGTCAGGTCAATTACGACAGCTTACACAATTCTATCGAAATACGACACTCAATACTAGCGTCAGGTCAATTACGACAGCTAACACAATCCTATCTCGCGTCAAGTCAATTACGACAGGTTACACAATCTTATCGAAGTTTGACACTCAATAAGTTCAAGGTTGGAACACATGCGGGAATCGTGCGCTGAAGTGAAAGTGCAAGCAGTGTGATGCGTTTATATCTAACAAATAACACAAAATAAGATTTTAATGTTAAAAAACTAATTAAAATGAAAATTAAGCAACTTACAAACAAATGAAACTGTACAATTGTTAAAAAAACTTGCGTAACTGTATTCTAAATTTAAATTATGGATTTTCTGATTATATCCTTGGTCGGCGAACGATGCCAATAAACATTTGCCAGACCGTCCCAAAACAGTGTAGAAAATACATTTCAATACATTCAACTAGACTATTTCACGGCAAAAAATGCATAGATCAACGTAATTTTAAGTCTGTTTCTGGCGAATTGAATCAATCTTTCTATCAGATGAGCTTTTGCATGCAACATGTGTGTTCTGGATATTTCTGAATTTAAACTTTTTTTTACTTATGTATGAGGGCCATTCAACACTATATGACAAGACAAGTTGTATATGTTCCAAGTATTTCAATTTAATTTTATGATTGAACGTATTGAAGTACCATGATTTATAATTTAAATGTTTTAACATTGAGATAATCGAAACGCAATTATCTAAGAAATCTCTGCATTCATCAAAACATATACATGAATATCGAATCGTATCCTTACATTTTTTAATAACCCTTATAGGTCCAGAAATTCAACAACCAAGGTTGTTGGCTTGCCTCTGTAGCATTTTAATTCATGAAGTAATTTGCGATCTGCCGCTTTCGAAAATCCGCATTGACACGATAACAAAGAAACGAGCATATGTTATTAACTGTAATTCAAATTAGCCATAATGGGGGCAATACCCAGTTTTCATCATGCGATCAAGTCTATCAAAATGCGACGCACAGATACCGCAGGGAACGCTGGAGAGAATTTTCCAATTTCCATGATGCTTGGGAATACTGCACGAAAGGAGAAAATGTAATGCAGCAATAAAACTATGCATGTTGGTAATGGGAAAAAGGTATTAGATCGTGATGAGAAAACTTATATAGTGTAGGATTAAGTTGTCATCTAATGAGTTTGTCTTCAGATGTGAGGTCAGAGTGTTTATTGAACAGTGTTTGGAATTTCGATGCAGGGTTAGGAATATCCTTCGGAACTCTAATGTAGGTAATCTATTTTAAATAGATTTTTTGCATTTATTTTTTTCAAATTGATTCATTTGATCAATTTCTTTATATATACAAATATCATTAATAATTAGTATCATAGTTGATATAATGTTAATTAAATTAAATTAATGATAAATTAAATGAAGAATTTCCGGTTATGTGTTCTACATGTATATCACTTATTTATTAAGTCATATTAAAAAATGTTGGTTTGTAAAAGGAAAGAAATCATAATCTTTTAAATTCAGTTAAAAAGCCATAATAGTTATCAATTAAGATGAAATTGATCACTTAAAATGTAAATTGCCGGACTTGTGTTTGTGCTATATAATTTTCTAAGATGATAACTACTTACACATCTAATATTTTATAAATCTACATTTTGATACAAATGAGGTCATTACCATGTTATTTTATTTACATATGAAACAAAACCTAAAAATGAACATCATAATAAAACGCATCACAAATATTCTTATCTTTGAAAAATAACACTGAAAACTATTTTTTTTTACACTTACGTGTTTCTGCTTTACAAAACAATCACCTGTCCAACTTAATCCCACACACATTTTATAATTATGTATTTTATTTCACAAAAACACATAAACATAAAAGGGATAATGAGTAATTTTTTTTTTTTTTTTTTTACTTTTGTTCATAAAGATCTCTTTCATAATTAAGGGTTTAAAGAAAAATTATTTACTTCCGTATGAGAAATATTTGTCAAATTATCTTAAATAGTGGTATTATTTTATATTTGTTTTAACATCACAACATATATATGTAAATATTTCCAAAGTAGTGAAGGGACTATAAAGCAGACTACTGATAAAACCAAGCTATCCCACTTCACCAAATAAGCGTTTTTAATCGAAGTGAATCATAATTATATGATTTTATAATTTTAATTCAGTTAATATTTTGGTATATTTATTTAAAAGAAGGAAGATGCACTCATAATATCAAGGTATTCTGGTCTGGCTATATTTCAGGAGGATCTAGTGGGTTTATTACAAAAAGACAAAACTCTTAACGGATACAATTAAGCCAGTTAATGTACTTAGGACGATTGCGACCTACGTAGTCCCTTATCAGCGTGATAAAAACAGAAGACGGAAGTGGATAAATTATTCACTTAGCTTGAAAAAGAGTATTTCTTTGAATGAATAGAACATAATACGGAAACCGATTACAGTATGGAACCAAACTTCATTTTATCTAATTATTTGCAGGAAATTCTTAATTTATTTTTTATTTATTTATTTTTCATTTATTTATATGAAAAACTTACTGCAACAATTTCGTATTTTTTAAAATCAAGTTTTGAGTGTTATGGCACCATTTTGTTATGGGTAGATAATGCAAAACGAGCAAACAACGAAAAGTGTCATTCAAACGATAGTTGACATTTTTTCAGCAAAACAGGTCCTTATTCGTCATGTTATGTTGATCGTTTGTATCAAGTATTAATAAAATATATATATGCATGACAAAGTTACAGACCGGACACGATATATCGGATGGAAAGACGAACAGACGGACGGACGGACTCTGCGATAACTATATGCTATCAAAAAATTGTGGGGGCGGGGGGAAATAAAAATGTAAACTTTAATTTTCAATTTTATATTTTTTGCCTAACACAATATCATTGCACTGTGCATGTATAGCGAAAATATACAATTTTTCTACATTTTAGGTAAATATATCCTGATTTTAACAGTGAAGGCGCTCTTGCCACAAGGCAATCATTACACATATGTATGCTTTCTTTTTCCTTTCAGTGTATATATACATGTATATAAATGTATGTTACAACTTGACTGATATATATATTTGTACGGTTTGTTGAGGGATGGCCCACCCCGACCCTCACAGACCTATTACGGGGTGATTAAATGGATCACTTTTCAGTAATTGAAATAATAAAAAAGAAGAAAAAAATCCTTACACATATTATTCAGAGTGTTCCAGACAACTATCAGAATACATATGAACGCCTTCGTTATAAAAAATATTTTCAAATGCCAGAAATAGAAGAAAATAAAGACATTTTACCGGGCCGATATTGGGACTTATTTCTGGTTAAACTTTATTGAATATGCATTAATCTTGATTTGGTGTAGTATTTCTTTCATGAAACACCATTATCTTCTTTGTAGCCTCATGCAGATTGGTGAAATAGAAAGATTTAAGTCTCAAACTTGTCAATTTCAATTTTCGATATTTTATTCCAATTCCTTATAGAATAAGAGGTATGGATCAATTTATTTTTTTAAAAAAATATATAAATTAAATCTTGTTTTGTTCTTCATAAAGTAGGACAAGTGTATGATTATTAATGGTAGACTTAATTAAACTACAACATAACATTAATTATTTTGTGATGTTAAAACAAACCTATAAGATAATACCACTGTTTAAGATAATTTGACAGATATTTCTCATACGGAAGTAAATAATTTTTCTTTAAACCCTTAGTTATGAAAGAGATTTTAATGAACAAAGTAAGAAAATAAAAATTAAAATTACTGATAATCCATTTTATGTTTACGTGTTTTTGTGTTATAAAATACATAATTATAAAATGTTTGTGGGATTCAGTTGGACAGGTGATTGTTTTGTAAAACAGAAACACGTAAGAGAAAACAATAGTTTTCAGTGTAATTTTTCAAAGATAATAATATTTGTGATGCATTTCATTATGATGTTCATTTTTAGATTTAGTTTAAATCAATCAATCACTCAATCAATCAATACTTAGAACTTTATGTGTTTTAAGCATTACGTGTATTAGGAATATAATATTATCTTCTTTTCATCATCTAAAACAAACATTTTGAGACATTCTTTCAACATTTCTTTGACAGTTCTTGCTACACATGCAATACCTACATGTATATAGACGGCCACAATGCTTAAATTAGTCTCGTGTGATCATCTCTTGTTCCGAACGTCCATCAATCAGTCTGTCTTTTATATACTATAATTACATGCTCGCTATGCACACATCTGACACATAGTTACTAACGTAAACACTATTTATGTTAAGTATGAAATGCTACAAGAATAGACAGGTCCAGGTTTTGTAGCGAATGTTGCGGTGTGCTCAATATCATTGATCGTACTGCAGATATTATATAAATATTGAAGAAACGTAACGATTCTCGTTTACATACCTGAGGTAGCAGATAAAAAGGGCGATGTTTGAGGGAATTAACAGTAATCGAGTTGTACTTAAGGGGATATAGTTATCTCGTATGAATATTGATTCAAATTGAAGACATGCAAAACAAGTATACAGTGTGTGAACTAATTATCGCTGGTACAGAAATATAGTTATCGTTTAATATTATATTTGTGTTTTATTATCTCTTTATTTGTATCACAATTTGAAATCTCATGATTTTTTCGCATGATAAAACTTAACCAGGAATTTAATTAACAAAAACAATAGGAGCTTGACACCTTGAAATAATCAGAATTACATGCTGTCGCCACAACGGGGTCATCCGTGGCCGAGTTGTCTAAGGCGGTGTCTCTAGCTCACTAACATCTCACAGCTGAACTCATGGGATCGCGTCCCACCTGACTAAAACAACACGAGATAGGTTACAAGCCACTAGCGGAAGAACGGTCGTTTTACTGAGATTGATTCTGAGGTCTTCCTCCGTTTACAATCTTGAAGTCTGTAAGATAATAATGAAATGTGATTTTGAAAGTGTTGTTAAACCCAGTTACCACATTCATACCTACACCTCGCCAGTTAACATTACGTTGCCTAAACCTACATCACTTGCTTCATGTTATACTTGGCATTGCAAAGTCTCGCATTCTCAAAGAGAAATACTTTAAGGTTTTGTACAAGTTGCTTAATATCGAAATGCTATTTTACTGGCAGATTATTTAGTATTAAGTAATATGTTAATTGGAGGGTTACTATTTCAACCAAAGCCATGTGCTTGCAACAATCTGTTAGGCAAAAATAAAAAGAGGTCAGTATTGTGATATGGATCAAACTTAGAGTGTGTCCGGAAACGATGTTTGATATATGAGCTCTAAAATATAATACATACAGTATTGTGATATGACACAGAATTAGAGCGTGTCCAGAAATGATGTTTGATACACGAGAACTATAATTTAATACATACAGTTTTGTGATATGAATCAGACTTAGCGTGTGTCCGGAAACGATGTTTAATACATGTGCACTATAAAATAATACATTCAATATTGTGATATGACCAAGATTTAGTGTGTATCCGGAAACGATGTTTGATACATGGTTAATGATAAATGGGTATGCTAATTAGAACAGTATACTTCTTTTATGGTTCCCGTTTTGCTGTGCTCTTCAGGAAGGCATTTTGCATGCACTTACGCCGATACCTTTATTTACACAGTGTCGGTGTCATGATGACGAAAACACTCATGATGACTTGACTAAATGTACTTTAAATGAGAATATACAAAATTTACTGATTCTGTAATGGTTGTCGCATTTTTCTAATAATTAGATGCAAACACCTTTCACCGTTAGAGTTTTGAATCAGGCAGTTTGGACAATATAATCATGATTCTGCACTAGTAATTTTCAATAACTATATACGAGTTCGTCTCTACCGACTGCGCCACCGCAACAACACCAAAAAACGATGCGCAAATAGCATATATACATCGCTATTAATGTACACAGGACAAAATCGGGTATTATTATTATATTTAAATTATATTTTTGTATTATTCCTACTTTAAATGACTAATTGGAGAGGAGTGACACATTTCTTTAAACCTGACCACGGACAATTTCTGAAAATTTTATAGAAAAATACTTCAGAAAGTGTCCGTGGTCAGGTTTTTCACTCCTCTCCATTGAGTCATTTAAAGTACGAATAATATACAAAATAGAATTTGAATATATACGAGTATATATATATATATAAATTATATATATAAAAGCAATATATGAAAAACCAAGTGTTTGCGTATGTTATATATAACTACATTATTTATATTATGTTCTGTACACAAATATGGACATTATGTTTCGTTGCTGATATTTACTCATACACATTGTGTACCTCGACATAACATAGAAATTATATATTAAGAAGTTTTTGTAACCAATATCTGTGCAGTTCAATGAGAAATAAATTGAACCACAATGATTTTAATTTTCAAATAGATATTTGTTACTCCGAGTTTAAAGAAATTAATATTATAACAGTTAGTCAATATGCCAACTAAACCAACAGTTTGATCAATGAAATACAACTGTGACTTTAAATAATTGATCGCAA